>OX422224.1:172503989-173103989 GCA_949130495.1 Sambucus nigra | reverse complement strand
TATTTTGAAATCATGTTTCTTTTGTGTTTGATAAAATGTGCCACTGATAACAATGTTTATTTATTTGCAGTTGATAACAAAAGAAAGTGCCCAAAGGAAGCAGATGTTAATGTAAGACATCTGAAACTTATCGGGAGTCTGCATCAGAGTGTTGCCGACGAGCACATTAGGTCGGCCTCGTATCTGCTCCAGTAAAAGAGCTACACCACTTCCTTCACTGCTCGTCCGGTGATAAGTGAATCAGAGCCAGTTCCTGCTTCCACAAGCTCATCACCTGAATCCCATATTCCTTTAAGTGAAAGGATGAAGAAGAGAACACCTCCTGCCCTGTATGAGAAGACTGCCTCCGGTTCTCGGGAGGTAAAAAGGAGTAGGATTGATGTCCCAAAGGAGGGGACGAAGAAGATTGATGCAGCTCTTCCCGCTGCACCTGTTAAAGTTACCGATAAGCCCGCAGTGGCTCCGAGCAGGTCTGCTGCTCCTGGAGAGGTGATTGTGATATCACCGACCAAGGGTTCTTCCTTGGTTGAATCGGTACCTATTCCCCCGAGGAGGCTGAAGAAGAGCTCCTCGATCCATTTGGCTGATACCATTGCTCAGCCTCCAGTTACTGGAACTGGAGTTCCAACTTTTGTTCCCCCGAGCTCTGCCATGAGCTCGGTAAAGTCCTCGATCATTCCCGAGGTACAAGGTACTGAAGAGAACCTTACTCGGGACATGGTCACCTCACTAGCTGCTCACCACCTTGCTTCTGTAAGTCTCTTTACTTTGAATTTTTCATATTCCCTTTGTCATTTCTGTTTCTAACTTGCTTTCTTTTTCTGTTCACAGTTGATGAGCTGTTTCAATATAATCCTGAAGAAGGATGAAGCGATTAAGGCTTCTTGCTCCTCATCCAGTATGGAGGGAGCTATGGAAGAAGCTACCAAGTCTCTGGCAGATTCTCGTCAGAAATATGCTGATGACAAAGCTGTCTGGGAGAAAAGCTTGCCTCGTCCAAGCAAGAAATAGCTCGGGCTGTTGATGCCTCCAAGGAGTTGGAGAAGAGAATAAATGTCTCGGAGAAGGCAAATAAGGAGCTCGAAGAGAAGCTCAAAACTGCTGGAGAGCTTGAAGATAAGCTCAGGGTTGCTGAGGAAAGGTTGGGCCAGCTTCAAGAAGTAGGTCGGCAAAAGAAGGAAGCAGAAAATAAATTGAAGCTGTTGAGAACCTGCTGTCTGAGAAACTTTCCTCGGAGAAGCTAAAGAGGAAAACTGCTGTGAAGAAGTCCTTCAGCTCTGGCTGGGACAAGGGGTGGAACAAGGGGTTGGATGCCATGGCGTCGCAAGTAGACTATGGCAGTCTCAAATACTTTAGGGACGGATGGATTGCTGCCCTTCAGGAAATGAAGGTCGACGAGTCTTCCGAGCTCTTCCAGAGACATATCCCTGCCCCCCCCCCCCCCCAACTCCAGAAGAATTAGAAGAGGACGAAGCTACCTCTGAAGAGTCTTCGATGGTGATGGGAGATCATTCCCTAGCCATCCAGCCTGCTAATGACGAAAATCAACAAATCATTTCTTCCTCCGAGCAACTACCTATTCTCCCCGAGCAGCTATCTCTTCCCTCCGAGCAACCTACCTCTTCATCCCAGCCTCCCGAGAAGGTTTTGGGAGATAAGGAAAAGGTTTAGTGTTGTTCGGGTTTCTCTTTATCAAATGTAACTCAGACGATGTAACTCGGAATTATGATCTAATAAAATTTGAACTTTTTTGCATATTGTTGTCTATCTTTCATTCATACTCTGCTTATTCTTCTTATTGATGATTGCTCTTCTTTCTCTGTTAGTTTCTGGCCAGGATGGAACTAATATCTGCCCATGACACAAAGTTGTTGTAACAATGCAATGAGTACTTTAAGGCTGGTCACACAGACCTGAGTGCTGCACAAGTTGCCGACATCCTTGGTCATGATGCTTCAGAACAGGCAGTGGAAGCATATCAGTATCTGAAGTGTCCGCTTGATCGGGCTGTAGACAATAACATTGCCTATTATGAGATGATTGAGGATCTTCAAAGCACCCTCGAGGACCTTCAGTTTCAATATAAAGAATCCACTGCTTTGTTGCATGAGGGGTACGAGAAGAAGTACCAGCAGATCATTGCCGACAAGGGCTACGAGAAGCTCTTTGCTGGGTACGATGTAAGGGAGAGAACCTTGAGAGGTGAAGTCGAAGAATGCAGACAGATTGCTGAGTTGCTGGAAAAGGAAAATAATAACCTGTAGAAGGAGCTGTCACAATTGAAGTCTGCAGCTTCCACTTCTAGTGCCTTGATCCCAGTGATCGATGAGGGATTTTCGTTCTTAGAGGTTGAGAACGCCAAGTTGAGGGAAGAGTTGGAGACTTTGAGGAGCTCTGGCGCCTCTATATCTTCTCGCGGTCGAGCAAGAGCTCCTCGGGGACGAGCAAGATCCGCTCGGGTTCTTGTCGAGGAACAGAGGACTCGGTCTGCCTTAGAGAACCAGGCTTTCCAACTAATGGCAAAGAACCAAGCGTTGTCTGATATGTCGAAGAAGATTAGAGACCTGGAAAAACAGCTCTTTGCGCAGAAGTCAATCTTGGAGAATAAGGTGTTTTTCATCAAGAATCTCCACGAGCAGCTAGAAAGGCTAACATATCAATTCCACAAACAGCCCAGGGAGTTCTGGATGGCTGGATACAACGAAGCACTATTCCACTTGGACGATCGTATCCAGAATGCCAACAATGAGGGCTACAAGCAAGGCTGGTTGAATGCCTTAGGTGTGTTGAAGCTCGAGCAGGGTCATTATCTGTGGGACTATCATGATCCCGGGTTGCTTGACTTGCCTGTGCCACCATACAATTTGGACATGGATTGGATCCCTGCTCGGGCCATTCCTCGGAGCTTAATTTCAAAGTATCTCGGTGACTACAATTTACATTCTCAAATCGAGGTATCTCGTCCCGAGCATCTTTTAGATCGCCCATTCATGATGAATGTCAGGATATTGAAGGATTTCAACTTCATCAATTATCCTCTGTCTTTAAATGATCCGCCTGCTGGCGAGGAACCTGTGTCAAAAGCAGAGGGGAAGAAACCAGTAGAATAGGAATTTTTGATGTAATAGTTAGTATACATGTCAATGTAACTGTAATGTAATTTATTTTGAATTCAATGAAAGACTTTCATTTTTGTTTGCAAATCTTGATTGCTAGTGTCTTGTAATTATCAAACGCTTTATATTTATGCATATCTGTTAAAAAGATAACAATATTGTGTTGTTTGTCGACCAACTCATTAACAATTAAAAAATTATAAGTATCAATACTGTTGCTCGATCACTTAATAATAAAGTAATGAGTATGTTGTTTAAAATGTTTCCAACCAACCAAGGTTGTTAGATTCCCCATGTCGACCAACTACAGTTAGTGGGTTTTTATCCCCGACCAGTTATAGTTAGTCTTTTTGAAATAATTTTACCCATAAAATGTTTTCGACCAACCAAGATCGATAAATTTTGCTTGTCGTTTAACTACAGATGGTGGGTTTTAATCTCCGACCATCCACAGTTAGTAGACTTTTATCTTAAATGTTTCCGACCAACCAAGATCGGTAAATTTTGCTTGTCGATTAACTACAGATGGTGGGTTTTTATCTCCGACCAGCCATAGTTAGTAGACTTGTGCACTTTCTGGAATAATCTTACCTCCCGACTAACATAAGTTGGCATTTGCGAGAATATTTTGTTTCCTAGCCAAACAGGTTGGCATTTTTAGGAATATTTCGTTTCCTAACCAAACAGGTTGGCATTTTTAGGAATATTTCATTTCCTAGCCAAACAAGTTGGCATTTTTAGGAATATTTCATTTCGTAACCAACCGAAGTTGGCATTTTTAGGAATATTTTGTTTCCTAGCCAACCGAAGTTGGCATTTTTAAGAATATTTTGTTTCCTAACCAACCGAGGTTGGCATTTTTAGGAATATTTTGTTTCGTAACCAGCCGAAGCTGGCATTTTTAGGAATATTGTTGAGCAGCCTGAGCTTTGCCGAGTTTTGCTGAGTAGTGTGTAGCACTAGTATTCCCCAAAAAATTCTCAATAAAAGGAGAGACTTTAGCAGAATATCTTCATTTTATTCATACTGATGGAACTGTGTTACATATACATCACTGATAATACTTGCGTAGGTGCTCTGCGTTCCATGCATTCTTGAACTCTTCCCCTTCTAGAGTTGCTATTCGATAATTTCCTGGTCGAACAACTTCTGTAACTCGGTATGGTCCATGCCAGTTTGCTTCCAGCTTAGTGTGCTTTTGAATTACTTTCTTCAGCACATAGTCTCCTTCTTTCAAGTCGCACCTCTTCACCCTTTTGTTGTAGAACAAAGTTGTTCGCTACTGGTAAGCAGCATTTCTAATGGCTGCTTCTTCTCTTACTTCCTCGAGCATGTTTAAATCCAGTCTTCTCATTAAGTCGCTGACAGGGGAATTGAAATTCAGTACCCTGTGTGTTGAAAGGCCCAACTCGGCAGGTATGATAACTTCACTTCCAAACGCCAGCATGTATGGTGATTCTCCAGTTGTTACTCGGGGAGTAGTTCGGTAAGCCCAAAGTACTGATTGTAACTCGTTGATCCAGTTTGCTTTTGCATCATCCAATCTTTTCTTCAAGCCATTTAGCAGCGTCCTGTTTGTCACTTCAGTTTGTCCATTGCTTTGAGGATGGCCTGGTGCTGAGTGGACCTTCAAAATATTTGATTGATGACAATAGGCGGCAAACTCCTCGTTCTCAAATTGTGTTCCATGGTCTATAATGAAGGCATGAGGTAGACCATATCGACAAATGGTGTTCTTCCAAACAAATTGGTACACCTTCTCGTACGTCATGTCAATGAGTGGCTCAGCTTCTACCCATTTAGTAAAATAATCCACTGCGACGACGAGGTACTTGAACGTTCCTCGGGTCGTTGGCAGTGGCCCAACCAAGTCAATTCCCCACATGGCAAATGGCAAAGGGGAAGTTATGGGTGTCAACAATGCTTGTGGAGTTCTTCGGATGGAGGAAAAGCGTTGGCACTTGTCGCACTTCTTGGCGTAGGCTATACAATCAGCCCTCATCGTCGGCCAGTAATATCCTTGCGTCATTACCCTTTGTAAAAGCTTCCGACCTGCTACATGTGCTCCACAAGACCCTTCGTGGATCTCTTCAATTAATTCTTTCACCTCGGAGGGGTGTACACATCTCTGCAAACCTGCTATAATTCCTCGTCTATATAAAACACCATTAGTTAATACATATCGAGCAGCTTTAAACTTCAATTTTTTGGCAGCGAGCTTGTCAATTGGCAATTCTCCCTTCTCGATATACACCCTGACGGAATCCATCCAAGATGGTCCTAAATCAAGGGTGATAAAGTTCATCGTCAGATCTTTATCTATGCTCCGACCAGCTAACACTTCAATTGGGATTATTCGTCGTAGCTCGGTGCGAGTAGCTGATGCTAGTCGAGCTAGGGCGTCTGCTCTCGCATTCTCCATTCTTGGTATTCTGACGAGCTGAATAGCGGCAAATTCTGACACCATCTCCTTTGCCTTTGCATGATATCTGGTCATCAATTCTCCTCTAACTGCATATACTCCCATCATTTGGTTTATGATCAATTGAGAATCACTGAAAACAATGACCTGTTGCGCCTCCATAATTTTTGCTAAACCAAGTCCTACAATCATGGCCTCATACTCAGCCTCATTGTTGGAAGCTTTGAATTGGAAACGCAAGGCGTATTCCATATCGATCTCATCCGGAGTGCTCAAAACTATCCCCGTGCCGCATCCTGTAGTGCAAGATGAGCCATCTACATATATTCTCCATATAGGTAACTCGTCTTCAAATTTCTGATCAGTTAGAGTTCCTCGGTGAAATATTTATTGCTTCATTTCCTCCTCGGATTCTTCTTTCTCTTCTTCGATCATTTCTTCTTTCCCTTTTACCAACCAGAGTTGGTCTAAGCCCGAAGTCAATGATCTTATAACATCCACTTGCCCTTTTACCAACCGGAGTTGGTCTGAGCCAGTGTCTGTTGATCCTATAACATCCACAGGTTGATCAGCGAGCAACTCTTGTTTCTCATCCGGAGTCCTCACAACTATCTCTGCATCGCATCCTGTAACATCCACACACCCTTTTACCAATCGGAATTGGTCTGAGCCTGTGTTTGTTGATCCTGTAACATCCACAGGCTGATCAGCGAGCAACTTTTGTTCCTCGGAGCTATCAGGATAGGTGAATTCCGCTATAAAATCTGCTACAGCCTACCCTTTAAGCGATGATCTGGGTTCATAGACTATATCATATTCGCCGAGCTCAATTGCCCAGTACATCAATCTTCTTGATTTTTCTGGCTTATTCAGGGCTTGCCTCAATGGCATATCAGTATATACTACTATGGTATGAGCCTGGAAATATGGCCTCATTCTCCTACTCGCCTCAATCAGCGCCAGTGCCAATTTCTCCAGCCTTGGATACCAAATCTCTGCTCCTCGGAAGGCCTTACTTGTGTAGTAAATTAGCTTTCGTACTCCATTCTCCACTCTGATCAACGCCGAGCTAACTGCATTCTCGGACACTGTAAGGTACAAGTATAATTTTTCTCCCATCACTGGCCTGGACAACAATGGGGGTGCTCCCAAGTATCTCTTCAAGTCTTGAAAAGCCTTCTCGCATTCATCATTCCACTCAAAAGTCTTTCTGAGTGTCTTGAAGAATGGGAGACATCTATCAGTTGCTCGTGACACAAATCTGTTGAGTGTCGCTACTCATCCTGTGAGACTCTGTACTTCCTTCTTCGTCGTTGGAGATCGCAGCCCTAATAGATCTTTGATCTTTTCAGGATTTGCTTCAATGCCTCATTGATTGACAATGTACCCGAGAAACATGCCTTCCCGTACTCTAAAGATGCACTTCGTCGGGTTCAGCTTCATTTGATATTTATCTAGTTGATCAAAAGTCTGATTTAAGTCAACTAGATGATCGGCAGCTTTCTTGCTTTTCGTCAGCATATCGTCAACATAGACTTCCATGTTGTCACTGATTTGTTCAGCAAAGACCTTGTTCATCAGCCTCTGATATGTCGCACCTGCATTTTTCAAACCAGAAGGCATAAAATTATAAAAATAAGTTCCCCAAGGGGTAATGAAAGAAGTACTTTCCCTGTCTTCAGGTTTCATATTAATTTGATTGTAGCCAGAATAAGCATCCATGAAGCTCATCAACTCGTGTCCCGAGGTAGCATCCACCAGTTGATCAATTCAGGGAAATGGAAAATGATCCTCTGGGCATGCTTTGTTGAGGTCGGTGAAGTCCACACACATCCTCCACTTGTTGTTCTTCTTCTTTACCATTACCACATTGGCTAACCAATCTGGATATTTAACATCTTCAATGAAACAAGCTTTCTGGAGCTTCTCGACTTCCTCCTGTATAGCTTGATTCTTCTCGGGACTGAATACTCTTCTTCTCTGCTTCACAGGCTTGATCTCCTTATTCACATTGAGCTCGTGACATAAGAAGTTTGGGTCTATCCCAGGCATATGTTCATGACTCCACGCAAAAGTTTGTCTTCTACTTCTAAGGAAAATTATCAATTCCTGTTTTAATGAGGCTTCCAACGACGAACCTATTTGAGTAGTTCGCTCAGGGTGCTCGTTGTCCAGAATGATGTTTTCAGTAGCTTCCACCACTTGACCCTTCACGAGTTGCGACTCATCTCGAGGATCCAATGTTTCAATTGTTGCACCTTCATCCACTTGATAGGTAGTAGACTTTTTCTTTGATTCTTCCAATTCTTATTGCTCGGTGGATGAATAATAGCATTCCCGAGCTACTTTCTGATCACCTTTCACAACTCCTACTCCAAAGTTTGTTGGGAATTTTATGCACTGATGCACTGTAGATGGTACAGCCTCGAACTTCTTCAATCCTACTCTTCCCATGATGATATTGTACGATGACTGGACATTCTTATCCATCACGAAGAAACGTATTCTTTATGTCCGACAAGCAGGCCACGTACCAATGAATATATCCAACTTGATCGTCCCAAGTGGAAATACTTTCTCGCCAGCAAAACCAATGAGGGGTATGTGGTAAGGCTCCAGTTGAGATAGCTTTAGATTTAAACTATCAAAGCACGAGTAGAACATGATGTCTGCCGAGCTACCATTGTCGACCAGTACTCTTGAAATCATGACTTCCTTCATTCTCATTTTGATCACCAGCGGGTCATCATGAGGATATAAAACACCTGCAAGGTCATTTTTTGAAAAACCGATAACCAATTTCTCCTTGTTCACCTTTCTCGAGCAATCTTCCTCAGCTAGATTTATTCGCTGAATGTACGAGCAAGCTTGGGCCTCACCGAGGTAAGCTTTTCTTTCTGCAGTAAGGTCTCCTCCTCCTACATCTCCTCCTGTAATAACATTACAATCAAATGACCCAAAGCGTATTGAAAATACCTCTCGTTCTGGTTGCCTTGGTTTCTTGGGAAGATCGGGGTCATCCTCCGAATCAACTTCATGGTTTCTCTTCTTATTCTCCTCTGCTCGACGAGGAGACCGAGACCTCTCTCTAGTTCGGTCGATGTTTCTTCTTTTGCCTCCCCGATAAACATACTTTGCTAGCTTTCCTCGTCGGATGAGTGTTTTAATTTCATTCTGAAGAGCTATGCAATTTTTGGTCATATGGCCATGATCCTTGTGGAACTCGCAATATTTTTCCCTATTCCTCGTGTCAGGGTCTGCCTTCATTTTCTTTGGCCAGTTTAACTCCTCGCTGTTCTTAATTTCTTCCAGGATGTGGTTGATATTTACCTTCAAAGGTGTGTAATTATCAAATTTCCTCAAGACCTCGCATGACGACCTATTTTTGGATTGTTTGTCACCACCATTGTTCTTATGTTCTTTCTTCTTAGCTTTATCACCTTCCACCTTGGTTTCTTTGGCGTCCATATTCTTCTTCGCAGACATAGCCTCCTCGGCATTCATAATCTTGGACGCTTTTCCCATCAGGTCCGACATGGTTCGAGGTGGATCTTTGGCCAAAGTGTAGTACAACTTGTTTGGCAGTAGTCCACTCATCAAAGTGGTAATCGCTGTCTTCTCCTCATAATCAATGACTTCGAGTTTCTCGTTATTAAAACGAGTTATATAATCTCTGGTACTCTCACCAACTTTTTGTCTAACACTTAACAAATGAGCTACTCGTTTCACTGGCTTTGCTCCAAAGCAGAAATTCCCAATAAATAGCTCGGCCAGTTAAAGAAAAGTTAAAATCTTACCCCGAGGAAGACTATTATACCATATTTGAGAAGATCCGGTAAGTGTTCCCGAGAATGCTCTGCACCCCATCTCATCTAGGACAGCATAGATGTCGGCTGCAGCTTGGTATTGTTCTATATGAAGGACAGGGCCAGTCTTTCCATCATACTTGGGAGTCACAATAGGTGGTTTGAACTTTGATGGTGTTGGAAAATAAATAATGTCCTGGATAAAAGGTGTTCCTCGAACAAAGGTTCGTTGTAGAGGATTCTTGGCCTTATCCATTTCCCCTAATCTATCCTCCAGCCTCTGAATAGATCCTTTCCATGCATCATTTCCTTCCTCGGGCCTATTGGTTCGAGCAACTGATCGCGTTGAAGTAGCTTCCTGGGATTTATCTTGACGAGCAACTGGTCAGTCATAGGATCTATCTTGACGAGCAGCTGGTCGCGACTGGGCAGATCCTTCCCTTAAATATGATGGTCGTCGAAAGCTCCTCGACGCTTCATTAAGAGGACTTTTATTCCTCCTAGTGCCTAACCGGTCGAAAGGAGAAATCCTACTTAATCTTCCCAATGCGCTGGTCCTTTTTGGGGAGAGGGTGACACGTTGTTCAGTATCCGTGGCTCGTACCGACGAAGTTCGCCCAGGTTGATAAGAGAAATCATCAGATTCCTCATTGCGATGTGAGTTAGTACGCCTAGTACGCGAAAAAGGCACACGGGTATTTCTTTGAATGCTTCGTGGTCCGAAATGGGCTGATGCACCGCCATGGAGGGTTTGAATGAGTTGTCGCATTGTTTCTTGCATGACAGTCTGGCCCTGAGCCAAATTTTCCATTATTCCAGTCAGATCTGGAATAATTGGTGGAGCAGATGGATTTGGAGGGGTTCCAGCGTTTCGATTTCTGGATTCAGGAATGTCCGCCATTGGTAAGGGATTTTTTTTTATGAAAAACGATATTACCAGTCGTTTCCCACAGACGGTGCCAATCTGTTGATGTAAAAAATTAGATCACTCTAATAATTCAATCACAGATAAATAAATGAGACAAAGAATTTTAAAGTGGTTCAGCCTTATAAGAATGGCCTACATCCATTGTTGCTTTATTGCTGAGTGTTTGGGTATTCTCGATTACAAGTTATCTCAAGAAATTCCGGTCTGGTAGTCCTTTTTACAATGAGGATTGTACAATGTATTTATAGCCCTGAGGCTGTAATATGAAAGGGTAATACATTAAATGATGTACATATGAAAGGGTAATACATTTAATGCCCTCTTTGCGTGCGCGTCCAAATGATAAGCATTTAATGAGCAGTTAAACTGTTGGTATCCTGCTTCGAGGTGCAACTCAGACCGCCATGAGTAGCTCGGACCGCCTAAGCTTCTCGGTATTTAAGAGTTCCTCGGAGAGGCATTGTTCCTCGGAACTTGTGAGTTCCTTGGGGAACTAGTCTTCCTCGTTTTAGTCTTGTTCCTCGGAGCGAGTGGGTTCCTCGGAAGTGTTTGTTGTTGCCATGTAGATAGCCACGTGTCTTCATATGATTGGTCCATGTCAGCAGATTAATTTTGGTATCAACAATGATCATGCCCATAGTCAATCGATTCGTTGAGGGGCCTAGAGGAGTTGTAGAGGATGTTTTGATTAAAGTAGGTGAGTTTATCTTCCCAGTAGACTTTGTGCTCTTAGACACTCAACATGTACTAAACCCATGCACCCAAATAATTATCATCCTCGGTCAACCCTTTTTGGCCACATCTGACACGAATATTTGATTTCGTAGAGGGAAACTGAACCTCTCATTTGGAAATATGACATGGTTCTGCATGTGTTCAACTTTAATAATTCCCCGTCGAATGATGAAAATGAAGTCAAGTACATTTACTAAATATTCGATGCCATTACCCCAAAGGATAGTGACACCATCGATCTAATTTCTTGGCCACCTGATTTGTTTTTAGATATGAGTCTTAAAGATTTTGAGAAAGAATTTGGGTCCGTTGAGGAAGATCCCACTTGCGAAGTCCAGTCTTTATTAGACTCATTTCATAACACTGGGAGAGATACTAGGAAACTAAACTAAACTAAATCAATTCCTTTGATGTGTACCAAAACTCGAAGAACCTTTAGAGAGTGTGCTTACACGAGGGGTTTTATCTATTGGTGAAGGGGTGGTCAAGGAAAACATTTAAGCGTTTCCAACTAGTTATACGTGTTTCTTCACACTACATTTCCCTTTTCCACCTTTTCCCACACCCGTGCCATGTGACTATTTCGATGAGAGCAAGGACGTCCCTCGTAACACTCAAATTTTTAGACATTAATAAAAATTGCGTTATGAGAAACTATTGAGATTAATTTTTTAATTAAAGTTAAGGAATAAAAATCAAAAATCTCTTTTACCGCGTGTTAATTAAGTTATGTATTTATAATCGAATTAAGAAAATTACACAAAACTAATTATATTATTATATTTATATCTATATTATACTATGATAAGGATAAAAGAATAAAATTAAAAAAATAATGGGTTTTCGTCAAAAAAATAAAGTGCTTAAGAATATTGGACAAAATTACACGAGACAAAAAATTAACTTCTGGGCAACATTTTCTTCTTTGACGTCATAGAAAAATCATTTAGACCTATATTGAGGATATTTTCTATCCGAAGTTTAGTAAAAAAGGAAAGAAAAATGAAGCAACTTGAGGGTGGTTGTCAAATCGTGCAATGTGTGGGTTATTAAGGGACCCACCTCCCACGAATTTAGCCCCAAGTTTTATAGCTTCCTACCGCATCTAGAATAGTGGTTTCATTATTGAGGGAGGGGGAATTGTGGTTTAAGTTTTAGAACATTATAAGATACAGGCGTGGGGGACTTTTCCATCAAAACTTTCCTCGTTTCTGCTGAAGCAAAGCAACCCCAAAAATAAGACCCTTAAGACTTCTTCCTCATACATTTAAGTAGCCTACGTCCTCATTAACATCCTTATATATCAAGCTTTCAAGACCACCATTCCACCCTTCAATTATCAAGAGTTAAGGATGGTGTTGAAGGTGTTTATTCAAAGAAGAATGCTTATAAGAATCTTGGAACAAGAACTTTATTAGGATTTCTTTCTACATCTTCTTAAAAGGATTTATATCTTCAAGAGGTAATAGTTCTACACGAATTTCAACTTATTAAATTTGCAACTTCTATAATAATTCTTATCATTTTATGTAATCATATTACTCTATTTAAAACTAACTTTCTAAAATAATACTAATGCGTTTAGAGAATTCTACTAAATCCAAACTTTTCATAAAATGACATTTTTTGCCCAAAATCATAATTTTGACATCTCAAGAGTTATTCTTACAAATTGATAATTTCTCATTTTTGACTTTGTATCTTTGTCATTTTATGTATAAATATTACTATATTTCTTGTTTGAACCTCAACGCTTTACTAGTTTTACTTTTATCCCCTTAATTCTTTAAAATTCTTAAACTTTCTTCACATTAAAAAATGTCATTTTATATGATCAACTGATTTTCTAACATTATTATTTCATATTCAAAGGCTTGTTTATATGTAATTTCAACATAATAACCCATTTCCTATAACCGTGTATGATTTTTTCCATGAATGAAGGGATTTACACCAATAAACCCATATATGCATCCTAACATTTCTTCATCAACTTCAACTTAAAATTCGACATGAAATAACTAGTTTAAATGTGATTTTCAAAATGAATAACTTTTTTGAATATTATAAAATTTTAACTTAATTCTAACTTTAACCTTTTGCCATATTTATTACATCTTTTTCAATATATATACACACATAGTGATAATAAGCATAGGTAGTCATGTATTTACATTAGTATACATATAAATACTATGCTGGAATTTAAACTTGAAATTCGTGTCATTTTATGTATAAGTTGGACTTATGAGTAAATTTTATAACTTAAAGGACTATAGTCAAAAGCATTGAATTTTATATGGTGAAAACACGTATTTTATATTGCAAAAGTAAAAGAAGTATTTTTAACAAAGTGTATAAAACATAAGTTTACGAATACGTATGAATCATGAAAAAGTTTAATAACATATGTAAATGGGTAATAGAACTTAAGGGTAAGTTTCACACAAAATGGTAACTAAAGTTGTTTTCAAAAGAAGAAATACCGAGTCTAAGGTGAAATGAAAACGGACTTTTTATAAAGTGTAAAACTTAGAAATAACGTGTGTTAGGACTTATCTCATCCCGGGTATTTGGCCTCGATGATCGGTAAAAAGGAAATGAAGGAACATAATTTGAAAGTGAACAAGAAAGAAAGAAATGAAGGAAAAAAAAGTTACAAAAGTCTAACAAGTAAAAAGACACTCGGAGGTAACCAAGAAATTTAAGGGGGGCTCGGAGCCCAAGGGTGAGGCTTAATGCTTAGACCCCAAATAACTTATCAGTGGCGTATTCCGTCATAGTAGGAGTCGATGAAAGGTCATATAACACTCATGAATTGATACCCCGATTAATAAAGTGAAAAGATGATTTTGAGTATGGCTCTCATTAATGTAAAGGAAAGTTTGCAAGATAACTTGGGAAATGTGAAAGTACGCTAATACTTAAACTAACGAGATATGGGCATTGTTAAATGAATGATTAAGTGTGAATTGGCTCATCGCCCGGGTCACATAGTCTAAATCTCAATTACATGTCAAGCTTCATTTGCATGAGAACACTTAACCAAATGAAGGATGATTTCATAATTGCTAAAATATACTTTATATGCATAGATATTTCTTTGTACATATTACTCTGCTAGTATTTCTTCTACTGGGTGCACACTTAAACCCCACCATTTGTCACCCCAGGTACTTCACAAAAAGGTAAAGGCAAGGAAATCGTGAGAGTTAAGGAAAAACTTACGCACCGGTAGAGCCCTATTTACCATTTACTTTAAATGTTTAGTTTAAACGTAGCTTTTGATTGAATGTACTTTGAATTAGATTTGTAATAAGACAGGATGACGTGGACTTTATTTAAATCCTTATTTACTCTATGAATTCGATAAACTCTTTAATTTCAAGTGTTTATATAAACTTCAAAAGCTAAACATCATTTCATTAATTAAATTAAATGGATTTTACAATTTCACGTTTCATATTCATATAAAGGTAAATCATCATATTCAGTCTACACTAAAGTATTAATTCATTTTTCTTATACTGAGGCTAGGTGTGATAATTGGTTATTACAAGAGGATTTAATCATTTGAGGTTCGATTCTGAGTTTGTAAGTTACTCCGTATAGTGAAATTGGAATTTTACAATTGTTTATATACACAAGTTAGACATCAAGATGATGGGGTTTCTCACATTAAGTAATAACAAGTTGAGGTCATATAAGGTCAAGGCATCGGGTGTCGTTCTTGAGATTAATAATGGTATTGAAATTCGTTAAGTGTCAAGGATATGTAACACAATGTAATGATTTAGGTGGAACATTGGAGATAAATATAAGGACCCAATACGACGAGTGTGTTAGTATGAACATAAGCTTTAATAGTTAAGCAAGTATATGGTGATGTAAAAACCTTACATAATTGGATTAAGGTTAGGTATATGACATATGCACAACAAAAGTCTCTAGTCATTATAAATCTATGGAGTGTGTTGAGACGTGAAGACACTCATTTTAATTATAACAAGTAATGGGAAACTATTAGTCTTGTTTTTTAAGTAGAATGAATGAGTTTCATCGGAGATGTATAGTGTTTAATGATCGAGAAATTTAAATGGAGTTTAAAAGCATATCTTTAGTGTTTTTTCCTTTTAAAAATAAAATAGAGTCAAAGATAAAGATGTTGATAATGCAACAAGCAAAGGTAAGAAAGGCTAAATGATCAAATGTATTCAAATGTAGAAAAAGAAATAAAGGTGGAATTTACCTTGGGTGAAAAGATTAAAGTAAATCTAAAAGGCAAAACACTACACTTTTATTCTAAATAAAAGTACAGCGCTAAGTCGAGGATTTTGATAAAGGATTTTGTATAAAAGGTGTTTTGGCTGCAAAGAAAAAGTAATTAATGTAAAGTGAAACAGTTTTCGTAAATGAGTTAATTTAGTATCAAGTATACCCCATTGTAGAGAGTTTTTTATGTAAGGGCAAGGTACCCATTACCCTTTGAAGAAAAGTTTGCAAAAATTTTGGGATAAAACAAATGATTTGTAGTAACGAATATGTGAAAGAAAATTATGTCAATACTTAGCGAAAAGCTTCTAAACAATTACAGTCATTTTGGGTAGAGCTGTGAATACAATACAATAGTTTGGCGTATCCATTAGTGCATTGGATCAGTGGGAAACAACTTAACAAGATATCTTACACACACATTAGAATCTATTACTCATAGGTTAGTGGGGGTTGTGGTAATATAATAGTATGAGTCGGACCTATGTGTCAGTTTAACGTACACGTTAAGTTAATAGGGCCTTAGTGTAACAACCCCCATTTTCCACGTAAGGGTTGTTCAGACACAATACGGCGAAGATGGGGTTTATCTAACAATCTATATCATTCTCATCATCGAAATCATAATAAAAATAGTAACGTATTTGAATTTTTCTTTTAACAATGACAAGAACAAAAACTATTTAAATACCAACTGGTAATAAATAAAAATATAACACTCAGCTAATCATAAAAAAATCCAACAACAATAAAATTGTGCCAATAATTGAATAATAGACTCAGGCTTGTGCCCATATAATAATCCGAAATAATAAACTGACTGAAATGGAAATAGCAACCTATGCTAAAATCAAATGAACTGAAGTAGTCACTATGCAAATATGATCGTAAGTCTGATCTCCTGCCAGTCCTGTTGTCCCTATCTATATAAACCTGGAGGAAAACATTTTTATAATATAGGTCAGTGACCAAGAGTTGCAAGAATTAACTTTTGAAAATTAAGATGAAATAATACAGTTAATTCAAAGTATCTACCACCCATCGGAACTCACATGCATTAAATGTTAGAGCGGAAGTCCGAGGGTCTATTGAAAGCGCGAATAGATCGAACTACAAAAAAAACATACGTACGTGAAATCCTACAAGTCGAATTTAGGATTTACCTGCAAGATCTCTTTGATTTGATCTCATTTTATCACGAATAGAATATGTGATAGCTCGATTCACCTCACGATATTCTACTGTATTCCTAATATGGAAAGCCACGAGTGGAGGGTGGACTCCTATTTCGTGACCACCTTATTGACTCCTCTTTATTCTCCGTTGTCACTCTTTCTCACAAGTATGAACTCAGGTCTTTTGAGTATCCAAGAGCGACGTCTAGGTAAAGAAAGAATGAGACTTAGGTGCATATATATAGGCTACAGTAGGTACCCTAAGGAGAGATAAAGATGTGGCTCCTAATGTGCTTAAGAAAACCAAATCCTTCTCAGATCCTAATCTCAATCCCTTAATTATAATTAACACCACTAGATAATTATAATTGAAACTCCACTCCTTAACACAAAATTATATTTCGAGCTCCTCATTATTAATTACTTAATTCTCCCCACATTAAGATTACAGATATCCGTTAATAAAAAAAATTACTGATAATTTATTTGATTAACTTCTTGAAGTCCTTGAACGGTCCAACATAACTTATTTGGAATGTCGGATTAATATAATCCACCTGCAGGGTTTGGCACATACAATACTTATAAGTATCTCAAGGGGGTATCCCCAATCTCTATACAGGGACGTGGATTACATCCATTAAATACTTTCACCATACATTAATCACCATTACCCAATTTATCAAGATTATCAATCCAATAATGAATCTCACCCGATAAGTAAAAGTAATAAATAACTAGTGCTTGTGTCAATCAATCATATACGGATTAAGATCCTTAAGTAAAATAAATAATCACGAGATGTACATTGTCTTATAAAATCAGTATAAAAGCAATGACCTCAAATTGGTCACGTTCAATACACACAAAGTGTACTAGCACAATATGTTGAAACTATACAGTTTTTTGTAATCAAGATAGACCTAATAAAATATTGTGCTACTACTATTGATGAAGGGTCCAGTTCCATCTAAGACTGTGAACGATAAAACTTATATTCCACAAGAACTGGTAATTTGATCCTCTGTGTGTAAGTCGTACTCTACACATCAGAACACCTACTATGCAGAATAAAAGACATCGACAATAGGTAAAATACTATAAACATTATGTCCATACATGATTCTCATTAAAATAGGAATAACTGATTTTATTATAATAATAAATCCATAACTAAAATTATTACATAAAGCATGGTTTTAGTCTACTTCTCTAACAATCTCCCACTTAGACTCAAAGTCATGTTGAAATGCATCTCACTCCCATCCCCTCCACGTGACTATCGAAATTCTTAGCTGGTATGCTCTTTGTGAAAGGGTCTGCCAGGTTGTTCTCTGATGCAATCTTCATAACTGTGACATCATCTCGCTGCACAAATTCTCGAATGAGATGATACTTACGCTCAATGCGTTTACCTCTTTTATGGCTCCTGGGTTCATTTGAGTTAGCAACCGCACCGCTATTATCACAATAAAGTGTATTAGTCTATTGAACTAAAGGTACCAAAATAAATCCATTAGGAAGTTTCTAAGCCATATTGTTTCATTGGCCGTCTTAGAGGCCACCACATATTCAGCTTCCATAGTGTAATCAGCAATGCAAGATTACTTAATACTCCTCCAACTAATGTCCCCACCTCTTAGGATAAACACAATTCTAGAGATAGACTTCCTACACACTCTATCAGACTGAAAATATGAGTCAGTGATGGGTACTAGACTCTCTGCCTGGTAAACTAGTATATAATCTCTTGTTCTTTACAGGTATTTGAGTATATGCTTTACCACAGTCCAGGTGTCTTAGGACACTGATCCTTGGAAAGAGATATTCCATGTCTAAAAGGGAGGAACCCTTTATTGGAATCTTTCATGCTAAATCTGGTAAGAATGGAATCGACATAAGTTGCTTGTGATAGATCCAATATCATATTCTTGCGATCACGCATAAGCTTGATCCCTAGGACGTGATTAGCTTTTCCTTAGTCTTTCATATCGAATTAGCTGGACAACCACACTTTAACCTAAGACAACACTCCAAGATCATTTCTAATGAGAAGAATGTCATCCACATATAATACTAAAAGCACCACTTCATTTTCGTTGCATTTCTTATACACACAAGATTCATCTAGACTTTGATCAAAACCAAAAGATTTGATTGCTTGATCAGAATAAATGTTCCAAGTTCTAGATGCTTGCTTAAGTTCATAAATATACATCTTATGCTTACATAATTTATGCTCTTGGCCTTGGGCAATAAAACCGTCTGGCTGCACCATATAGATACATTCATCAAGATTCCCATTAAGAAATACAGTCTTGACGTCCATTTGCCAAATTTTACAATCGAAATGAGCCAAAATGGATAAGAAAATTCGAATGGACTTCATCATAGCTACCGGCTATAACATTTTCTCATAATCGATGCCCTCTTTCTGAGTAAATCCTTTCGCAATAAGTCGAGCCTTAAAGGTCTCAACCTTCCTGTCCACCACTCTTTTCCCCTTATTGACCCACTTACATCCTATGGGTTTTATCCCTTCGGGTGGATCTATAAGACTTCAGACTTGATTAAAATACATAGATTCCATCTCAGAATTCATAGCTTTAAGCCAAAGTTCTGCATCTTTATCTTGGATAACCTCATTATAATTAAAGGGATCGACTTCGAGTTCATCAGGGACCTTGTCACAAGACTCTCCCAAGAACATAAATCGTTCTGGTTGATGCATAAACCTCCCACTACGATGAGGTAGTCCACGTGTTGGTGTACTAGTGTCAACACGTTGTGTTATTTCATCCTGTATTAGTGGTGTTGATGAATCTTGTTGGTTCCCTCATAATTATTCACGAATAACTTTACTTCTAGGTTTATGATCCATTATATAATCCTCTTCCAAAAAATCGGGCATTGGTGCTTACAATGACCTTCTGATCCTTAGGATCATAGAATAAATAACCCTTAGTTTCCTTGGGATATCCTACAAAGAAATAAACTATTGATCTTGATTCAAACTTACTGGTATGTCTCTTTAGCACATGTACTGAACTACCCTATATCCGAATATGTTTCATATTGGGCTTGTGCTCAATCCATAATTCCTTGGGTGCAGTAGAGACCTCCTTTGAAGGTATAAAGTTCGGTAAATAAGTGGTCATTTCTAAAACATGTCCCCAAAAGGAATCAGGGAGATCTGTATAACTCAATATGGACCAAATCATATCCAAAAGAGTCATATTCCTCCTTTCTGCTACACCATTTTGCTAAGGCATACCAGATGCAGACAATTAGGAAATGATCCTTTGATCTTCAAGATACTGCCTAAACTCCCCTAAGAGGTACTCGCCACCACGATCAGATCGTAGTATCTTGATACTTTTACCTTGATGCTTCTACACTTTTGCCCTATCAAGGCTAGTTTTTAAGGGAGGCTAAGGAGGCGACCGCCTTGGGCCACCGATTTTCAACGTATTTTAGGGGGCCCAAAATTTTATATATGTATATATACTTATAGCTTCATTTTCCAATTGTTCCAAAAATAATTGATTAAAAACTGAACGAACAAATATTTAAACTTGTCGCAAATCTAGAAAAATAATTCGACATACAATTTATAAATTAATAAAAAATATCTTATTAAATTTACGGCCCCCAATTCAAAAGTTTGCCTCGGGCCCCTAAATTCTCGGTACCAGCCCTGTGCCCTATACGCTTTGAATTTCTCAAAGGCTTCGGACTTATAGTGCATTAGGTAAACATACCCATACCTCGAGTAATCATCTATGAAAGTCATTAAATACTCAAAGCCCACTCTCGCTCGGGTTGTCATCGGTCCACATAGATCGGAATTAATTAATTCCAACAGTTCTTTTCCTCTGTAGCCCTTGGCCGAGAAAGGCCTCTCGATCATTTTACCTTCTAAACGGGATTCATAAACTATAAGTGCCTCCACTTCTAGTGAGCTTAATTTCCCACTTGCTACTAGTTTACGAATCATTTTTAGACTAATAGGACCTAGGCATAAGTGCCAAAGATATGTTTGGTTCACTAAGGAAGGTTCCTTTCTCTTTAAATTTGGTCCAATTGAATTATGCAAAATATTAATTTATTGTGTGGGAGAGATATGATTAATAATATAAAGATTATCAACTAATGTGCCAGAACAAATAAAAAATTTATTTTTCTTAATAACCACGTGTTTATTAAAAGAAACAGAATATCTATAAAAGGCTAAAAAAGAAATTGAAATCAAATTCCTCATAATGGAAAGTGCATAAAGACAATCTTTTAAAAGTAAACTCCTATCATTATTAAAGCTTAAATAAACGTCTCCCACAGAAATAACCACTACTCTTATAGCATCTCCCATAGTCCAATAAATATCTACATCACTTAGTTGCCTAGTTTCCTGGAACTCCTGCAAATAATTGCATACATGATTAGTGGCTCCCGTATCTACACATCAGGTACCGATAGTACGAACCAGAAAACATGATTCAATGA
This sequence comes from Sambucus nigra, assembly GCA_949130495.1. Lineage (NCBI taxonomy): Eukaryota > Viridiplantae > Streptophyta > Magnoliopsida > Dipsacales > Adoxaceae > Sambucus > Sambucus nigra. Next base: position 173,083,032 of record OX422224.1, on the reverse strand, counting down.
CAAATTAATGGAATTTACCTGCGTTGTTCTGTTTATTGCAAAAAAAATTGGATAATTGTTCTTCTAGTGTCCTGACTGCTTACAGTGGAAACACTTGCCCTTGGGCCTTTTCACACCTCCCCGAGGCCCACGAGCTTCTTGGTAGAACCTTTCTCAGCAACAAAAGAAGTTACTGAGTTATTGATGAGACCCTCAGTTGTTTGTAGTTCTTTAAGTAGTTTCGCCAAAGAGTAAGAAAGTTTATTCATATTGTAATTTAGGCGAAACAGCTTAAAGGACTCAGGCAGCGGCTGGAGAACAATATCGACCTGGGTTTCCCCATTAATTTCCGCTCTAAGGATTTCAAGCTCATTGAGAAGAGACACCATCCTTAAAACATGTTCCCTCACTAAGGTCCCTTCAGTCATGTTTGTGTTAATGAGTTTTTTCATGGCAACTTGTCTCGTAGCATGATTTTGATCCCCAAACATATCTTTAAGGTTCATCATCATGCCATAGGTAGTGTCCATCGACTGATGTTGATGTTACCAAACATTTGACATAGATGCCAAAATGTAACATCGCGCTATCTCATCAATCTTGATCCATTTTTAGTAATCTTGAGTTTCCATTTCGATTGCCCCCTCACCAAGTTTGTCAGGATAAATCTCATAGAGCACAAACTTGTACCCTTCACAGTCAACACAATATCCAAATTCTTTTTTCGGTCAATATAATTAGGTCCAATTAATTTGTTTTCCTTGAGAATGACAGTAAGTGGATTAAAATAGTTTCACATCTTAATACAGAGAATCAAATAATAAAATGAATTATTATATGACATAAAACCTTTTGAATTCTAAATTAAAATTAATGTATCGTTTATCAATTTTAAAAGAATTCGTCGGCATCCTAATTACCATTTGAATAGTATTCCTCTTCAGAGAATCTACTTTCCAAAAAAATTAGGCAGGCTTATTCCTTTTAATTTTACTATCTAGACAAAACCTATGCCAAATAAAATTAAATAGCTAAGACTTTGGTCCTACAAAATCATAGCAGAACCTACCATTATTTTATGTCTAAATGTATACCCCCAACCAATTTTAGATTATCTCATATCACATAAACTCCTCCTTTGGGAGCTACCTATATAAATAATGAATCCAAAATTATCCTTGAGGAAATTTATACCGACCACTACAATAATTATCATTCCTCATTGAAGGGCCTACTTATTATTGAAAGTCTACAAATCGTTGATGGAGACCATAGGATTTTCTCTTGGAAATTTCCCTCTCCCACTTAGTAATTCAAAAAAAATTTGTAAGGTTATAAAAACAAATGTGCCCAATTATTAATTAATTCTAAAAATCTAGGACATTAGATATATTTTCAAAAATACCGAGATATCCCTATGATTAGGCATAAATTCTTCACATTTATCACCTTAATTTCGGTATTTTTATGATCCCGTACGGTGTAAATAGCTTGGATTTGTCTCGTATTTATGCTACAAACCCTTTTTGGCAAGTATTTCATATTTTGTATATCTCTTATCTGTATTACAGGTATTTCATGCAAGAAAGATGGAAAAGGGAACTCAAAATAGTGAAAGAAACCAAGAATTGGGGAGTTGAAGGGCATTTTCATAATTTTTCAGCCTTAGTCTGGAGGTGGGGCCAAGTATAAAGTTGAAGATCTTTCAATTATAAGACCACTGAAAAAACGGCACCCCAACCGAGGTACGGTGAAGAAGTTATGCCCATTTGAAGATTGAGAAAGAAATCTAGAAATTTAAATGAAAAAAAGGTCCAAAACCAGCAAGTTCCCCAAAACCGGTTCACCTAGAACCCGAACCGGTTCGCCCGTTTGTCACGCACTAGATCCGTTATAAAATTAGTCACGCTTTCTAAGTGTGACAAATTGCCAGATACGAGATTTTTATTTTGTGCTTATCTTTTAGCCAAAAGAGTTTTGTATTTTAGGGACTCTTCTAAACGACCTCTAGCCTATATATTTAGTCATTAGGACTCTTTTTATTAATATTTCATTGATGTAAAAGCTCCATAACAAGTAGGAACATCTAGGAGAAGAATTTACATACTTTGCATCATTAATTCAAGAGCATTTTCGGTTTTTCTTCAATCTTTGATTTCTTCTTGCATGTTCTTGTTCTTCAATCTTGGTAACTTTTATTTCCAGCACTTTTATTATTATTTCTCATGTTAGGCTAGGTTTTTAAAGGTTGCGATGCATGAACCCAACCTGATGTGGTAGTTGCATGTGTATAAAATTAGTCCTCTAAATTTAATGATTTATTACGACCATATTGTATAGAAATGCGACAATTGTAGATCTTTGGATCTCGTTTGCTTCGGGGTAACCAGGATGCTTCAGAATGCAATTCGAGTGTAACTATCACAATACCAATTTACTCATCCTCTGATTAAGTATGGTGCAGGCTTGAACCTCATATATATAATGCTTGGGAATACTAAATTCTGGGTCTAATTAATCACTTAAATTTACAATTAGTTTTATACCATCAATACTCTAGGGTTGGGGGATTGTGTCCCTACCTAAATTTTCCAATTAGTTTTAGTTAACTTCTTTATTTTTCCCTTTTTCCTTTCTCACTCAGTCATAATCTTTTACACTTTATTTTTTGAAGTAATAAATCAATTAAAATCTATCAAACATTCCATGTGGATTCGATACCCAGACTCGCCACTATACTCTCCAAGAGTGTAGTTAAAGTTTAGGGGGTTTTTTTGTATTATGGTCGGAAGCCGATAACAACGACTAGCATATTTACACGAACGCTCGGTTTCCAACACGATCACCCTATTTTAATAATAATTAGCAAATGTATGATAAATAAAAAAAATTCAAATACCCTTGATCGTTAAAAAAAAAAGAATACTCGATTTTTTTATTCTCTGACGACACATATTAATGTCCACAATTCAAAATAATTATGAATTATTCGCATTTAGCATCTACATGATTGAAGTTGGGTCAGTATTCCATGTTGTCCATAATATTAAGGGAACCATTAATACATATTAACAACCTAACAATTAAACATGAATAATAGAGACATAAATCAACTTAAATAAGAAGATTGAGGTAAATTGTCAAGATATAACTATATCATAGTTTGGAGTTCTCAACAGTCATCCTTGAACTCAACGGTCATTCTTGAACTTAACGATCATCCTTGAACTCAACAGTCATCCTTGAACTCAATGCGTATCGTTACCACTACGTTGGGACAGTCATCCTCCAAGCACTGTTTAACATTGTCGAAACTAATTTATGTGGCAAAAATTGTCTTCAATCACTAATCTTGTTTCACACTCTTCCATTGACAATTACAATAAAAAAAAGTAACAATTACATATGTCCAATGGCTCCATGAAGGAGTTCACATTCTACATCAATATTACATTAATTCAGCATAAAAAATAACCACGAACAAACCATAATAGGATCCAATCACCTGAAACAAAACATAAATACGTGACCATAATAGTGGGATTAGATCGCTGCAAAACAGAAGTTAGCACATATCTATATTCTACCCAACATGGATGCACATAAAATATTTTAATTGGATAACATGGTTGAATTCAACTTATACTTGGTATCAACAGGCTCTGATACCAATTGTTGGAGTGGAAGTTCGAGGGTCTATTTAAAATGCTTATAGATCGAACTACAAAAAAACTATACATACGTGAAATCCTACAAGCCAGATTTTGGATTTACCTGCGAGATCTCTTTGACTTGATCTTGTTTTGTCACGAACATAATATGTGATCACTCGTTTCACCTCAAAATCTTCTATTGTATTCCCGACATGGATAGCCACGAGTAGAGGGTGGGATCCTATTTCGTGACCACCTTCTTCTCTCTTCTTTCTTCTCGGTTGTCTCTCTTTCCCATAAGTATGAACTTAGGTATTTTGAGTATCCAAGAGTGACAACTAGGTTAAGAAAGAATGAGACTTAGGTGCTTATATATAGGCTACAGTAGGGACCCTAAGGAGAGATAAGGATGTGGCTCCTAATAGGCCTGAAAAAACCTAATCCTTCCCCGGATCCTAATCTCAGTCCCTTAATTATAATTAATACCACTAAATAATTATAATTGCAACTCCACTCCTAAACTCAAAATTATATTTCGAGATCCTCATTATTAATTACTTAATTCTCCCCACGTTAAGGCTACTGATACCCTTTAATAAAATAAATTAGTGATAACTTATTTGATTAACTTCTTTAAGTCCTTGAGTGGTCCAACTTAACTTATTTGTAGTGTCGGATCAATATAATCCCATTCCCAGAGTACCCCAATGATAATACACACAAAATTAACATAACCATCTATTACGTACTTACATAGTATTAGGTCCACAATTGGTTGTCTACATCTTCTTACCGTGACTCTATTCGTTTAGAGACTGCCTCGCTTATTCCATTAGTGGTGTAAACAATGCACTCCCCGACCCTGCTGACCTTAAATCATATAATATAACGTTGCCCAATGCATCATACCTCCACACATGTAAAACATAATAAAAAATCCTAGAACCCAACATCTCTCAACTTTCGGCAGTTGCCAATTTCATGCGTGGGACGTCTCGCAATTTAAATCGAAACAAGGAACCCTCCTGATACACTACTACGTAGCTTAGTCAGTTATTGAGATCCGTCAATCCAAGACTAAAAGAGAAAAAAAAATGCCAAACCCATAGATTTCAACTTGTGCCAATTTCAATAAAAGGCTCATCACTTCAAAGAGTTACACTAAACCCTATTAAATTAATCGATCCGATAATGCTAAGAACATCATGTTCCTTTTTACAAATACAATATGACACCCTCTATCCATACTTAAGTCTAGTAGAGCGCTTAATCACTTCTAAGCCTCTAGAGACCTAACCATCCCAATATAGGCTACTACTGCCAATTTTTAATGACATCATCATTATTATAACACTATAAATGACAATACACATCTTCATGTAACCTATACTATTGCTAGCTATAAATCTATCTTAGTAACCAAAACGTTTACAATATGAATGCTTCTCATTATGCAAATCTTCAACTACTAAAATAAATCCGTCCCCAAATAACCATCACATTTATTCATTTGTTAAAGTATGCCATCATTAGCATCTACTCTATGTCTGTACCCCGAGTCGAACATTCATTGTATCCTTAATTTAAGAAATACGTCAATAACAAATCCTAAAATCTTCACATTATTGTGCCTACTCTCGATAAGGCAACACTTATCAATTCATGCAAAACTCACAGCGAAAATCCCATTGCCCTTACACAGGGATGGAGAGATGTAGGGGATGTAGCCACCACTGATTTTTTCTTATATGTATAAAAAGTTTTGGGTATATATTGAAAATTTAAAAATTATTAGGCACAAATATAATTTTTCAAAACTTAACTTAAACTTAACCTAACCCAACTCTCTCTACCGTCCACAAACACAAAATGCTTTTTGTAAGGACACAAATTTCCAATTGGGTTCTTTGTAGTTTTGGCTCAATTCCGGACAAAAACGTTTAAGTCATAGGATAGAGTTATTGATCATCCTTCAAGCCTATGACATACTAAAGTTGAAGACGTAGTGGTCAAGTTCATAAAGCTTCATCAAATGCCGTATTTGTAGTGCCTCATTTCTACGTCATCAACAATGTTTCGTTTACTCCTAAGGTATGAATGCATTTTAATATATATATAGGAGCTTGGAACATTTCATATGGGGTGTACGTTTATTAATAACTGTTGTTTTTTTTTCAGAAAGATTTTAATAAAACTTTAATCTAAAGTATATAAAGTTTCTAGGCTAAAAATAGAATTTTTCAAACTTTCTGGAAGTTCGTTCGAAGTGTCGTTCGAACGAGTTTGCCAACGTGTTCCTAGATTGGCCACTGGAATGTCGTTCGAAGTATCGTTTGAACGAACTTGATGTTCGAACGAGATTTCTAACGAGTTCACACTGGAACTTCGTTAGAAGCCTCGTTCTAACGAGACTACGTTCGAACGAAAATCTCGTTCGAACGAGTTTTGGCGGGAATAGTTATTTGGCAGTTTTGAGCAGTTTTTGACCCAATTTCCCACTTCTTTTCCCACTATCTTTTGACAGAACTTCTTAAGTGCGGAAATCAACTTTTTCTAAATAACTTTTTCATAATATTCTAACTCCTAGAGTGTGTTTTGAGAGTTCATCTTTCCTAAGAAAAAGTTTAAGTTTAAGTGTTCATTTTTCAAAGAAAAAATCTATTAAACACTTTGTTTACACCCATATTGTTTATTCCAAGTTACAATATATATATCATTGCTTGGAGTGTTTGGCACCAGGTATTACTCTACCATTTGAAGAGTTCGTTTGGGTTTGCTTCTACATCCCACAAAGAAGAAGATGTTTGCATTGATTTACCCGCTTGGAGAAAAGTTTCTTGTTCGGGTGATGCTGACCATATAAAGTCCGATCGGTGAATTTCGAGACCGCGGTGGAGCTTTGTGGTTATTCGCTAGCTAGAGGTGTATACAAGAAGACGCGTCAGGGCTTGAGAGGGATCGAGTCGAGTGTTGTAAGTCATCTTGCTTGTATTTGTAAATTCCGTAATTGTGGATTTGAGGCTAGGGTCGTCCGAGATTTTTTTTCGTTGTGAGTTTTTCTTCGTACATCGCGGCGTAATGATTCATTGTTTATTTTATCTTGTTATATCACCTAGAACTTATGCTTAGGTAAAAAGATAAAATATGGTTTAATCAGTACTTAATTTAATTTAGTGCTAATTAAATTTTGGGTAATGTTTATGTTAATTTAATTCAAGTCATTTAATTTAATATGATAAAATTGGTTTGGCCTAATTTGGTAAAATTGAACAATATGACTTAGGCATATTTCTAGGACTTGGGTTAATTAATTTGGTTTAAGTGAAATTCAATTTGTGTGTGTGTCTTAATCATATTTCACTTGGTTTAATTTTAATTTGATAAGAAATTAAAATTTGTTGTTTAATTGAACCATCTTACGCATCCTCATCTGAAAAGGAAATTATTACTTTTTGAAGTATAAGAAGAATTTTAAATCGGGGGCCTATCATTTTAACACTTTTCAACAAAAAAATGATTTAGGACCCTACGTCCCTGTTGCTCGGTAGGCTACCTCCACCATCTCCTCCTCCATCCTTGTTGCTCGTCTTCCTCCCTCCACCGTCCCCATCCCCTGTTTTGTTGAAAAAGATCAAAGGTAAGGTAAGTCAAAGATCCCCTGTTTTGTATACATAATACATTTTTGACTGTGAGTTGTTGTTTTGTTGTCAAAGATCATATTGCTTTTAGTTCTTTTGTTGTCAAAGATCATGTTGCTTACATTTGTGGACCAATGTTGTTTTTATTTTTAGACCAAAGCCTAGTTTATTTGTATTATTTGTATTGGTATTCTTTGGGGTTTATATTTGAATTGGTATTCTTTGGGGTTTAAATGCAGTGGTGACAATGGTGGACTTTGACAAATATTTGGGATTTAAATTTAGGGATTGAATTGATAGTTTAAATTTGATATTGTAGGATTGAATTATGGAGAAGTATTTTGGAAAAAAGTGGTGACAATAACTTTCTCACCCTCGCCAGTACCACTCATTGAGATTGAGAGCAATGTAGAAGAGGATGAAATAATATTTGAGGATCTTCACAGGGATCCTGGATTACGAACTCCAATCTCCGGTGGTGATCCAAAAAAGGAAAATATGCTAAGAAGAGCCTATTTACAAAAGGGACCTTGTCAGCCCCATGGACATACTTTCCCACCCTCAACTTTTGGAAAACAATTTAGGCATTTTAATCCAGCTTGGTTCAATGAGTTTTCTCCATGGCTAGAATATAGCACTACTACTAATGCCGCATATGGTATGTTGTTATCTTTTTAAGGCGAACATAGGTAACCAACTAGGTGGGGACTCATTTGTGGGGACAAAATTTCAATAACAGATTAAGTTATGTAGTAGTGTATCGGGAGGGTTCCTTGTTTGAATTTCGCTTGCAAGACGTCGCACGCATGAAATTAGAAAATGTTGGGAGTTGAGAGATGTTGGATCCTAGGAATTTTTTTATTGTTCTTGGTATTATCAAACTGATTAATCTATCAGGATTTAGTGTATCCCTTAGAAGTGATGAAGTCGCAAACTGGAATTTATTTGATTAGCATAAACGTTTATTTTTATATTTTTTCCTCTAATTATTGGACCGCCGGATCTCAATGACTGGCTAAGCCATGTAGTAGTATATCATGAGGGTTCCTTGTTTGAATTTTACTTGTGAGACGTCCCACGCACGAAATTGACAAAAGTCGGGAGTTGAGGGAAGTTGGATACTAAAATGTTTACTTTTTATATTTTACATGAGGAGGTATACCTTGCTTTATAAATATACTTGGTATGTGTAGTTAAAATTGGATGTATAGGTGTTATCCATATTTGATGTTGATACATATGTGTGCGTGTAATATGAAATGTATGGGTACCCCAGTAATATTATAATATGCATAGATGGGCCTTTTCTTTATCTCACGGGATATAAGTACGGATTAATTGGTTTACTTAAGATAATGGTAAAAATTAAAATGTGACTTCATACTGCAGTGAACTCCGATGACGGAATTTCGTTATTAGAGGAAGAATATAATACCCCGTGTTTTCGGAGTAAAATATTATGACATAAATTAATTTAATAATTTCGGATTAAACTTGGGAATAAATCAAATACGATGGATTTAAATTTAAATGAATAAATTTTAAATTAAGAATCAATACATAATCTTGATTTCATAATTATTAGACTCAATTGGACAGAAAAGGTGCACTCGTAGAAAATAAATCATATGATAATTAATTTATAGTTACGCGTCGTCTAAGCATAATAAAAATGTCCATGTTGAATATAAATAATTGCCACGCGTTTTGGAAGATTTTATGAGCTCGTTTAGGTGTTTTAGACCTTTAGAAATAGCCCCGAGGTATATGTATATAAGTTGAGAGGTTATTGAACTATTTGGATTATGAGTTTGGGCCCATTTGGGGGTCCAAATAGCGGACTTTAAGCCCAAGTCGGGAATTGAGTTTAAAATATATAAATTAGGAGATTAAGGAAACTCTCCATCATTAACAAAGAACCCTAGCAGACAACTTGGGAAGATAGAGGAGGCAAAGAGCTAAGGAGAGGGAGAAATCAAGAAAGAAAGCTAAAGAACTCACTAAGAAATCCTCAAGAAAATCAAGCAAGAATTTTCTTGCTAACTTTAGTTGTCCAAAATATTTCTTAGTTCATTATGATTTATCTTCCATGTAGAATTTTGGATAACGTCGGGATTTGTGGTGATATGATGATGAATTGAATCATGTTTATAGATGATTTGGATTTTAAAATAGGATAGAAAATCTAGAAATTATGATGGGTATTAATTATCTTTAAAGCCCTTGCTTAAATGATATGGTTGATCACATGTAGAGAACTATTGTTTATGTTAAAGATCTGGAATTTATGTTGATTATAACCCTTGCATCATGGTATAATCATAGGAGATTTATAAGTATAAATTTGATTTTGTATAAACCCACCAATAACATGAAATTTTGGGATTTGGGACATGAATCCAACATTAAAGCACGTAATAAATTATCTTAAGAGGGTTAACTAAGTCATGGGGGCCTGTTTGAATGATTATGTTAACGTTTGAACCATTAGAATTAAGTTTAAGTTGGAGATTAAAATTCTCATAATTGAAATTTCCTGGAAAATCTCGACCTCTGTCCAGGGGCGAACCGGTTCAGCCCCAGAGGCGAGTTTAGTGGGGCCCAAGGGTGGATCCAGGGAATTTTTAGGAAAACGTACGATTTAGTGGGATTGTGTTTGGATAATCGACGAATTTATTAAAAATGGATTCTTGACGTTACTAACAAATGAGGAGACAAAATTAACTAGATGGTTAAATGAATTATATAAACGGAAAGAATTTAATAATTTTTGGGATGGTAAATCATTAACATAGGATATTTAAAGGTAATCCTTACGGGACAGCTAGGTCGTAATTTATAAAGTAATTATAGTAATAAATTAACCAAATGGTCTAATCTATTATTCAAAGGAAGAAAATTTATTATTTAACGGGATGGTCATTTATTAACGTAAGATGTTATGGAAAATCTTTATGAGGAATCTAGGGGGTAATTATAGAGTAATTACCTTTATATACAGTAGGATAAAAATATGTATTTATATTTTTGTGGACAAGCCTATGTTCGTAGATTGTCCTATCGGTTGGGGTTACGCGCATTAGGGATCCTAGGACATGTCAACACAGGTGTGCTAGGAGTAGTGCAGGTCAAAATTTTAGGTAATCCGTAGCAGCACCACTTATGAGAGATAAGTGTTGATGTTGGGATCCATGTGTCACCGTTGGGTATAGGTTGTGTAATGGTGTACTGCGTAGGTACCACCCCACTTATATGTGTATTGTGATATCCGATTTGGATAGGAGACTCCTTCGGACTTACCGATAGAGCACGAACAAGACGCTCTAGGTAGATGACTTAGTGTCGCATATATATGAGGACTTATATATATATAAATAAAAGTGAATCGGATAATCTCTTAGTTTAATGATGTAGCCAATACTATGTAGTAGGCATGATATTTTGTTATGTCTCTCTATGGGTAATGACTAGGATACCTGGGGTAGTAGTAAGTGAAATGTAAATGATTCTTATTTGGTTCTATTATTATTTCTTTGGATTATTGTATGGGCATAAGCCCAATGCCTATTTTATTTCAGTTGGTTTAAAACACTTGTGCTTATTTTGGGTTTTCTTCTATTATGTGGATGTTGGATTTTAGTATTACCTTGGATATTAATTTAAATTCAGATTTAAATTCAATTATGGTTTATAAATAAATATAATTATATAGTTTGATGATGAGAATGATATAGATTGTATAACAAGCTCCATCTTCAACATACTATGTCTGGCCAACATTTACGTGAGGAAATGGGGGTTGTTAAACCCATGTCTTGGGAAAGGCTAGATGTCAACTCAATTGTCATCCTCCTAGTGTTTACAAGTGCACATATTGTGGTAAGAAGAGTCACCTTAGGGAGTTCTGCAATGACCTTAGGAGAGTCTCGAGAAAGCCTAAGAAGAAAGTTATTGTTAACCCGATAACGAAAGTTAAAAACTTAAAATGTAATGTCAAATCAATTTTTAAAACTCACGGAATTAAAGTTAAATATATTTGGTTTAAGAAATCGGATTTAATTAAGCAACCAAGTACTAGGCTTGTTGATTACCACATGCTTTCACATAATCCTTCACATGCTATATATTATGAATGTTTGTGTTTGCATGTCATCATAGACTAGAATTGTGCTTCATGATATATGTTATATCTAGTGTTATATGTTATATCTCTTGTATTTTTATTTTTATTTTTATTTTTGGTTTTGTGTGTTTATGTTGACCCATTTGTTCGGCATCATGATGTGTGTAAACCCCCATTCATTTTATGTTTCCATGTGGTTAGGGCGTTGAGAATTTGATTTAAATTACTACGATTGTTGCATTGCCATAATTGCATGGAAATGTGTTTAAAGTTGATGTTCCTAAAGGGACTTTGCACACACTATCACGTGCTCTTTTGGGATTTGAAATCTATTTATGCATGAGCTAAGTGAACGCATCTTTGTATCCAGGGGAAATTAATGCATGTATGAAATATTGCGTGTTTGGATGTAATAATAACCTAGAGTTACACTAAATCGGGGTTATCTATTGATAAATTTATCGAAATCTTCCAATTCCACGGACCGGTGCGGTTCGAAAGATAAGTAAACAAACATTAGATTTCGCAAGTCACCTAGATCCTTTACAACCAAGGGCGGATTCAGGGGTGGGCCCACCAGGGCTGTAGCCCACCCCTCCCAAATTGGCAAAAAAAATATGTTAAGGGTTAAAAATTGCTACTTGAAGTTAAAATGTTATTAAAAAATAACCCCAAAATTTATAAGGGTTAAAAATTACTGGAAAATAAAAAATAATATACATAAATAGATACAAAAACTTAATAAATTTCTCCTATTGGGAAATCTCCCTGAATCCCGAACATTGGTCGGGATTTCCACCCCATAGACAAAAATTCGTGATCTGTTACAAATTTTAGTCCACCCCTTCGAGGAATCCTAACTCCGCCCTTTTTTAAGACTGCATCTTGGAAATCTAGAAAAAAATATTTAGAACCTAATATAAAATTAAGAATATATATACACGTGTATATATATGAGAAAAATATAGAAACCATATATACATGCATGGCTGGTGCTCAAAATTTGCGAAACGAATTCGATCAGTTGCGGCACATCGAAATACAACGTTCTGCAGATTTCCATGGATGCCACACTTCCCGTGTATTTGACAAAGAAATTCGATCATTGGATTATAAAATTTAAAAAAAAATCAATTTTAGCAAATAAAATAAAGACATACAATTATGAAAACGCTACAATTAATTAGACGACCTACCAAAATGTGTTAATGAAAAAACTAACCATTATTGGCCACACAATTCCAATGCCAAGTCGTCCACTCGCAAGATCAAGATTTGCAAACATACTTGCTTTTTCTGGCGCGATAAGCTCTTCATGCGAGCTTTTGAGGGGTACCATTTCACTCGTGATCAGAGCAACTCCTCCTAAGGCACAATCTTGAGACATTTGAGGGTCTTCTTCATCCCGTAAAGGGAAATCATTTCAGTGGAAAGTCACCTTTGAATGCAAGTGAATACATCAGGTTCGGCGTGGATATGAGTTACTTCGTTGTTTCGAATCAAAAATCCGTTGATTACCAAATAAAATTCTTGTTCCGACACTAATACCTCGTGAAATCTCAATTTCACTACATGGATCAAGATTGTGAATTAGGAGGAGTTTCTCTGGTCATGAGCGAATTGGTACCCCTCAAAAATCGCGCAAGAAAAAGCAAACATGTTTGCACATCTTGATCTTGCGAGTGTCCGATTTGATACTGGAATTGTGCGGCCATCAATGGGTAGTTTTTTCGTTAACACGTTTCAATAGGTCGTCAAATTAGTTGTGGTATTTTTCATAATTGTATGTCTATATTTTATTTGCTAAAACTAATGTTTTTAAATTTATAATCCAATGGTCGAATTTTTCTGTCAAATAAGCGAAAAGTGTGTCGCCCATGAAAATTTGCAGAACGGTGTATTTCGATGTGCCGTAACTGGATGAATGTATTTCGTAAATTTTGAGCCTCAGCTATGTATGTATATATGGTTTCTCTATTTTTCTCATATACATATATTGTATATGTATTCCTAATTTTATATTAGATTCTAAATGTTTTTTTTCTTTTTCTAGATTTCTAAGATGCAGTTGTAGAGGATATACGTGACTTACAGGATCTAACGTTTGCTTACTTATCATTCGAACTGCACCCCCTCGTGGAATGGGAAATTTTCGATAAATTGATCAATAACCTACACGTTGATGACCCGAATTTAGCATAAGTTTGGTTTATGATTATATCCAAACACGCAATGGTTCATACATGAATAAATCTCCGCTAGATATAAAGATGCGTTTTTGAAAATATTGATATGATAACCCCACACTTAGCTCATGCGTAAATATATATCAAATCCCAAAAGAGCTCGTAATGGTGTTAAAAAGGCCCATTGAGAATATCAACTTTAAATAGACTTCCGTGCAATTATGACTAAGCAATAATCGTAGTAATTTAAATCAAATTCTTAATGCCCTAACACCATCACGGGCTCTTTGGGGATTTGATATCTATTTACGCATGAGCTAAATGAAGGGTTATCCTATCAATATTATTCAAAATATATGTTTATATCTAGGAAAGATTTATGAATGTATGAACTCTAGAGTGTTTGGATGTAATCCTAAACTAAACTTACACTAAATCCGAGTCATCACCGCGTAGGTTATTGATCAATTTATTGAAATCTTTCCATTCTACGGGCGGGTGCAGTTCAAAAGATAAGTAATCAAACAATAGATCTCACAAGTCACGTAGATCCTTTACAACGGTATCTTAAAAATTTAGAAAAAGAAAAAAATCATTTAGAACTTAACATAAAATTAAAAATGTATATATACACATGTTTGTATATGAGAAAAATTAGAGAAACCATATATACATAAATGGTTAAGACTCAAAATTTGTGAAAAAAATTAGGCCAGTTTCGGGACATCGAAATACACCGCTCTGCATATTTCCATAGGCATCACACTTTCCATGTATTTGACAGATAAATTCGACCATTGCATTACGAAATTTTAAAAAAAACAATTTTAACAAATAAAATAAAGACATACAATTATTAAAAAACATAATTAATTAGACGACCTACCCAAATGTGTTATTGTTAAAACAAACCATTGATGGCTGCACAATTCCAGTACCAAGTCGGACACTCCCAAAATCAAGATTTGCAAACATGCTTATTTTTTCTTGCGCGATAAGAACTCCATGCGAGTTTTTTAGGGGTACCAACTCGCTCATGACCAGAGAAACTCCTCATGATGCACAATCTTGAGTCTTGTAGTGAAATTAAGATGTCACTAGGTATCAGTGTCGGAACAAGAACTCGTTTGGTAATCACCGAATTCTTGATCCCGAACGAAAAAGTAGCTCATATTCACATCGAACATGTCGTATTCACTTGCGTTCAAAGGAGACTTTCCACTGACAAGATTTCCTTTTACGGGATGAAAGAGAGGCTCAAATGGGATGAAAATAGCTATGGCAACTTTATCTGCCATGGAGTCCGTGCGCGCAAAAACATATCTTTCAAGGTCTTCAATTTGTGAATGTTTTTTTTGTCTCTTTTCCATGTTGATGGAAACCTAACAGAAATAAAGTTCTTATTTTCAACCAATAAACTAATAGACAGGACTAGAAAAATCATATTAGATGATAGGGTTGTCAAGAATTAAGATTTCAAAGAAATTACAATCTAGATATAAAAACAAAAATAAAGTTACCCACAAAAATTATCATTAATGAACCCTTTGGATAAAACTACCACAGATATAACAAGCCTTAAATTTAAAACACTACACCCACTCACAAATAAAACTAAAAGTAACAGCCTTAAATTTGAAAGCACCAAATATAACCTCAAATCATAAGCTAACACATACAATCAAAGTGGTGTGGTGTGCGGGTGACGAACCTGTAGCCATATCCACCCAAAAGTAAGAAAGTAAAATATATTTCTTATGCTTGCTTAAACTCAACACCAGATGGGAACAATAGTTAAAATAGGACTAAATCAAAGTGGAGTGGTGTGTGGATGACGAACCTGTGGCCAAGGTGCGAAGAGTTGACGGCGAATAGAGAGAGATGAAGGGCGTGGTGTCTGGTATTATTGATGGCGAAGAGAGAGAGATGAGAGTTAAGGCTTGTTGTCACAGGATCACAATTTCAATGTTCTACTCGTATGGCACTTGTGTGTATACTCTCTTTATTACTAAGAAGTAAGCTTTACTTCTCACTTTCACTATTAAGGGATACACTCACTCACCCAATGATAAATGAAAGAACTCAATGACACATAGAATTGCTAAAGAGAGAACTTGTATTACTCAATTGATTTGCTTTGCTTGGATGGTTTGGGGAAAATGGCACCCTCACCTATTTATACATGGCCACCTCCATAAAGGAACTTTCCATAAGTCTACATACTTCCTTATATTTATAGAATAATTTATATTATGCGTAGTACATACATGACTATTCTACACAAGTCTAGCATATTTAAGTGCCTACTACATATTGCTAGAATAATCAAGAGTAATCTGCAATGTTCCAGAAAATTATGGAGCATGGACGGAGCCTATATCCGGGGAAACTTTAGGCAAAATTCATAGTTCGTGACAGTGTGGTGTTGAGGACTGAGAGAGAGATGAGAGTTAGGGTAAGGTTGTCGTAATATAATGGTGGGAAATGGTGTGTGCCCTAAAAAAAGAGTAAAATACCCCCATGGCCCCTAAACTATCTCAACTTACCAATTTAGTCCCTAAACTTATAGTTAGGCCAATTTAGTCATTATGTTAAGTTTTTCGTTAAACTTAACTGCACCAATAGTTTAGGGCTATAGGGGTAAAAAAAATATCTTTTTGTTAATTAATTTTAAAACTCCTTTAAAACATTTTTTTCAGAGTTGAAAATTTACTTTTTTCTACAATAAAAGGTAACACCCATGAAACTAACCCGAAATAGTAAAAAACTTGAGAGTTTTTTTTAAGCCGAGATAAAAAAGCTATTGTTTCAAATTTATAACACCCAATTTATTGTGATAATACTAGAATAAAATTGGGAATAATTTTCTTTTCATTATTTTATTAAAAAAAATCAGGTGGGTGTTGTAAAATCCCCAAACAATTTTTTCTTCTATTTACCGTTTTCTATTAAAAATGTTTTTTTTAATAATAGAAAAACTATAAACATTTTCAAATCAATTTTTTATTATCTTATTACAGTTTTCTATTAAAGAAAAGAAAAACATTAAAAAAATATAATGACATGTCGTTCTATTATTGTGAAGGTAAATTTTTTTTATATGATATATTTTTATTTTGGTAGTTTTTTTGTGATATGATATCTTTTATTTGTCTAAGAAATTGTTTCAATGTGCATATTTGGATAACAATGAGCGTTAGCTAGGATGAGAATTTTAGAAACGAAATGAATTTGGCTGGAAACCGACACGCTATATTGTGTTCCTGTCGTTTCATTTTTTTTATACGAAGTATTGTCGCGTCGTGTTGGTGTCAAAAACATCATTAACATGATAAGATGACTCATAATTTTAACACTAGCGTGACATGACACTACCTCGTGTTAAAAACGAATGTTCACGATATAGCTTGTCAATGTTTATGATGGCATTCGTCTTATCAATTTAATAGTATCGTGTCGTGTTGGTGTCGTGTCGGTGTCAATGTTCACGATTTAGGTAAGTGTATAACGTGTTAATGTTCACGATGTAGATGCAGTGTCGTGTTGTGCTGGTGTCAAAAATATGAGTCGTCTTATCGTGTCAATCGTATTTTTAAAACAAACACGACGCGGCAATACTTCGTGTAAAAAAATGAAATGACATGAACATGATATAGCGTGTCATTATCGGGTCAATTCATTTCGTTTCTGAAATTATCACCCAAGCTAATATGCTCATTGTTATCCAAATATTCACCTTGAAACAATTTCTAACATATAAAAAAGAGATATCATATCACAAAAAAAAATTATATAATATCAACAAATTTCACCTCCAAAATAATAGAACAACATGGCATTATAATTTTTTTTAATATTGTTCTTTTCTTTAATAGAAAACTACAAATGAGATAATAAAAATTTGTTTGGGAAAATGTTTATAGTTTTTCAATAATTGAAAAATATTTTTTAAATAGAAAAATTGTAAATAGAAGAAAAAATTGTTTGGAAATTTTACAACACCCACTTGATTGTTTTTTAATAAACAAAATGAAAGGAAAATTAACCCCAATTTTGTCATAGTTTTATCCCAATAAATTGGGCATTATAAATTTGAGAAAAAATAGTTGTTGTATTCCAGTTTTAAAAAAAATCAAGTTTTTTACTATCTGGGGTTAGTTTCATACGTTTTACCTTTTATTTAGTACAAAAAAGGAATTTTTCAACTTTGACAAAAAAGCATTAAAACAGTTTGAAAATTAATTAACAAAAAAAAAAAAATTATTTTTTTTACCCTTATTCCCCTAAACTATTGGTGCAGTTAACTTTAACGGAAAACTTAACGGAATGGCAAAATTGGCCAAATTATAAGTTTAGGGACTAAATTGGCCAAGTTGGGATAGTTTAGGGGCCATGGTGGTATTTTACTAAAAAAAACTTTATGAACGAGGTCACGAACGAGCTCAGCTCGTATATTAAACGAACAAAAAAAAGTGTTCGAATTTGGCTGGTCGTCCAAGTGTCATTAGTTTTGGGTTTTTTAAATTGATTTCTATTAGGAGGACAAACGTACTTAGGTGGACCATTAGATTTGGGTTGTTGAGAATAGTCACTTTGTTTTGCCTTAGAGCATCTTTAAAACAATTTTCTTTCTGAGTGTTTTGAAGATTCTTACCATGTTTTACAAAAACAACATTTTCAGGAGAAACATTTTTGCCAGTATAAACTTTTTCTCCAAATCCAAAACCATATTTGTCTTCAGAACCAAACTTGTTTCGTACAATAATTTCTTCGTAGGTTTTACCTTGAGTTTCAAAGTATAAGCATTTTTTAAACACGTTTGAAACTTTTTTCTTAGATTATTCAAGTTCAACTAATGTAAACTTGTATTTTCGTTCCAAAATATTATTTTCTCAGAAAGATCTTCTATTTTTGTGGAAAATTCCCTAGTTTCAGTCTCATGGGCAACACATTGTGATCTAAACTCTTCAACATTCTTCCTAACAGTCAAGTTAAGTAAATCAATAAACTCATTCAAAAGCTTAACCATTTTTTCAAGATGGACACTTTTCTTAACCGTTTTAGTGTATAGCTTATACACATCTGGAAGATCGTCATCGGACTCGCTAAGTGTGTCGTGTGAAGTGTCTCTTATAGCGTTCATTTCATATATGGATGCAACTCACTCACACTTCAGGTTTAACGACGACACTTCAGTTTGACACACCCTTCAGCTATCACTATCAATGTTATTTTCATCATGAACAGTCACAACATTTTCATCAACAAATGCAATAATAGGTGAAATAGAATCATGAGTAGTCACACATTCATCATCATCATGGTATATGATCCTAGCATAGAATGACATATATGACTCATAATTATGAGTTGACTCAATTTCATCTTCATCAGAATCACTAGAGTCGTCCCATGTCTTACAAAAATGAGCCCTAGTATTGTTGGCAAGTTTATTTTGGCATTTATTAGCAACATCTCCCATTTTTTTCACATCCATACCATTTGACATCTTTCATGTCTATCTTAGGTCTGTTATTGTCTTAGGTCATTTTATTGTCATGTCTTTCATGAGGTCTGTGATTTCGATTACCTTGATAATTTTGTCTGCCTTATTTATAGGCTAATGCATTTCTGAATTTGATCATCTTTTTTAAATGATTGCTCATAAGAGCTATTTGATTGTCAAGGTGATCCAAATCACACTCATCATTCAAGTCAAGGTAAAAGTCTAAGGGACTGACTTTAGGTGAAGTCAATTGTGATGAAAACACAGCATTATATCTAGTGAGTCTCTTGTTTTGGGCAGTCATTTGTTTTTTGAACTCTAACTCCATCTCAACAGTTCTTAATTTGCTACTTAGCAATTCAGGAGTTAGGTTTGGGTCGTCGGCTTCTTTTATGGCATATCTCGTATTGTCAAACTTAGCAGGTAATGCCTAAGAATCTTTTGAATGATTTCTTTTTTACTATAGGTATACCATTAGCATGTAATTTTGCGAAATTTATCAATTAACCTAATGTAGAAAACATCAAAGGATTCACTGTCATCCATAATCAATGTATTGTACTATTGCATAAGCATTTGTGTTTTTCAGGTCTTAACTCATTCATCACCCTCATGTGCGGTGACTAGAGTGTCCCATGCCTCTTTAGAAGTAGAGCAAATAGATATTCTTTAAAACTCATGCTCGGTAATGGACATAAAGATGGAATTTCCATCAAAGAGTGGTGGTCGGGAAAGGTTACCTAACTTCTCAAATCTTTCATGCATATTCAGAAATAGATTTCAAAAATAATTTCTGGAGTTTCAGGATCAAAATAACTTTTGATAAACCAGCTCTAATATCACTTGAAAAACTATTTGCTAAGTTAATAACAAAATGTTATAAATGTGTAAACTCCGAAAAAAACTCGTTGAACAAAACTCTTTTCGAAATACAACACAAGATACGCAAATATTTTTTGAATATGTCCTCTAGATTCGTTAGTTTGATTACCTTAGGTTTTTAAAACTAAAACCTACAATTAAGTCTTGAATGAGATATTATTCACAAAAGTAATTAAGAACATTCAAGCAAATTTGACACGCGATTTTTAACGTGGTAAAACCCTAAAATAAGGAAAACATCCAAGATGACCTCTACGCCACAAAACAAAAATCCACTAAAATCACAAGGCACAAGTTACAGCATTAAGCATGCAATACAAGATTCTATACCTAAACTCAGAAAATTACCTACACGAGTTACTCCACTCCCAAAGGCTTCTGACTTCATATGATCTTCCTCCAACAGTTTCCATAATTTTCCTTGTCCACTTGATTATAGCAGCTCCAACAAACAATATATCTCACTAAGAACCACAAACTCTAAGTGTTCGTGTGAGAGTGAAAGTGTTTGTGAATTAATCTAAATGGAGAGATGCATCTCACATCTATCAATCAATTCTATAACGAATTCCTACGAATTACAAAATCAATATGTATGATATACAAATAATTTCAAATCTATTGTAAATAATAGACTTCAGCAAATTTCAGATCTGACCTAAAATCTTTTATCCCAAAATTTGTTTCAAAATTTATTTATGTTCAAACTTATTTCACAAATTTGAGAAATTATATTTTGAAACCAAAAATATATTTTCAGATCTGAATATATACACAATAAGAAGTCTTATATTCCAAAATTTATTTGAAATCACAAAGTTGGATAAAAAATAACAATAACAAAAATTGCTCCAAAAAAAATAGATATAAAGAACCCTAAAAATATTTTATATCAAATCAGCAACACCTCAATTCACATAAATCCCAAATATTTTGACTCTCAAATATGAGTATACAGTTTTAAATAAACAAGGTTTGGTGTATTTGGTTCGAAGAAAAACAAAACCCTGTATGGTTTTGGTTCCGACTTTCTCAGCTCTCGGCTTACTATTGGTGGAGATAAAAGTTTTCCTCTTCTCTCTTTCTGAAAACCCGTCGACCACTCTCTAATCTCTCTTGTAGAAGATGACCTCTCTAGTTTCACTCTCCATGTTGGGGACGATCTCACCAACCCTTTAATTGCAAACAAAAATAATCTTTTATACTCAGCCATCAACTGATCGAAAACTCTGTTACAAACGAATGGTGCAGATTAGTTTGCAACGTTCGGAATCCAATCTGACGGAGGATAACACGCATGTAATAAACGAATGCTGGTTGGCTAACTTTTGATATCACATGGATTGAGGTCCTTAAAGCTAGGGCCGTCGACTAGACTCAGATAAAGGGTCAGATCTGAAGCCTCAACTCAGCAGTGGAAGGTCGGTTTAGAAACCAAGGGATGCGATCAGTTCTTACCAGATGCAGCCTATCTAAAGTTGAAAATAGCCGATGATCAATGCAAGCTAGTTAGCTGATATGGGTATCAACCCAGGGATGTGGTAGAGCGGAAGGGGCTCTTCTTCCCTTAACTAGGGGTGGCAATTCGTGTGCGTCGTGTCGTGTTCGGGTCGTGTCATGTCGGGTTCGTGTTAAGTATTAGTCAACCCTAACCCGACCCATTTAACTAATCGTGTCAGATGAGCAAACACTAACCCGACCTATTTATTATCGTGTCGTGTTCGGGTTGACCCGCATAACCCATTAAGTAAAATATAAAATAATTTTTTTCTTCTCTCTTAACTAATCATACCACTCATAGGGCTACAATAACTTAAATTTAATTAATTTCAACTTCTTGCAACACATAAATAATTTATCATCCGATTCTCCATGAATTTTATAGAATGCCTATCAAGATATATAAATTCTCTAATATATTCTCCATAAAATACGAGTTAAACGGGTTTATTCGTGTCATTTTCGAGTTATACGTGTTTGACACTAACCCAACCCGTTTATTATTCGTGTTGGCGGGTCGTGTCATATTCGGGTTCGTGTCAAGAAATCGTCAACCCTAACCCGCTAACTTCGTGTCGAGTTCGTGTCGGGTTATCGTGTCGTGTCAAAAATTGCCACCCCTACCCTTAACTAATGGTCGGGATTCGATCCCCGCCTTGCGCATGGAGCAACTTTAAATTCTTAGGGCAGCTGTCCCACCCATCGAGGTGTCTACATATCAGCGAAGGGATTAGTCGCTACTGGATACCCTTAAACCAAAAAAAAAAAAAGCTGATATGGGTATCTCGCGGATCGAAGGCTTAACCTGGTTTGGCCGTTGATAAGACGAGATGACATCTAGGGATGCGATTTATTCTCAGATTGAGAAGCGCAAATGGCATTTGCCAAACAAAAAAAGTTGCAAGTTTTAAAAGGTTTTGAGAAATTCAATTTACAACCCCAAAACTTTTTCTCCATAAAAAGTATATTTAGATTTTAACCTCAAACATTTTAAAAACTCAATTTTAATTAATCAAAAACATTATTTCAAATGATTAAAAAAATGTTTTAAATGACTTTCTTTTTAAAAAGTATGTTTGACGAAGCTTAACCACCAAAATAAATTGTGCACACATAATAACACACATAAATGCAAAGTATGTGTCCTAATATGGTTCAAGGTTAATACTTACCATTTTGTAGAGCATTAAAGCATTGGAGTTCTTGGACTGGGAGTTGAAGAAGCTTGGATACCTTTTTAAGACAGAGTAACTCATAAAAAGTCTAATCATATTTTATCTCCATATCCAAAACTAGTTAGAACTCTTATACAGCACAAATTCAAGTAAGTCAACCATATAGTGTTTTCTCAATACTATCATTATATATATATGAAATGAGGGGAGGGGTTGAACAAGGAAGAGAAGAGTAGCGTGAGGCTCGAGGATGGGGTTTTTGTTGGAGAAGATAAGGGGTCAATTTTTTTTGCATCAAGGTCGGTTACAATTACAACTTACAAGTACAAACATCTCCTAGAGATTATCACCCACTACTTTTAACCAGAAATTCGCCAACAAAAATTCGATATCCCAAAGGGTTCAACCCATTTTAGTTTTTAGGATAATTCAAGTTTTTTTTAATTAGAATTGTATTTATTTGAGTGTTTTTATTAGGGTCACTACCTAATCTTTAGTATGTATATAAAATGTCAAATTACATGGGTATTTATAAGATCTCTAAAATGTATCTATGCAAATACATGTCTCTATTACATTTTATGTAAACATACTCCATTTAGACTTATATACCTGAAACTCGCATTAAATACATCAAAAGTTTATATAGTACAAGTTATGTGTTATATTTTCATGTTAAATATTTTGTTCATTACACTACAACATATTTCATATCTGCATTGTGTTTTTCATGTGATTTATATTATGCCTGTGTAAATATTAATACCAATTTTGTTGCCATTTATGTTTTCATCTTGTAAATAAGCTTATGGTGGTGGACCTCCCCTCAAGTACTACGATAGGATTTCATAGAATGTCTTTAATGTGATCTACTTGCCAAAGTCTTGGTAATGAGATTCCAAACATAAAAACGTTTACCTCGATGGCTAAAGAAGGATATATGTATACGATAAATAGATTGGGAATAAAATCCCTTCATTTTAAGCATGTATAGTACTAAAAGAAGTGAGACTTAGGTTTTTAATGACCATGGTGACCATTTAATTAAGAAAAAGGAACTAATTTGAAAATCTTGATGTTCTCCCTACATTTATGTATTTTTTTAATTACTTTCTTTTATTTCTTCCATGCCATTTAATTTAAATCTCCGTTTGATAGCCAACTTTTGGCCTGGAAAACCTCCAATTCTAGCAAAACATTCCCACTTTAGCACCATTTGACAGCACAAAATTGCCTTGGAATTCAATTGACAAAGAGGAGTCACGTGACCGCCCCCCCCCCCCCCCCCCCCCCCCCCCAAAGAATCGAATGCCCTGGAAACTAACTCCCTTTTCTTTGTGGCGATCGAGGTTAGTCTTCCTGTTTTGTTTTGTTTTTCAATCAACTTTTGCTCTATTTTTTGTCCGAAATACTTTGTTCTCCATTTCTAAAATGAAATCCCTTTTTTTAATTTGTTAGATAGATATATTTTTTGGAATTATTTTTTTTTTGGAAATATATTTTTTTGACTTGTGATGGAATTTTTTTGTAGTTATTTTTTAAGGAAATGTATGAAAAAACTATTTACAAACATTTTTTTTCAATAATAATTCTTAAAAAATTGTTTAAAAAAGATTTTTAAATAATTTTATATATAAAAACAGTTTATATAAATAGTTTAGGGCATATAGCAAATAGTCCCTCGAACTTTTTTTAATACACGTTTAGTTCAAGCCTTTTTATTTTGCACTAAAAAGTCAGTCATCATGTCAAAAAGGCTTTATAAGGGACTTTTTGATACAAAATAAAAGGCTTGGACTATATGTGTATTAAAAAATATTTGAGGGACTTTTTGGTATTTGATCCAATAATTTATATGAAAAAACTGTTTAAAAACATTTTTTTCTGAAAAAGCCGTTAATATTTTTATATATAAAGAATTTATATATAAAATATCAGTTTATATATAAAAAAAAGTGTATATATAAAAAACAGTTTTATGTATAAAAACAGTTTATATATAAAAAATAGTTTATATACAAAAAAAACTGTAAATGACACATTTTTTTTTATAAACAAATGTACAAAAAATAGTAAATGACCCATTTTTTTTATTTTTAATCTGTGAAACCCTAATAAATGCTATTTTTATTAGAAGATTACATTTTTTTAGTTTATGAAACCCTAGTAAAAATAGAAATGCAATTTTTTTATTTTTAATATACGTGTTTTCCAGTAGGCAAATTTTGTCTATCAAACACAAAAACTTGAAAATTACAGAATTTGTCAGCATGCAAATTTAAGCTATCAAACAGTCCAAAGTTTTATTTTCCAGGTCAAAATTTTCATGGATAAAATTTGTCAGGGCAAAACTTTCCATTCCACCTCTATTCCAAGTTTTCTATCAAACGGGGCCTAAGTGTCATTTTGTTTATTAGAAATAACATTAATGTATTTCTACAAAGAACAGTGTCATTCATAACATTTTATATACTAGTTTAATATTAAGTTTCATTTATTTAAAATAAAATTACCATAATCAGCATAATTTTTATGAACGTTATCCAAATGATCAAACATAATTTCTATAACTATGGTCACGCAACGCGTTGTAAGCTAATTATCTTATTATCTTTTAAGTGCTCGATGAATGAATATGTGTACGCCTTGTACTCCTACGAGAGGACTCAATAATTATGGTGGGAGGAGGAATGCCTAACGGGAATTTTGTCCTCAAATTTGAAAGGAAGCTACAAATCTCTAGTCCCTAACCGAGCACTAACGTGTTACTATAATGTCTAAAAGAAAGCAAAACACTAGCACGCTTAGGTTGATTCGGTCCCACGGGTTTCTTGATCTTTTGGAGATCGGAAAAATTGACATGTTGACGAGAAACTTCTTTTTTTCTCAACTTCAAGACTTATCTAATGAGGATAAAATTTTTAATTAATGCATAATCATTTAAAATGAAAATAATAAATAAGCAACAATGGTATATGTATTTTGCCTTTTCAGGGCACCTAGGCCCAATTGAGTTCATCTTCTTATGGATTAGGGTTAACTCCCAACTTTTAACAATACAATTGTGATCACAATGCCCTTTGTTTAAAGCCATAAGAGTCACTATTGGATTGAGCTCACTCAACTAGTGAGAATGTGTGATATCCTTGAAGTATTCTTTAAAGAGATAACCGAAGAGCTATACAGTGAGGAATTGGGAAAAATGCATTCAAGCGAATCCTGCGGCCACGTGATAAGATAATTATAACCCGCCACTCAAGTCTCCATGCTTTTCTATCCTTTGTTGAAAACTAGAATACTTAAGGGAGAATGTGGGAACCGTTTTTAGATTCTTAATGGGTCGAGTCTATCAAAGATCTCGGGAATAGGTTGTGACACGTGATAATACCTCGGGGATTATATGATATGTACAAATTTTGTTAATAGTTTATCAAAAGTGGATAACCACTGCATACGCACTAGGGATGAGTCCTCAAGAAAGCATATATATTTTCTATATATATTAGTGCCCCACCCCAATGTAGGGGGACATTGAAGCTAAGTGCATTAGAAAAGTGTCAACTTGTAACCTCGATACTAATAAGAACTTCAACACCCCTGTGAACATAGTAAAGTTGTTGTACCACGTATATCGTATCGCTCTTTTAGTGTGTTATCTTTCATTATATTTGCTTTGTAAGTTTTAAGATTGTTACATTAAGTGTGTTATTTTTCTTATCATACATGTCTTTTATTAATGAATATAAAGAATTAAAACTAAGTATTATGGGCCTTTTGTTAAATGGCCGATAAATCTCAAAATTCAATAAACTTTTTAATGTAAATATTGCACATTGCACACACATAACAATCGTGCCACGGTTATATCATATTCAAAGACATATCTGAGGCGGAAAAATGCCACACGATCGACCCACACAATTTTTATCGAGTTTAGGTGTAACTTAATAAATTTGGGTTGATTTTATTAAACATGTAACTTAACGAATTGAGTTTTAGTTTGTTTAACTATTTAGTGACAATACACAATATCACTCGTTAATATATGGCTTGAATTTATTAGACTTGATACCAATATAAAAAACACAATATAATAAAAATGAAATATGATTTTAAACTTGTATTGAGTTAAATTAAGGTGATTTAAATACAAACTCGAAATAATGGACACCAAATGGACAGGACAAGACTAATGAGACAAATTAAAACTTGAAGTATGCTAATGCCACCATACTATTAGCCCTCAATCCTCACGAAGACATATGTGAAGTCTACAATATGATGATTTTCCCCGGCGTAATGGTTGTTTGAGTTTTTTAATAGAAAAATACATTTAAAGTAAATATTTTAAAAAATAATGCAGTCATAAATATATTGATAAAAATATTGCACTTCCTCAAATCGCGAATGTCAACCGCATATTCTATTTGAATTCACAATAACGGTTGAGCAAGCTCATGATGATGTGTGTCCATACGAACGAAAAAACTAAGCCTATCTAATCAAACGAGACTGATGACCCCATCTTTGGGGGCAAATTGAATGGAAGAATAGTCGAGTTTTCAAATTGGAAGAAGAAAGAAATATTTTTAATTTATATTGGGGGTCCTTATAGTTCTCATGATGTATCTGTAAAGGAGAAAATGGCCATTGTTTTGCGCTATGTGGATAAAAGTGGGAAAATCATGGAACGCTTGATTAGTGTAGAACATGTTGGGGATACAACGACTTTGTCATTTAAGTTATCAATAGATAGTTTATTTGCAAGATTGGGATTGAGTATTTCTAGACTATGTGGGCTAGGTTATGATGGGGCGTCAAATATGCGTGGAGAATTTAATGGTCTCAAAACTCTTATTTTTAGGGAGAATGAATGTGCATTTTATGTTCATTGTTTCGCTCGCCCATTACAATTGGCTTTTGTTGCGGTGTCAAAGAAAGATGATGATATTATGACTCTTTTTACGTTAGTTTCTAGTGTTGTCAGTCTTGTTGGAGCCTTATGTAAACGTCGTGATATTCTTTATGAGCAATAACTTGAAAAAATCAGTAGTGCAATTTTCACAGGTGAGATTCAAAGTGGGAAAGGACTAAATCAAAGTACCTCTCTATAACATCCTGGTAACACTCGTTGGGGATCACATTTTGGTCCCTTAGTTAGCCTGATTACCATATTTTCCTCCGTGATTTGTTGTCTTGATATTGTAGATTAGGATGCTATCAAACACGAGCATAAATTTGAGGCTAGGGTTGCTATGGTTCTATGCATACCTTTGACTTTGTTTATAGTACGCATTTGATGAAAAATGAGTTGGGATTTGCAAATGAATTATCAAATGCATTGCAAAGAAAAGATCAACATATTGTGAATGACATATTTTTAGTTCGGGTATGTAAGAAACCACTACAAATGATGAGAGATGATGGATGGGGCTTGTTGCTTGATGAAGTTTCTTCCTATTGTGAGAAGCGTGACATTTTAGTACCCGACATGAATAATGCATTTGTTGCCAATAAACGATCACAACGAAAAGAGCCCAAAAGAACAAACTTGCATCGTTATCGTGTTGAGTTATTTTGTGGGACCATTGATTTGCAACTTCAAGAGCTAAATGGCCTTTTCAATTAGGCAAATTTTGAATTACTTATTTGTGTGGCATCTCTTTGTCCCGATGATGAATTTGTTGCTTTTGACAAAAAAAAAGTTACTTCGTCTTGTCCGGTTGTATCCAAATGAATTCTCAAGCTTCCAACTCATGGAACTTGACATGCAACTTGGAACGTATATTCCTGATATGCACTCTAGTTCGGACTTTAAAGGACTGAATGGAATTTCTTCTCTTGCAAAAAAAATGGTCGAGACAAAGAAACATGAGGTATATAAATTGTTGTTTTCTCTTGTGACCTCGGCGTTGATTGTACCCGTAACAACGGCCTCCGTGGAGAGAACATTTTTCGCTATGAATATCATAAAGACTTCATTGTACAATAGGATGGAAGATCAATAAATGAATGATGCGATGATTATATACATAGAGAAAGATGTATTTGATGACATAGATAATGAGACTATCATTCAACGCTTTCAAAACATGAAAGGTCATCGAGGAAAATTGTACTTATGACCGTGCGAACAAAATTTAATCGAATATTATGTCTTTTTTGTGTTATGCTTATTTTATTTTGTGTTGGTATTTTTTAGCCCCCACTAATTAAAATTCCTGGCTACATCCCTGCCCATATAAACTCTCATTATATAGGGTTTGTAAACTCCTTTGAACCATCAATGGTCCTAAGATACTATCTCCCGAATTCATAATTGGACACCTATTTGTCCATATACTTTATCCATCATCGGTATATCAACAAAACACACGTCTATGATGCATAATTCACATTATCCTCGTATAATTTTCTAATCGAGGCGTCGTCCACCATATTCCGAAATCACGTGGTGATCCTAATCCTAGGTCCAAAAACTTGCACATTATTCTCATCGAAATCACGAAAGGTTTTGCACCATAATAAATCTTTCCCAATTTGAGAGTGACATCAATTTGACGTGCCCAATGATTAGGCATAAATTCTTCACATTTATCCCCTTAATTTCGGTACTTTTATGTTCCCGTGCGGTGTAAATAGCCAGGATTTATCTCATATTTAGGCAACTAACCCTTTTTGGCAAGTATTTCGTATTTTGTGTATCTCTTATATGTTTTACAGGTATTTCATGTAAGTTAATGCGAAAGAGAACTCAAAACAGTGAAAGAAACCAAGAAATGGAGAGTTGAATGGAATATTTGTAATTTTGACGCCTTAGTCCAGAGATGGGGCCAACTGGAAAGTTGTAGAGCTTTCAATTATAAGAACACTGGAAAAAATGCACCTTAATTCAAGCTACGGTGAAGAAGTTATGGTCATTCGAAGTTAAGGAGATAATGAAGAGAAGTTAAGTCTGTGAAGTGGATCGATCCGGTCTGCATAAAAAAAGGATCGATCCGGCCTCTAGAATTCACTGCATCAGGCATATTTAGGGGATCGATTCGGGTGAACTAATAAAGGGATCGATTCGGCCTTTTGCCATGCCCCAGATCCGTTACAAAATTAGTCACGCTTTCTAAGTTTGACAAAATGGCAGATACGGTATTTTTATTTTGTCCTTATCTTTTAGCCAAAAGAGTTTTATGTTTTAGGGACTCTTTTAAACGACCTCTAGCCTATATATTTAGTCATTAGGACTCTTTTTATGCATATTTCATTCATGTAAAATCTCCATAATAAGTAGTAACATCTAGGAGAAGAATTTACATATTTTGCACCTTTAATTCAAGAGTTTTTCCAATTTTTCTTCAACCTTTGATTTCTTCTTGCATGTTCTTGTTCTTCAATCTTGAAAACATTTATTTCCAGTACCTTTATTATTATTTCTCATGTTTAATCTCTCTATCCATGCAATTATGAGTTCATGCAATGTAGATAACGTAGTTTTCACTAATTTCACCATGTTAGGCTAGATTTTTAAAGGTTGGGATGCATGAACCCAACTCGATGTGGTTTGCATGAGTATAAAATTAGTTCTCTAAATTTAATAATTGAATAGATCGTGTATAATGGTGATCACAATCGTTGTAGGACTTTTGATCTCGTTTGCCCTAGGTAATCGGGATGCTTAAGAGTGCAATGTACATGTAGCTAATACGAAACTCCTTTACTCATCTCTTGATTATGTATGATGTAGGCTACGATCCCTCATATATTTAATGCTTGGGAGTACTAAAGATCGGGTTTGATCAATTAATTAATTTACGACTAGTTTTGTACTGGGCAACACACTAGGGTTTGGGGGATTGAATTCCTAACCTATTTTTCCTCAGTCATATTAATATATTCTTAGTTAGTTAATTTTGTTCACGTAGTTAATTTAGTAGTTTAATCTAGTTTGCATTTAGTTTGTAGATTTAATCCCATAATCATATAATCATATTTTCTTACCTTTTTAAAGTCAACTTTAGGATTAATTAACCTACCATCTGTCGTTAAAACGAGATCGTCCTTTTTCCCTGTGGATTCAATACCTAGACTCGTCGCTATACTCCATAAGAGTGTAGTTAAAGTTTAGGTTTTTGTATTGCGATTGGAAGCCGATAACAACGATGCGTATTTGCAAGAACGCTCAGTTTCCACCTCGATCACCCAAACCTTTCCTCAAAATCCTCACAATCGCATCAATACATTGCTCTCTCTTGAGTGTGCTAAATTTCATAAACTCATTGTACTAATCCCAAGTTTACATCGCTATCCATTTTATCATAACTAGACCCAAAACATTATAATTCCTGTAATAGTTCTCATAGCTATGATGAACTCCATTGTCCAATCAATCACTCTATGCATGACCATTAACTCGAAATGGTCCCATAAAATCAACACAAGCTCTATAAGTGGCTTGTCGATCCATCCCTCTAATAATATCGTATTATGATAAATTTAATTTAAATAGGTCCACCACAAACCTAAGTTTCCCATTCATCTTACCTTGTTGGTCAGACGTCTCTAAGCTAGGTCTTTTCTCCCCTTTATTTTTCTGAAATATCCTATGATCCTCGCAATGCAGTAAAGCAGCATTCACCATTTGAGTATAGGTCATGAAATCTGAATTCCCTAGTAAAGACTTCCAGATGTGCCAGGTCGTCCGCGACACAAACTTCTCCATCTTTCTCTCTTTCGTTTTTATCTCGCCCCCAGGAAAATAGGACAGTGCGATAAACTCCTCCTCGTACTCGGTTACTGTGCGACCTTCCTACTTAAGGTCCATGAACTTTCTTCTCATCTCATATTTCATTGTCGTTGGGAAAAACTTTCCCTCGAACTTACCCCATAATTCATTAATCGTTAATCTATCTTGATCCTCTAACTTGGTGATAGACTCCCACCACTGTAAAGATGTCCCAACCAATTAAAATGAGGGTAACATCTACTTTTTCACGGCCATATACTCTACCATCCTCAAGTGTCGTTGTATATCCTTTTTCCAGTCACTCGCCACCAGATTGGTAGGACTGCCAACAAACTCAAGTGGGTGGCCTTTAGTGAAGGCCTCTCTAGTTGTGTCCCATACTGAACTAGGTATCTGCACTAGTAGCACTGCCTGTTGCGGGGTAGTGTTAGTCACTGTTACTACGGTGGCTGGAAATGCTGTAACATAGCGACCATCAATATGGAAATCGCCTCAGTCACAATAGTAGCAATCTTTGTTGGACCAACCACAGTGGGGCTGGTGGTAGTTGTGGCTCCTGTTGATCCCCCTCATCTGCAACTTGTGTGGTGGCACGTCTTGGTCTACCTCTCCTACCGTTTTCCATTTTAAAACAAATAAAGTTCATCTTAGCAACATCGCAAGGAATACAATGATCCTAAACATAGGGTTATACGCATCAAAGAATGCGATGGAAAATATAACGCACGCAACACAGATCCTAAGGACACTAGAACCTCGTTGCTCCGATACCAACTATAACAACTTCCATTTTCCACATAAAAGTTGGCCAGACATAATACGTTGAATATGGGGCTTGTCTGTCAATATATATCATTCTCAGCATCGAAACTATAATAATAATAGTAACACATTTGAATTTTTATTTTAAAATGGCATGCACAAAAACCATTTAAATACCAAATGATAATAAAAAAAATATAACACCCAATTAATCATAAAACAAATCTAGCAATAATACAATTGTGCCAATAACTGAATAATAAACTTGGGCTTATATATATACAATAATCCGAAATAACAGACTGACTCACATGGAGGAACCTATGCTAGAACAGATGAACTGAAGTAGTCGTTGTGCAAATATGACCACAAGTCTGATCTCTTGTCAGTCATGTTGTACATGTCTATATAAACCTGGGGGAAAATATTTTTATAATATAGGTCAGCGTCCTAGAGTTGCAAGAATTAACTTACGAAAATTAAGATGCAATATTAAAGTTAATTCATAGTATTTACTACCCATCGAAACTCACATGCGTTAAGTACCTCACCCCTCATCTAAGTGTAATACTATACGCATATCAACCCAAGTCCCCAACCATGAAAGACTAATACCCATAACCATAATAAATACACGATGTATCTAGCATAATTCACGTACCAAATATAACTCTCCACATACATAATCCCCTTTCCCAGTGTACCCCAATGATACTACACACAAAAGTAACATTACCATATATTACGCATTAACGTAGTATTGAGTTCATAATTAATTGCCTACATCATTAGAATAATTAATTAATCGTAATTAATTTATATAATTATATATATCCTTACGTATATACAACACACAAATGCATCTACCTTCAATGTCACGCTCGTGCTCTATCGATAAGTCCGAAGAAATATCTTATCAAAATGGACATCACAAAACACACACAAGTAGGGCGGTCCTTACGCAGTACACCATTGCACGATCCATACCCCCTACAGTGATAATGGGTTCCTACATCTACACCTACCTCCTCGTAAGTGGCGCATATACACAGGACCCTAAACATTTATTTACACAACGCTAAGACCACTTATGTCGGTGCGTTCTCAGGTCCCGAGGCGTACGCAACTCCAACTGATAGGCCATCCACGAACATGGATATGTTCACACAAATAACAAATACATATTTTAGAACACAATATGTATAGGTAACTATCCCTATAATTACCCCTAATGAGTCTCACAAATCTTTAAATAATATCCTTACTAAATTCAACTCTTACTTTATTCCGCCTCCAAGCCATGAGTACATCTATCTCTTTCAACATATAAACCAACTCATAACTTACATATATATTTATGTCCTCATTTAACCACTAAGTTAATCGCATATCCAATAATATCTCAATAATATAGTTAATTATCGCGTATATGATTATGGGTTTACCTCCAAACACATTTACCTAATTAATGTCCAGAATTCTCCCCACCGAGCCACTCTACCTAATAAGGTAAGAACAAAAAATTCGACTTGTTAACACAATGTTCAAACCTAAGCAAAACAGGGAAGTCGGTCGATTTTTACTAATTTGATAGAAATTTTAGCCCTATGCGCTGTTTAGAAAATATTCATCGAGACTCCAAAAATTATAAAACTAGTGCCTACGCATTCTTAACTAAATTTAATTAGGACTTTTTTTCACAAAAAGATAAATTCATAGATATTCTATTCCAAAAATAACTTTTAAGTTTCAAATATGGTTCAGAATTTTTAAGCATTGCGTGTTGTTCAAAAAAATTCATCAAAACTCTAAAAATTAAGAAACTACTTCCCACGCATTCTTAACTTAATTTAATTATGAGACTATTTTCCCCCAAAAGCTATATTCCTAGATATACCATATCAAAAACAACCTCTAAGTGACGATTTTTTTAAATTTATACACAATCTAGACCTCTATTAACGACCCCTTAATTAATTATCCACCATTGGTGCACCCATATTCATATTTAATCGTGCTCGCATTTAAGGCTCCATGCATGGGTCATAATGATCATCAATTAAAGGTACTACAACATGGATTCTAATGTCCAATTCAAGATTTACTCAATTCCAAATTTTTTAGTTTAACATCAATTTGTATAATATTAAACATCAATTTGTATAATATTAAACATAAAATTTAGATTTGTTCCTTTACAAGCACAAGGTTTAATTACATCCTATAATCACCAAATTATATATTTTAACCCATAAATTTCTTGAGAAAATACACCGGTGGATCAAGAAATATACTGGAAGTTAATTTTAGCAAGAGAAATCTTGCCTTATGTTGAGGATTGCGTGCCTCTTCTCTTGAATGTTAATCTTCTTCCTTCTAGTGGTCTAAGTAACTTCTCTATATGGATGGGGGTTGCTAGGTCTAGCTTTGGATAAATGAATGAGAGTCTCTAACTCCCTATTTAACTTATATCATTAGGTAATCCCGAATTAAACCTCAATCTCTATTTTTGGGCCCCCAAATGAACATGAACCGATAACTGGAATGACCCAACAACTCCTCGAATGGCATACTTATACCTCGGGCTCACTTTTAGAGGTCTAAAACACCTAAAAAAGTCCCCAAAACATAGATGTGTGTGACCCAATATCCACATTTTCATTATGTTTAATGAACACATAATTATAAGTTAATTAACATTCAAATTATTTTTCACAAGTGAACCCATTATGCCCAATTGAATCCAATCAATATGCAATCATGTATAAGCAATTTATTCCCAATTGAAATTCTACCAATTTAATTCAAATTCCACCGATTTAATTTATTCAAGAATATATTTAATTAAATTCCATCACAACACTCGGGCGTAGATTCAACCCATTCGATCGACATTGAGATAGGTTAGCTTGATTAAACTATTGATTTATTTTAGTATCAATGTTTGGGGAAAAATATATTATGGTGGTTTTAGGCTGGTTTGTGCAAGTTGACATGTAGCCCTGATAAGGGAACGATGACAATAACCTTTTGGAAATAGTATCCTAAGTAATTTAAATGTATCCCAATGGAATAAAGTTCAATTATGGTGATTAATGGGCAAGTATTCGTGATGTCTTAGGTTATTGATTGTAAGTTCAAGTATGAACTCTTGGGATAAAGAGTTGAGACATGTAATACTCATGGGAGCTAGTGAAGATTTATTAGTGTTGGTTTTATTTTTGTAGCGTACCAAGATCATTAAAGATAAATGAGAAGATATGACCTCTGAAGAGGGAAGCATCGTAGTAATTGACTATAACACCCCCTTTCTTTTAATATTTGCCATGTCACCATTCAACTTAGGACGATGATCTGGGTTGAGGATCTCGATCCGATTAGAAAAATATACATCGGTCATAGGCAAAGGATTTTAGTAATAATATAGACAACAATATACTTACATGGTTCCATAATGGATAGGGCTAGGATGTATAGTCTATAAGTCACATGTTTAAATGGTATATAAGATTTTTGCGATTGTAAATAACAATTATTATTGTATTGTCTATAGTGGTAAAGATAATGATGGCACAATGTTAATTATAGAATGGTTCGTGAAAAAATATACATTAAGTCTTCCTTAAAGGTTTAAGTGATGGGGTATATATGTATTAAAATGCTTAAAGTGCCTAAAGGATATCAAGTTTCCATTACACGTGAATTGTCGGTTGCTCCTAAGATTCATAGCATTTGACTGATGAAGAATTAATATTTGCACTAAATTATAAGTTGTTTCCTTAGTTGGGAAAATGAATAATAATGGGTTTCTAAATTGGGATATATAGATAATTATATACAAGTTCATATGTTATATTTAAAAGGAACTTAGTAGGCCTTGATGATTAATTGATTACATGATAGGATGAGTTATCATGGGTATTACTTGCGCATAGAAATTATGTGGTCATATGCCATTATGATGTAGATAATTATTCACATAAGTTCAGATTGCGGTAAAGTCGAGGATTTTGAAAATTTAATTATATAGCACTTTGGAGATAAGAGCCTATCAAGAGTCTATGAGATTTATCAATGTAAATACATTAAGTAAAAAGCGATTATGAGAAATTGAAAACAATCAGAATCTTATGATTCAATGTGTAGAATCATGATTCTTAATGAGAAGCTAGATTAACCTTATTTAATAGTAACGCAATTAAATGGTAAGCGCTGAATTAAGAAATTATTTTTATGATAATATGAATGAATTGCATTTCTGGACATATGGTTAAAAAGGTTCTTTGAACTGAAAGAATAAACATTAAAACAGGAAAGAGTTCACAAAAATACTTATGAATCAACCGTTTGATTATAGTACCTAGTAAATAAGAAGTTTCACATTTTGGAGAAACTAGAGGTACTGTTGTACACGCAGGAAATTGCATGGATGTTTAAACTCAAGTGAAATAAATTGTATAACTTAGTGTTGAAAAAATACCTAATAAGGGTAAAGGATCAATTGAGGATTATGATGATTATATGATCATTAAAGAAGTCTAGACCTATAGTAGCCAGTTTGGCAAGAGGGATAAGCATAGGGTTTACATGGTGTTGTATGCAAACTAGAAAAATAGGATTAATGAAGGAAGTCTAGAGAATAGTTTATGATTTAAAATTTGCCTTGATGACAAATGGTGAAAAGGCATATCGTAAGCTATTGCATATAATGTGATGCGATTATACGGTGAAAAGTTAATCACGAATCGAGTTCGGGAAGTGAACTGAAGAGTTTTAAAATTAATAGTAGTTGTTCGAATGAATTATTGAGCCTAAGCAAAGTTGCATAAGCCATCTAAGACATCGAGGAGTGTATGTTAAGGTTGGCATGATAATAAGGCTCGAGAAATCAAAGGTAACATATGGATAGACATTTGATCTGTGAGCTTAAGTATGAACTTTGATCTGTGAGCTTAAGTATGAACTTCAAGTATGATAATAAGACCAAATATTCTTGCATAATATTTTGATTTCTGGGAGAAATTCCCAAGGTGGGAAGGTTATAATGACCGAATTTTTAAAATTTTATAAAAATCGCATTATGAGAAATTATTAAGATTAATTTACATAGATTAATTTTTTAATTAAGGTTAGGGAGAAAAATTCAAAAATATCGTGTACTGCCTAAGCGTGATAATTAAGTTACGCATTTTAAATCAAATTTTAGAAGAAGAAAATTCAAAAATAATAATAATAATAATAATAATAATAATAATAATAATAATAATAATAATAATAATAATAATAATAATAATAATAATAATAATAATAATAATAATAATAATAATAATAATAATAATACTAATTGTTGATACCAAATTTAATCTGCTGACTTGGATCAATCATACGAAGACACGTGGCTATCTACATGGCAACAACAAGCACTTCCGAGATGATCACACGCTCCGAGGAACCATGTTATTCCGAGGAACTCATACGCTCCGAGGAACAGACCTCACCGAGGAACTCATATGCTCCGAGGAACAAACCTCTCCGAGGAACTCTTGAATACCAGAAAGCTTAGGCGGTCCGAGCTACTCAGGCGGTTCGAGCTGCATCTCAAACAGAGCAGTAATAGCTGGATAACCAACAGTTCAACTGGTTCATTAAATGCTTATCATTCAGACGCACACGCAAAGAGGGCATTAAATGTATTACCCTTTCATATGTATATCATTTAATGTATTACACCCTTTCACATTACAGCCTCAGGGGTATAAATACATTGTCCAATCCTCATTGTAAGGGATCGGATCCTAAATCCAAACTTTGGGATCCAGAACGGAATTTCTTGTAATCGAGAATTCCTTAACAATCAGCAATAAAATAACAGTGGATGTAGGCCATTCTTATAAGGCTGAACCACTTTAAAATCTTTTGTCTCATTTATTTATCTGTGATTGAATTATTAGAGTGATCTAATTTTTTACATCAACAGATTGGCGCCATCTGTGGGAAACGACTGGTAAAATCGTTTTCTCATAAAAAACAATCCATTACCAATGGCTGATATACCTGAATCCAGCAATCGAAACACTGGAACCCCTCCAAATCCATCTGCTCCACCAATTATTCCAGATCTGACTGGAATGATGGCGAATCTGGCTCAGGGTCAGACCGTCATGCAAGAAACGATGCGACAACTCATCCAAACCCTCCATGGCGGTGCACCAGCCCATTCCGGATCACGAAGCATTCAAAGAAATATATGTGCGCCTTCTGTGCGTACTAGGCGTACTAATTCATATCGCAATGAGGAATCTGAAGATTTTTCTTATCAACCTGGACGATCTTCGTCAGTGCGAGCCACAGATACTGAACAACGTGTCACCCTCTCCCCAGAAAGGGCCAGCGCATTGGAAAGATTAAGTAGGGCCTCTCCTTTTGATCGATTAGGCCATAGGAGGAACAAAAGTCCTCTTAATGCAGCGTCGAGGAGCTTTCGACGACCATCAGATTTAAGGGAAGGATCTGCCCAGTCGCGACCAGCTGCTCGTCAAGATAGATCCTATGACCGACCAGCTGCTCGTCGAGATAAATCCCAGGAAGCCACTTCAACGCGATCAGTTGCTCGAACCAATAGGCCCGAGGAAGGAAATGATGCATGGAAAGGATCTATTCAGAGGCTGGAGGATAGATTAGAGGAAATGGCTAAGGCCAAGAACCCTCTACAACGAACCTTTGTTCGAGGAACACCTTTTGTCCAGGATATTGTTGATTTTCCAACACCATCAAAGTTCAAAGCACCTGTTGTGACTCCCAAGTATGATGGGAAGACTGACCATGTCCTGCATATAGAACAATATCAAGCTGCTGCCGACATCTATGCTGTCCCACACGAGATGAGATGCAGGGCATTCTCGGGAACTCTTACCGGATCTGCTCAGATATGGTATAATAATCTTCCTCGGGGTAAGATTTCAACTTTTCTTCAATTGGCCGAGTTATTCATTGGGAATTTCTGCTTTGGAGCAAAGCCAGTTAAACGAGTAGCACATTTGTTAAGTGTTAGACAAAAAGCTGGGGAGAGTATTAGAGATTATATAACTCGTTTTAATAATGAGAAACTCGAAGTCATTAATTACGAGGAGAAGACAGCTATTACTGCTTTGATGAGTGGACTACTGCCGAACAAGTTGTACTACACTTTGGCCAAAGATCCACCTCGAACCATGTCGGACCTGATGGGAAAAGCGTCCAAGATTATGACCACCGAGGAGGCTATGTCTGCGAAGAAGAATATGGACGCCAAAGAAAACAAGGTGGAAGGTTATAAAGCTAGGAAGAAAGAGCATAAGAACAATGGTGGTGACAAACATTCCAAAAGTAGGTCGTCATGGGAGGTCTTGAAGAAATTTGATAATTACACGCCTTTGAAGGCAAATATCAACCACGTCCTGGAAGAAATTAAGAATAGCGAGGAGTTAAACTGGCCAAAGAAAATGAAGTCAGACCCTGACACGAGGAATAGGGAGAAATATTGCGAGTTCCATAAGGATCATGGCCATATGACCAAAAATTGCATAGCTCTTCAGAACGAGATTGAAACACTCATCCGACGAGGAAAGCTAGCAAAGTATGTTGATCGGGGAGGCGAAAGAAGAAACAATGACTGAACTAGAGAGAGGTCTAGATCTCCTCGTCAAGCAGAGGAGAAAAGGAAGAGAAACCATGAAGATAATCCAGATGATGACCCCGATCTTCCTAAGAAACCAAGGCAGCCAGAACGAGAGGTATTTTCAATCCGCTTTGGGTCATTTGATTGTAATGTTATTACAGGAGGAGATGCAGGAGGAGGAGACCTTACTGCAGAAAGAAAAGCTTACCTCGGAGAGGCTCAAGCTTGCTCGTACATTCAGCGAATAAATTTAGCTGAGGAAGATCGCCCGAGAAAGATGAACAAAGAAAAATTGGTCATTGGGTTTTCAAAGAATGATCTTGCAGGAGTTCTATATCCTCATGACGACCCACTAGTGATCAAAGTGAGAATGAAGGAGGTAATGATTTCAAGAGTACTGGTTGATAACGGTAGCTCGGCAGACATCATGTTCTACTCGTGTTTCGATAGTTTAAACCTAAAGCTATCTCAACTGGAGCCTTACCACAGACCCCTCATCGGTTTTGCTGGCGAGAAAGTATTTCCACTTGGGACGATAAAGTTGGATATATTCATTGGTACGTGGCCTGCTTGTCGAATAGAAAGAATACGTTTCTTCATGATGGATAAGAATGTCCAATCATCGTACAATATCATCATGGGAAGAGTAGGATTGAAGAAATTCGAGGCTGTGCCATCTACAGTGCATCAGTGCCTAAAATTTCCAACAAACTTTGGAGTAGGAGTTGTGAAGGTGATCAGAAAGTAGCTCGGGAATGCTATTATTCATCCGCCGAGCAAGAAGAACTGGAAGAATCAAAGAAATAGACTACGACCTATCAAGTGGAGGAAGGTGCAGAAATTGAAACATTGGATCCTCGAGATGAGTCGCAACTCGTGAAGGGTCAAGTGATGGAAGCTACTGAAAACATCATTCTGGACGACGAGCACCCTGAGCGAACTACTCAAATAGGTTCATCATTGGAAGCCTCACTAAAACAGGAATTGATAACTTTCCTTAGAAGCAGAAGATAAACTTTTGCGAGGAGTCATGAAGATATGCCTGGGATAGATCCAAACTTCTTATGTCATGAGCTCAATGTGAATAAGGAGATCAAGCCTGTGAAGCAGAGAAGAAGAGTATTCAGTCCCGAGAAGAATCAAGCTATACAGGAAGAAGTCGAGAAGCTCCAGAAAGCTTGTTTCATTGAAGATGTAAAATATACAGATTGGTTAGCAAATGTGGTGATGGTAAAGAAGAAGAATAACAAATGGAGGATATGTGTAGACTTCACCGACCTCAAAAAAGCATGCCCAAAGGATCACTTTCCACTGCCCCGAATTGATCAATTGGTGGATGCTACCTCGGGACACGAGTTGCTGAGCTTCATGGATGCATATTCCCTTTACAATCAGATTAATATGAAACCTGAAGACAGGGAAAGTACTTCTTTCATTACCCCTAGGGGAACTTATTGTTATAATGTTATGCCTTTTGGTTTAAAAAATGCAGGTGCGATATATCAGAGGCTGATGAACAAGGTCTTTGCTGAACAAATCAGTGACAATATGGAAGTCTATGTTGACGACATGCTGACAAAAAGCAAGAAAGCTGCCGATCATCTAGTTGACTTAAGTCAAACTTTTGATCAACTAGATAAATATCAAATGAAGCTGAACCCGACGAAGTGCATATTTGGAGTACGAGAAGGCATGTTCCTCGGGTACATTATCAATCAACGAGGCATTGAAGCAAATCCTGAAAAGATCAAAGCTCTGTTAGGGCTGCGATCTCCAACAACGAAGAAGGAAGTACAAAGTCTCACAGGACGAGTAGCGACACTCAACAGATTTGTGTCGCGAGCGACTGATAGATGTCTCCCATTCTTCAAGACACTCAGAAAGACTTTTGAGTGGAATGATGAATGTGAGAAGGCCTTTCAAGACTTGAAGAAATACTTGGGAGCACCCCCACTGTTATCCAGGCCAGTGATGGGAGAAAAATTGTACTTATACCTTGCAGTGTCCGAGAATGCAGTTAGCTCGGCATTGATCAGAGTGGAGAATGGAGTACAAAAGCCAATTTACTACACAAGTAAGGCCTTCCGAGGAGCAGAGATCAGATATCCAAGGCTGGAGAAATTGGCACTGACGCTGATTGAGGCGAGTAGGAGAATGAGGCCATATTTCCAGGCTCATACTATAGTAGTATATACTGATATGCCACTGAGGCAAGCCCTTCATAAGCCAGAAAAATCAGGGAGATTGATGTACTGGGCAATAGAACTCGGTGAATATGATATAATTTATTAACCCATATCATCATTAAAAGGGCAGGCTGTAGCAGATTTCATAGCGGAGTTCACCTATCCTGATACCCCCGAGGAGCAAAAGTTTCTCGCTGATCAACCTGTGGATGTTACAGGATCAACAAACACAAGCCCAAACCAATTTCGATTGGTAAAAGGGCGTGTGGATGTTACAGGATGTGATGCAGAGATAGTTGGGAGGACTCCGAACGAGGAACAAGAGTTGCTCGCTGATCAACCTGTGGATGTTACAGGATCAACAAACACTGGCTCAGACCAACTCCGATTGGTAAAAGGGCAAGTGGATGTTACAGGATCATTAAATTCGAGCTCAGACCAACCTCGGTTGGTAAAAGGGCAATAAAAGATGATCGACGAGGAGCAAGAAAAATCCGGGGAGGATGAAAGGAAGCAGCAAATATTTCACCGAGGAATTCTGACTGATCAAAAATTTGAAGACGAGTTACCTATATGGAGGCTATATGTAGATGGCTTATCTTGCACTGCAGGATGTGGCGCGGGGATAGTTCTGAGCACTCCGGACGAGGTCGACATGGAATACGCCTTGCGTTTCCAATTCAAAGCTTCCAATAATGAGGCTGAATATGAGGCCATGATTGCAGGGCTTAATTTGGCAAAAATTATGGAGGCACAACAGGTTGTGATCTTCAGTGACTCTCAATTGATTGTAAACCAAATGATGGGAGTATATGCAGTTAGAGGAGAATTAATGATCAGATATCATGCAAAGGCAAAGGAGCTGGTGTCCGAATTTATCGCTATTCAGCTAGTCAGAATACCAAGAATGGTGAATGCGAGAGCAGACGCCCTAGCTCGACTAGCGTCAGCAACTCGCATCGAGTTACGACGAACAATCCCAATTGAAGTGTTGGCTGGTCGGAGTATAGATGAAGACCTGATGATGAACTTTATCACCCTTGATTTAGGTCCATCTTGGATGGATCCCATCAGGGCGTATATCGAGGAGGGAGAATCGCCAATTGACAAGCTCGCAGCTAAGAAATTGAAGTTTAAAGCTGCTCGGTATGTACTAACTAATGGTGTTTTATATAAACGAGGAATAATGGAAGGTTTGCAGAGATGTGTACATCCCTCCGAGGTGAAAGACTTAATTGAAGAGATCCACGAAGGGTCTTGTGGAGCACATATAGCAGGTCGGACGCTTTTACAAAGGGTGATGACGCAGGGATACTACTGGCCGACGATGAGGGCTGATTGTATAGCTTATGCCAAGAAATGTGACAAGTGCCAGCGTTTCTCCTCCATCCGAAGAACTCCACAAGCATTGTTGACACCCATAACTTCCCCTTGGCCATTTGCCATGTGGGGAATTGATTTGGTTGGACCACTGCCAACGACCCGAGGAAGGTTCAAGTACCTCGTCGTCGTAGTGGATTATTTTACTAAGTGGGTAGAAGTTGAGCCACTCATTGATATGACGTACGAAAAGGTGTACCAATTTATTTGGAAGAACATCATTTACCGATATGGTCTCCCTCATGCCTTCATCACAGACCATGGAACACAATTTGATAACGAGGAGTTTGCCGCCTATTGTCATCAGTCAAACATTTTGAAGGTTCATTCAGCACCAGGTCATCCTCAGAGCAATGGACAAACTGAAGTGACAAACAGAACGCTGCTGAACGATTTGAAGAAATGATTGGATGATGCAAAAGCAAACTGGATCAACGAGCTACAATCAGTACTTTGGGCTTACCGAACTACTCCCCGAGTAGCAACTGGAGAATCACCATACATGCTGGAGTTTGGAAGTGAAGCATTCATACCTGCCGAGTTGGGCCTCCCAACACACTGGGTACTGAATTTCAATTCCCCTGTCAGCGACTTAATGAGAAGACTGAATTTAGACATGCTCGAGGAAGTTAGAGAAGAAGCAGCCATTAGAAATGCTGCTTACCAGCAGCGAACAGCTTTGTTTTACAACAAGAGGGTGAAGAAGTGCGACCTGAAAGAATGAGACTATGTGCTGAAGAAAGTAATTCAAAAGCATAACAAACTGGCATGGACCATACCGAGTTACAGAAGTTGTTAGACTAGGAACTTATCGAATAGTCACTTTAGAAGGCGAGGAGTTTAAGAATGCTTGGAACGCAGAGCATCTGTGCAAGTATTATCAGTGATGTATATGTAACGCAGTTCCATCAGTATGAATAAAATAAAAATATTCTGCAAGTCTCTCTGTTTATTGAAAAAAATTCGGGGAATACTAGTGCTACGCACTACTCGGCACAACTCGACAGACTACTCAAGAAAATATTCCAAACTGTACCAACTTAGTTGGTCGACGAGGAGAAAATATTCCAAACTGTACCAACTTAGTTGGCCGACGAGGAGAAAATATTCCAAACTGTACCAACTTAGTTGGTCGACGAGGAGAAAATATTCCAAACTGTACCAACTTAGTTGGTCGACGAGGAGAAAATATTCCAAACTGTACCAAGCATGGTTGGTCGGGGATAAAAACCCACTAACTACAGTTGGTCGACGAGGAGAATTCATTGACCTTGGTTGGTCAAACACATTTTATGAAAAGGACAAAAATTTACCAAGTATGGTTAGTCGGGGATAAACTCTCACTAATTATAATTGGTCGACGAGCACAATTTAACAAC
This sequence comes from Sambucus nigra, assembly GCA_949130495.1. Classification (NCBI taxonomy): domain Eukaryota; kingdom Viridiplantae; phylum Streptophyta; class Magnoliopsida; order Dipsacales; family Adoxaceae; genus Sambucus; species Sambucus nigra. The sequence continues at coordinate 173,038,289 of OX422224.1, read as the reverse complement.
CTTGGTTGGTTGGAAAAATTTAAACATTTTTATACTCATTACTTTATTATTAAGTGATCGAGCAACATTACTGATACTTGTAACTTTTTTACTAAGTTGATCGACAGATAACACAATATTGTTATCTTTTTAACAGATATGCATAAATGTAAAGACAATAGCAATTAAGATTTGCAAACAGAAATGAAAGTCTTTCATTAAATTCGAAATAAATTACAAGTTACATTGATAATAAAATGAAAATTACATTGATATGTATACTAACTGTTACATTAAAAATTCCTATTCTATTGGTCTTTTCCCCTCAGCTTTCGATACAGGTTCCTCGCCAGCAGGCGGATCATTTAAAGACTGAGGAGAATTGATGAAGTTCAAATCCTTCAGCATCCTGACGTTCATCACAGAAGGTCGATCTAAAATATGCTCGGGACGAGATACTTCGATTTGAGAATGTAAATTGTAGTCACCGAGATACTTCGAAATTAAGCTCCGAGGAATGGCACGAGCAGGGATCCATTCCATATCCAAATTGTACGGTGGCACAAGCAAGTCGAGCAACCCGGGATCATGGTAGTCCCACAGATAGTGTCCTTGTTCGAGCTTCAACACACCTAAGGCATTCAACCAGCCTTGCTTGTAGCCCTCATTGTTGGCATTCTGGATACGATCATCCAAATGGAATAGGGCTCCGTTGTATCCAGCCATCCAGAATTCCCTGGGCTGTTTGTGGAACTGATATGTTAGCCTTTCTAGCTGCTCGTGGAGATTCTTGATGAAAAGCTCTTTATTCTCCAAGACTGATTTCTGCGCAGAGAGTTGTTTCTCCAAGTCCCTTATCTTCTTTGACATGTTAGACAAAGCACGGTTCGTAGCCATTAATTGGAATGCTTGGTTCTCTAAGGCAGACGATGTCCTCTGTTCCTCGACCAGCACCCGAGCTGCTCTTCCTCGTCCCCGAAGAGCTCTTGCTCATCCCCGAGGAGATGTGGAAGTACCCGACCTCCTCAAGGTGTCAAACTCTTCCCTTAATTTGGCATTCTCAACCTCTAAAAATAAAAATCCCTCGTCAGTCACTGGGATTAGGGTTGTTGAAGAAGAAGCTGCAGACTTCAACTGCGCTAGCTCCTTCTGCAAATTGTTATTCTCTTGCTCCAGCAGCTCGGCAATATGTCTGCACTGTTCAACCTCACCCTTCAAAGTTCTCTCCCTCAGATCATACCTAGCAAAAAGCTTCTCGTAGCCCTTGTCAGCAACGATCAGCTTATACTTCTTCTCGTACCCCTCATGCAGTAAGGCAGTTGATTCATTGTACTGATTCTGAAGGTCTTCGAGGGTACACTAGAGATCCTCGATCATTTCGTAGTAAGCCATATTATTGGCTACAGCTCGGTCAAGTAGACACTTTAGGTACTGATATGCTTCGACTGCCTGTTCTGAAGCATCATGACCAAGGATGTCGACAACTTCTGATGCACTCAGGTCTGTGTGACCAGCCTTATAATATTCATTACATTGCTGCATCAGCTTTGTATCATTGGTAGATAGCAGATCCATCCTGGCCAGAAACTAGCAGATAAAGAAAAGACAATCATCAAAAAGAAGATCAAGACAGAGTACAAATAGAAAAGAGACAATCGTGGGGAAGAAAGAACTCAAGTTTTATTAGATCATGAAATATTGGAGTTACAAGTTTTGGGTTATATTTGACAAAAAAGAAAAATAGAAAGAGAAAACCGAACAACACTACACCTTTTCCTTATCTCCCAAAACCTTCTCGGGAGGTTGGGAAGAGGAAGCAGGTTGCTCGGAGGGAACTGTAGTCTGTTCAGAGAGCACCAGTTGTTGCTCGGAAGAAGAAATGACTTGCTCCGTAGCAGGCTGGTTGGTTAGGGCATGTTCTCCCAATACCATTGAAGACTCCTCAGAGGCAGCTTCTTCATCTTCTAGTTCTTCTGGAGTAGGAGGGGGACCAGGGATGTGTCTCTGGAAGAGCTCGGATGACTCGTCGACCTTCAATTCCTGAAGGGCAGCAACCCATCCATCCCTAAAATATTTTAGACTGCCATAGTCCACTTGAGAGACCATGGCAGCACACCCCTTGTCCCAGCCAGAGCTGAAGGACTTCTTCACAGCAGCTTTCCTTTTGGCTTTCTCCAAGGCAAGCTTCTCGGACAGCAAATCATCGGCAGCTTTCAGTTTTTGTTCAGCCTCCTCCTTCTGCCGAGTTACTTCCTGAAGCTGGACCAACCTCTCCTCAGCAATTTTGAGTTTATTCTCAAGCTCCCCTTCAACCCTAAGCTTCTCTCCGAGCTCTTTATTTACCTTCTCCAAGGCAACATTTTTCATCTCCAACTCCTTGGCGGCATCGACAACTCGAGCTTTTTCTTACTCGGAGGAGGCAAGCTTTCTCTCCCAGATAGCCTTATCAGTGGCATACTGCTGGGGAGATTCTTCCAAAGATTTGATAGCCTCTTTCATAGATCCCTCCACACTGGACGAGGAGCATGATGCTTTAATGGCTACATCCTTTTTCAGGATTATGTTAAAGCAGCTCGTCAACTGTGAACAGAAAAAGAAAGCAAGTTAAAAACAAAAAATGACAAAGGGAACTACAAAAAGTTTAAAGTAAAGAGACTTACTGAAGCAAGATGACGAGCAACCAAAGAAGTAACCATGTCCCGAGTAAGGTTATCTTCAGTTCCTTGGACCTCGGGAATGGTCAAGGACTTTACCGAGCTCATGTCAGAGCTCAGGGAACAAAAGTGAGAACTTCAGTCCCAACAGCTGGAGGCTGAATGATGGTATCAGCCAAATTGACCGAGGAGCTCTTCTTCAGCCTCCTCGGGGGAACAGGTACAGCCAAGGAAGAATCCTTGGTCGATGATATCATAATCACCTCTCCAGGATCAGCAGACCTGCTCGGAACCACTGCGGGCTTCTCGACAATTTTTGCAGGAGCAGCTGGAGGAGCTGCAGCAGTTTTCTTTGTCCCCTCCCTTGGGACATCAATCCTGCTCCTCTTTGCCTCACCAGAACCGGAGGCAGTCTTCTCAAACAAGGTGGGAGGTCTTCTTTTCTTCATTCCTTCGCTCAAAGAAATGTGGGATTCAGGCGAAGAACTTGTAGAGGCTGGTACTGGCTCAGCTTCAATGATCACTGGATGAGCAGTGAAGGAGGTTGTGTAGCTCTTGTACTGGAGCAAATACGAAGCCGACCTGATGTTCTCGTCGGCAACCCTTTGATGCAAACCCCAGATAAGTCCCAAATGCCTTATATTGACATCTATTTCTTTTGGGCATTTTCTCTTGCTATCAACTGCAAATAAACAAACATTGTTATCAGTAACACATTTTATCAAACATAAAACAAACATGATTTCAAAATAAATAAAATAAAAATAACCTATCCCATTGCCATAAGGAGGGCATCTGGGACCCTGGTAAACCTCATCTCCGGTTAATGGAGGGTGTTGCCAATATTTTACGACAACCCCGTGTTCAAAATAATCCCTATTGGCATCAGGGAGATTGACTACTAAGGCTCTATTTATAAACCTAGTTTTTAAATAATAAATATTATCATTAACTGCCCATCTATAGCAGTACATGATTTCTGGAATTCCTATACGAGTTCCATGCACTTGATTTAATTTATGCACCCCATTAACTATTCTCCATGTGTTGGGGGCTATTCGTGCAGGAACAACATCAAAGTACTGACAAAATTCCAGACACAGAGGATTTGGTGGAAAAGAAAATCCACACTCAGCAAAAAAGAGACCGGGGAACCAATGTCCCTCAGCCAAATTGAAATAATTAGAAGGCTCAGAAAGCTCTTCCAATACAACCCAAGAAGGAATGGAAAAATCTGATCGAAATTTGTCAAGAGACTCAACAGGGTAAACCATGATGATGAATTAAAAGAAATGAAGGAGAAGAAGAAAGAAGATCTTACAGAAAAAAGACTGAAGCTGTTGACAATGAACGACGGAAGAGATGAACGCACAAGAGAGTAGAAGACAATGAAAAACTCGAAGATGAAAATTTGAAAAGATAGAAGACGATGGGAGTCTCTGTGAAGTTTAAATACCTTGCCTTGGGAAATGGCGAAGTAATGATTACAAAAAGGATGATTACGTTACCGGCGGCTAAAAAGACATTAAATATTGGCGCGGGAATCAAAGCGAACAACAGCGGCTAAAAAGATGAAAAGTGACGCGGGAACCGAAGCGAGCAGAAAAGTCCAAAAAAGCATGATTCTACGAATTGGGAAGGAGAAATAAATACAAGGGAGATGATCCTAAAAATCAGGAAGAACTATTTAAAGCTACCGTATTCCGAGAAAGAATGTTCCATACTCCTCAAATTTCGAACTATGAAACATTGGGGGCTTCTGTTGATACCAAATTTAATCTGCTGACTTGGATCAATCATACGAAGACACGTGGCTATCTACATGGCAACAACAAGCACTTCCGAGATGATCACACGCTCCGAGGAACCATGTTATTCCGAGGAACTCATACGCTCCAAGGAACAGACCTCACCGAGGAACTCATATGCTCCGAGGAACAGACCTCTCCGAGGAACTCTTGAATACCAGAATGCTTAGGCGGTCCGAGCTACTCAGGCGGTTCGAGCTGCATCTCGAACAGAGCAGTAATAGCTGGATAACCAACAGTTCAACTGGTTCATTAAATGCTTATCATTCAGACGCACACGCAAAGAGGGCATTAAATGTATTACCCTTTCATATGTATATCATTTAATGTATTACCCTTTCACATTACAGCCTCAGGGCTATAAATACGTTGTCCAATCCTCATTGTAAGGGATCGGATCCTGAATCCAAACTTTGGGATCCAGAACGGAATTTCTTGTAATCGAGAATTCCCAAACAATCAACAATAAAATAACAGTGGACGTAGACCATTTTTATAAGGCTGAACCACTTTAAAATCTTTTGTCTCATTTATTTATATGTGATTGAATTATTATAGTGATTTAATTTTTTACATCAACAATAATAATAAATATAATGATTCTTTTTTAGTAAAAATAGAAAATCGAAGTGCTTAAGAAAATTTGAAAAAATTTCATGAGATGTAAAATTATATTCTTGACAACTTTCTTCTTTGACTTATAAAAAAAATCGTTTGTACTCATATTAAGGACTTTTTTCCTGTCTGGAGTTTAGTAAAAAAGGAAAGAAAATGGAGAAACTTGAGAGCGGTTGTCAACTTCTGTAATGTGCGGGTCGTTAATGGCCCAACCTCCCACTAATTTAGCGTATATTTCCATGCTTCCTACCTCATCTAGAACAGTGGTTTCATTATTGAGGGATGGGGGAATTATTATTTAAGTCTTGGGACATTACAACATATGAGGGTTTGGGACTTTGTCCTCGTAACTCACCTCATTTCTACTGAAGAAAAATAACCCCCAAACTAAGACCATCGGGTTTTCTTCCTCCTCCATTTTAGTAGCCTAAGTCCTCATAAAAATCTTAGATCAGGCTTACAAGACCACCACTCTACCCTTCAATTATCAACAGTCAAGGAGGATGTTGAAAGTGCTTATTCGAAGAAAAATAATTGAAAATAGCACGAAACTAGGAGCTTATTGGGATTTCTTTCCACCTATTCTTCAAAGGATTTATATTTTTAAGAGGTAGGAGGTCTACACTATTTTCAAGTTTAAAATCAAGCATGCTAGTTATATGTATACTTGTGCATGACTTACTGACTACATATGCTTATTATCACTATATATGAATATATGTTGACAAAGATTTGATAAAAATGGTTAAAAGTTATAGTTAAAATTATGTAAAAATTTCAGAATGTTTAAGGAAGTTGTTCCTTACAAAAAATCATTTTTAAACTTGTTATTTCATCTCTAATGTTAAGTTGAACTTGGTGAAGCAATATTGGGATGAATATATGGGTTTTATTGGTGTAAATCCCTTTATTCATGGACAAAATCATATGTGGTTATGGGAAATGGGTTATTACGTTAAAAATACATTTAAAAAGTCTTTGAGTATGAAATAAAATATTGAAAAAATAAACATATTAGTCACACAAATAATGCTACTTTATGTGAAGAAAGCTTAAGAAGTTTACAAAATTAGGGGACAAAAAGTGAAAACAGTAAAGTCTTGAAGTTCAAACATGAAATATAGTAATATTTACACATAAAATGACAAAGACACAATGTCAAAAATGAGAAGTTATTACTTTGTAAGAATATGTCTTGAAATATCAAAAGTATGATTTTTGTGCCAAAAGTGTAATTTTATGAAAAGTTTGGATTTAATAGAAATCATGAGCATTATTTTTTAAATTTAGTTTTAAATGGAGTAATATGAATACATAGCTTGATAAGAATTAATATAGAAGGTGTAGAATTAATAAGTTGAAACTATAAGTCTTAAAATGACAAAAGTAAGGTTTCGGTGAAAAAGTATCAGTTTTATGAACTAATTGGACTGATGAGTAAAACATATAAATTAAAGGATTATTGTCAAAATAGCTGGATTTATGTGGTGAAAACTCATATTTTGTAAAACAAAAGTAAAAGAAGCACTTTTAACAAAGTGTACAAACCACAAGTTTACACGTGCGTACGAATGGTGAAAAAGTATAATAAAGTGTGTAAATGTGTATTGAAACTTAAGGGTAAGTTTTGTAAGGATATAAGTTTATAAATGTCCATTATCAATTGAGTATGTCGTATACCGCTGCAACTGTCGAAGAATGTTCAAGATCTCATAAGCAATAAGGCGGATCCGAATATCAAGTTTCTTCAATAATCAAGCCTCCACGAGATGAATTTGGTAAAGGTTGTGTTTTTATTCCTTATCATTTCACTTAGAATATTGGGATATTTTTCATCAAAAACTTTCTAAGTGTTGGAGTAGAGTTTTTAAGTTTTTCGTCAAAATTATTATTCGAAGTTATAAGGCGCTGCATTTTCTAGGAAAAGAAAAAGGAAAAATATTTATTTAAATTCTCGTTCGAGCAACTACCTATGCCATTCAAATAACATGCCATCTCACGCGAAGCTCGTTCGAGCGACGCATGTCACCGTTCAAGTGAGATGTGATATCGTTCAAGCGATCTGCCGCCTTACGGTTTTGTATAAATACACGTTAAACGAGGCGTATTTCGTTAAGAAGTCTTTTCATTTTTCATTCTGCAAACAGTGCAAATCGGCAGAACACTTTTGGCTTCTTCTTTAAGGAGTTTAAACCTTTGTTTTTCAATTCACAAAACATCCCAAACCTTATGTGAATTATTTTGGTACCCAAGACACAATATTCTGGAAGTTTACTCTTTTAGGGAGGATAACCTACTACTGACAACGACTACGTGTCGATTGGGAGTGCTTGAGGGTGTTCCTTGTTGAAGATAGAACTGCATGTTCTTGTGGGGTTGCTGTGGTTATTCCACTACTGATGACGCCGAACGATGCCTACGGGTATTCGCGTGTCATCATATTTCATTGTAATCTGTGTAAGTTGCAATTTACGAATTATAGCGAAATAAAAAAAATTCCTTCGAGAATTTTTCCTGAAATTGGTTTCCTTTGCATGTTTATTGATTTATGATTCTAAATCAGCTAGATGCATGTGTTAGGGTTTATCTAAAATTTGGGTTTAATTAAACCTGGTTGGTTTGTCACATAATTTAAATTGGATTAATTTGAGAAGCCGCATTATTCCGTTATAGCACACTCTGAAATTAGTATCAGAGCGGCTTACTCTAATTTATCCCGTTTGATCTTGTTTTTCGAAAAAATTATGTTTTTCATCCAGATTTTCTTAATTATGACTTTTAGTGGTATTGATGATTTAAGATGTCAACTTTTTGAAAGGTCCAACTGGAAAATTCACTCAAATTATTGTTTTAAATCTTCCGTTGAAAACGACTCTGAAAGATGTCTTGGTTGTGAGGGAATTGGTCATTCTATAAATTAGTGTCCCACTAATATGAGAAAGATTTTTAATTAAACCGAAATCTCATGTCTATTCCCTTAATGATAGTGAGTCGAAAAAATAAATCTTTATGCTACAAAGCGATAGCTTCCCACTCCTGTGACTAGTGATGAGAGTGAAGAGGAAGAAGAAGAGTTGAGTGAATTGCAAGTTGCCTACAATGAATTGAATGAAGAATCTATAAAGATAAAGAAGGCAAACTTGAAACTAGAAGTTAAATTAAAAGAGTGTGTCTTAGATAAGAATAACATTGATGCTTTAATTAAGGACCTTATGACACGTGGGAGATGCTTAAAGAGAAGCTAGGATGTGTCGAGGGTGAGAGAGATAATCTTGGAGGGCTTATAGAGACTATTAAAAATGAGCTTTTAGAGTTTGAGGACTCTAGACACGTACTTGAATCAAGGATAGGTGAGCTTAAGAAAAGTTTAAGAGAGACAAGTAAAGTGAAGTTTTATTTGGAGTCTAGGTTAGAAAAACAAGATAAGATGTTAGGCACTATTCAAATTAAGGGGGATAGGGGTGGTATAGGCTTCGATGATAGTATTGCACCCATTCCCAAAGCCAATCCCACACGTGTGAGAGAGCCTCCTAGGTTTGTTAGGGAAAGGCACCGAAGGTTGTTAAGAAAGAGCCACCTAGGAACATCGTGAGAGAGGCACCTACGAATTTGAGGAGAATGATACCAACAAACTTTAAGAGAGGGTCGCCTTTAGTTAGCACTCACCGTCTGATATGCACATGCACACATTGCGGTAGGCAAGGTCATCTTAGGCGGTTCTATTGCAAACTTTAAAATGGACCTAAGAATGTTAATATAAGAATAAATTCGATTCATCAAACCCCCACGTGTCATTACAAATCTGTTTGGGTTAGAAAATCAGATTTATAGGCTTATGGTCTAATTCTTCACGATTCTCATTTGCTTGCACTCGATTTACCCCATGTGAGATCTTTTGGTTGATTGCATTTGATATTTGTCATACTCCAGTTGTGCTCCATGATATACTCTTGCTAGTGTTATGACTTACTCTGTTGTAGTTTAAATTGGTCTATTAGTATGCTACTGTTTTAGCACTGTTTTTCTTCTGTCGGCACCTTCTAGGTATTGGTTTCGGGAAATTTTTTCACTACGAACACTGTTGAACATTCTGGGCAATCTGTGAAAATTTGTTTTGATCATTCGAGCGAGATTAGTTTTCGTTTGAGCGAATTCTGATGTCGCGAGAAGCCCTTGTCGTTTGAGCGACATGACGCTTCATTCGAGCGACCCCTGGAGATTTTGTTTTTTATGTTTATAGTACACTGGTTCAGCTTGATGTTATCTGGTACTCCTAGATTGCCTCTGACAGTTTATATGCAGTTACTCTTGGTATTCATGCTTAATTGCTTATAATGCATTGTTTGTTTAATCACACCATCTTTGATTATTGATTCATTTGTGTGATTACTATTTGCTAGCATAGGATGATTTACATGATGATATTTTTGCCTACTGCTGGTGTGTATCATTTTTGTAATTATATTTTTTTAAAATATAAAAAGATGTTATTTTGATAATTTTTTTGAAAAAGACAAAAAAGTTTTGTATTTTGTTTGCACCGTATATGAATGAACATTTAGGATGACCGAGTCACAATATCATTCCATATCCATGTGACTATTGGATAGTGTTTTGAGACAATATGTCATGTCATCCATGTGATTTACAATGTTTGTAGTCATTGAGATGTTATTAGTTGATACTTCCTAAATGTTTGACTTATTATTTCCTTTATTGCACACGTGCACATATTTATTTGATTATCGTACTTGTCTATCACATGTTAATCGAGTGTTTTCATCTCAATCATGTCCTTAAAACAAACCAAGTGCAATAATACTTGAGTAATAAAAGTAGTGCATGTAAAAACAATTGCCCGTGAGGAATTTGTTTAAATTTGAAAAAATGATGAGTGACATGGGAAAGGGCTACGAGTGATTAATAATCACATCGTGAAAGCCACCGTTTGAAAAGAGCCAGCATAAAAAATTAAGGCAATAAAAAGATGAAATATGCCAAAATTTGGGCCAATAGGTTTTCTCTAAGTTGAGAATTTAGAACCTCATTAGAAAAATAAACAATTATTATTTATAAGGGAGTTTTGGATGGATATGTATCAATGGGTTTGCATGTCCTTTGAAAAGTTCTCAAAATCGTACTAAATAATTTTGGACGTTATTGGTGTGAAAGTCACTTAGGCCTTGGTTTTTTGATTTGATTTAGTCGATATGATCTAAATTCAACAATTTTACACCTAAGGATATTTTTTATGTTTATTCGATAGGAGTACACTTATGCATCATGCACATATACTTGATTGAGTTTTATTACCTATTGAATATGCTCACACCCATTCATTCCGTTTTCATGACTTGGTTGTTTTAGTGTAAATTCATGTTGTGATTTTTGTTTTTTTAGAAAATAATTGAAAAATCAAAAATAGTTTGTGGAATACGTTTGAGTATATCTTTGTGATCGTAGTTTGATTGCCCTGTTTATCGTGAAAACTCCGTGCTTGATTTGGTTATTCGTTTCCTTGTCTACTTCGGTCAAATAAAAAGGGGGAGAATGAATTATGGGGGAGTTTTTGCATTAGGGGGAGATTATAGATTATATACTTTTTTATCTCATTTCAATCTCAATGCGTCACGAGCTATTTGCTTTGTCTCATGTGTGTAGGTACAACAATTGAAGATCATATGTTGCACACCCTGAAGAGAAAAGCTTTAAGGTTTGAAGATTTGATGTTGAAGATTTTGAAGAAAAGTTTTGAGACCTACATTTTTAGTACCTTTTCATTTTTGGGTTCATGAGGGTATTAGATTTGTATAGGCATTTTATGTTCTAATAATTTGAATGTTTTTATTTTGTACCGGCATAGACATAGGGGGAGATTTGTAAGGACATAAGTTTATAAATGCCCGTTATCAATTAAGTATGTCGCATGCCGCTACAACTGTCGAAGAATGTTCAAGATCTCATAAGCAACAAAACGGATCCGAATATCAAATTTCTTCAATAATTAAGTCTCCGCGAGATGAATTTGGTAAAGATTGTGTTTTTATTCCATGGCATTTTACTTAGAATTTGGGATATAAGTGTTGGAGTAGAGTTTTTAAGTTTTTCGTCAAAATTAATTTTCAAAGTTTTAAGGCGCTGTATTTCTAGGAAAAGAAAAAGGGAAAATATTTATTTAAAGGCTTGTTCGAGCGACAACATGTGTCGTTCAAACGACATGACATCTCGCGCGAAGCTCGTTAGAGCAACGCGTGTCACCATTCATGTGAGATATGATCTCGTTCGAACGATCTATCGCCTTAAGGCTTTGTATAAATACACATTAAATAAGGCGTATTTCGTCAAGTAGTCTTTTCATTTTTCATTCTGCAAACAGTGCAAGTCGGCAGAACACTGTTGGCTTCTTATTTAAGAAGTTTAAACCTTTATTTTTCAATTCACAAAACATCCCAAACCTTATGTGAATTTTTTTGGAACCCAAGGTATAATCTTCTTGAAGTGTACTCTTGTAGGGAGGATAACCTACTGCTGACTACGACTACGTGTCGATTGGGAGTGCTTGAGGGTGTTCCTTGCTGAAGATAGAATCGCGTGTTCTTGTGGGACTGTTGCGGTTGTTCCATTGTTGACGACGTCGACCGATGTCTATGGGTATTCGTGTATCATCGTATTTCATTGTAATCTACGTAAGTTGCGATTTACAAATTATAGTGAAATAAAAGATTTTTTCCTTTGGGGATTTTTCCCGAAATTGGTTTCCTTTGCATGTTTATTGATTTATGATTCTAAATCACCTAGATGCATGTGTTAGGGTTTATCTAAAATTTGGGTTTAATTAAAATTGGTTGGTTTGTCACATAATTAAAATCGAATTTATTTGAGATGCCGCATTATTCTGCTGTATGTCATTGATTAACACCCCGAGACACCTCTAAGATAGTTAATGGTAGGGAAAGGTCGAGCGTGTGTATATCTGAGCCAAGAACATCTTCACTTAGATGAGCATAATTAAATAATGAGGACGACCTCTTTATTTGCCTTTACAAAGGCCACGTTGCATTTTCTTAGGAATACATGTGGTGTTCTTTATATAGGGTGTGACAAAACCCCCCAAGACTTCATACATGGTTGGAATTTGTAGCAGCTTCTCTGGATTGGTGTTATTCAGGAGCGGTTGCTAGATAGAATTAATGTATGAAGTATTGATTTATGGTCGGTGGAACAAAATCTGATCATCTCAATCTCTCCTCGGTTTGCATTGAGCAGATTCACTCTATGAGTTTATTGGCAATTTGTTACGCAAAGTTAACATGTGTCAGTTGATTGGAAGCTACGTCTAAGTAATCATTACACATGCGCACGCGGGTAATGTTAACTTGCACCGTTGTTTGGATTTTTAGTGTTGACGTCACTAATGGCATGCGACTCTTTACCACCAACCCAAAGTATTTAAAGGGTTTGCACCTTCGTCGTATGAACACCACCGCTATTTCAAATATCCTAAGCATCGTTCTAGAAAGATAAAGAAGATTTGTAGAGAGAAGGTTTGCTCCGCCATTGCCCCAATGTTTATCCAGTTCCTTGCTTTTCTGGTGTAATTATTCGCCTTTCGCTTATAACTTCCTTTTCTATTTAGAAGGTACGTGCCCACTTGCCTTTCAAGTTTTTAGGATTTTCATCCCCCGTCTTGGGATTTTTTTATGTTAAACATTTGTTAAATTTGCTATTGGCTTTGGATTATTTGGTTAAAAGTTTGAATCTTTGGACGGTTATTGAGTTTGTTGGTCTAGGAATCGACCATTTTTTGGATTTTCTCTTGCTCATATCATTTTTTTTCTTCACCCATTTAGCCCCAAATCCTGTTTATCCTGCTAAAAAGGCTTGCTTGCAAACTTAATGAGCTATTATTCTTATATCTAGCGTTTCGTTTGAAATATTAACTGAGTTGGAACCTACCTCCCCCGGTATCACTGATAGGAGGTTTCCATAACCCCTTTAAGTCATCCGGCCAGGGGACAAACCATAACATCATAAATACACCCCCTAGACAGCATCTTCTAGTGGTTCAACCCCATTACCACTAGAATCTCCATTTTCCACCCATGGTATTGACGATCAAGGAATAGGAAGTTCATTTTCGCATCAAATAAGTGTTGATTTAGAAAATAGAGAATCAATGTCAGCGATAAATTTGGATTCCTTATTTAACGAGGTTAGATCAGACAGGGTCAGTGATGTTAGGTCTGAGAGTATATCGTCGTTTCCCTCTGTTTCCCCTGTACATGAGTATGCTGATGATGGGACGTAAGCTGATGATAGTGACTCTGCAGAATCTTCGAATCCCTACGACCCCTCCACTATTATTGCGAGGTGGTATGCTAGTGATATCCTTAAGTATAAGTTACATCATCTTAAGGAGAAATATAGCATACCCATTAGCATCCAAATAAGGTTGTCAACTAGTGAAGATAGGGTGTATGGTAATTCAAATTCGAATGAGATATGTCTTACTCTTTGGGCCCTTCAAGTGGGACTTCGACTACCCCTACATCCCATTATTAGATCCATATTTAATGGATATGGTGTTATATTAACTTAGCTTCCTCCTAATTCTTATAGGACTATTCTTGGGGCAATGATGTTTTGAAAAACCCAAATTGGATTTGATCTTACTGAGAACATTTTTAGGTATGTTCATGGCCTAAAGGACAACGTAAAAGCTCCCGCATATAATTATTTTTCTCATAGGAAATCCAATTTTAGGATAATTAAGGTCGTACAAACCAACAATCATAGTTGTAAGGGCCAATATGTGTTAGCCAAGGGTGAATAGGAGTTAGGGGTCACGAAAAGGATAGATCGTGTAGAGTTCCCTACGAATGGAATGGGCCGAACATAATAGGTAAATATTTATACTATTACATACCTTATTCTATCTTTAACTGTTTTGTTCTGATATTATTTCTTTGTTCATTTTAGTAAAGAGGGCCCCACGACTTACTGTTGTTGTTAAGGATTTGGTCAAGGCTTACTGTGTGAAGAAACCCCCAAGTTTGAAGATTTATTTTCTGTTGAAAAATTTATTGCTACGGGATTTCATAAACCTCCAGATGGTACCCCCCAGTGGAAGTAGTTGTACCACAAGAGGAGTACGTGATGTTTGAAACTAATCCTGGGATAGAGGCTGATTTAGAGGCTGAAGTGAAGTTAGTACAAGTAATGATGCCTTTTTTCTTGGCTTGTCCTTGGCCTCTTTTCCTTGGATCACTAACTTATTTGCTTGTCCGACTTTATGTCCTACCTCCCCAGAACCTTCAACAGAATCTACCTTAGTAATGGCTCTAAAAAATATTGACCGCAAAACTACGGAGATTGCTCGCGAGAAGAAGCTTAAGGCTGAGAAGAAGAAAGTTAAGGCTGAGAAAAAGAAGGCCGAAGAGGAAAAGGAAAAGAATCGGGTCGAGTAGAATGCTCGAAAGAATGCTGAAGAAAATGTTATTATCGTGGCGAAATCGAAGGGCAAGGTCCCCATGTACACCAGTGCTCCTGTTGTGGGGGACAAGCGACCATTTGAGCCAATTATCGGCCATAATGATCCCCAAATCCCAAGGATGGCTAAGTCAAGGCCATAGTGTCGTCTGATACAAGGCCAGGGAGTTGCTCTTAACTATGGTGGAAGAATTCAAATTTGATCCAGCACATGTGATTTCATCTGAGGAAATAAGAGTTGATCCTGACTCAATTTTTCATCATGCCAACGATGCTACAAACTTGTTGGAATATCATGGCCACAACAAGGATTTCGGGTATGACCCTCACACATTATGGAGGTTAATTCAGCACATGTTGTTAGTGGTAAGTTTCATCTTAACTACTCTCCAGTTTTTACTTTTGTTCGTCTAGTTATTAACCTAATCTTTTTCAGGCAATTTGTAGTAACATCCACGATTTTGAGTGAGAAAGTTGTTAGTAATAATTATATAAATGAAGAGCTGACTAAGGAGCACCAGAAGTTAAAAGTCGAGTTTTAGGATACTATGGATGACTTAAAAAAGTCTAGTAAGGAGCTATAAGAGAGAGACAACCAACTAATGGCTAAGGTTGTTGCTATTATTACAACTAAGGAAGAAAATATTTAGCTCAAGGACAAATCAACCTCTGGTAAGGCCAAACTAAAGAGTTTGGATGAATTTTTTAACAAAGCCAAAGAGGACTTGGCTCCCTCCAACAGGGCTTTAGATATGGCTACTCAAACTAACACCAAGCTTGTCTAGGATCACAAGAAGGCTAAGAAAGCTCTATCTACCTTGAAAAGGTTGGGTAGATAAGTAAAAATCTTCAGTAGATTAAAATGTTGACTGCGTAGGCTTTTTCATGGATGGGTATGAGGAGTTGAAGAAGAGAATAATGACTCATTACCTGGACATCGTCCAAGTGATAAGCTGATGGCAAGGCGACGATGATGAAGCTAATGCTCTGGCTACTGAGCAGCTGATGGAAATTAATAAGCCTACCACTGAAGACGTAATTTCCTCCCCGCAAGTTATGCCCGAGTTGAATCCTCCTATAGGCAGTAATGATGCTCGTTCTGATTTAGCTGGCCCATATGTGGTTAATAATGAGAATACTTCAGCAGCATAAACTTTTTATGAAGCTATCTGATAACTAGCTCTCTACGTATGTATCGTTGTCGTGCAAAAGTCACTCTCAAAATTCTCTCGAGTACCTACAAAATTTGTCTAAAAATAACTTGTATTGCGTTAAGTACGGGTATCAATCCAACTTTCAAGGTGAAACAATTTATGTGAAAACGTGCAATTCCAATTTTTTTTATGAAAATATTTTTTTTATTTTTTTATTTTTTTTAAAAACAATTTCAAGGGAAAATTAACTAACAAGTGCTAAAAATTATAAAATTGACTAGATAATGAAAAAGAATGTGCAACTGAGTGTGAAATATTGTGAGAAGGTCAACAGATGGGATTACACTGAATTTTCAATTATTTTAATTTCTCAATTTATTAATTTTGAAATATTTCGAGATAATATTAAATCGATAATCTAACTCTCGTTAAAATTATAAATTTAATAAAAAAAAATTCAGAATATACACTATATATTTATTCTAAAACTAAAATAATTTTTTTGGAATTTTTTTATGAACCTAAAATGTACAAAATATACACTATATATTTTTCTCTCTCTACGTATCTCTGTTTTGTTGCCTGAGAGTCTTTTTTATAAGCTTTTCTCCTTTCTTTTGATTTTCCCCACGATGCTTTGTAGATGAGAGATTTTTTTGGGATTGGATTTGAATAAATCAAAGGTTTTATTTGGATTTGATTGACTTTGGTTTGCCCCTGATTTGTAAGAATGGCAGGTCGTAGGGTCGAAGGCTTTGTGTTGGTGTTCCATGGTCCGGGTCGGAAATGGGTTAAACCCGTTTGGGTCCCTGGTTGGCTGGGCGGTATCGGGTTTCGTGGCTGGTGGGCCGCGGGTCGCGGGTCGCGATCTGGGTCAGTGAGTACAAGGGGTTTACGAGTTGGGTTTGGGCTGACTCGGAGCCAGGGTCAGAATCGGGTTTATTCCGGGCGCGGTATGGTCAGTGGTTTGGCAGGTCAGCGCCGGAGGCAGTCGGCGACGGGGGTGGAGTTGGGACGGCGCAGGAGGTACATAGGTCAGGGGCTGGGCGGTTTTAGGCTTGTTGTTTGGATCGGGGTTTTAGGCTTGTTGTTTGGATCGGGGTTGGGTCGCCAGTTTTGGCTGACCCGCTTGAGGTAGGTCCGAAATGGGCTGCGTTGTTTTTGGCTATGGAGTGAGATGAGAAAGGAATGGAGCTAAGGTGGTTTTTTTTTTTGTAATGGGGGTTTGATGACAGAGAGATTGGGTTTGTTGTTTGGGGAAGATGATGATGAACAGTAAAAGGGGTATGTGTTTATTGTTTGTGGGTGTAGGGTGATAGTGTGGGGGTGAGATGAGTGTGGGTTAGTAAGGGGTGTGTGCGTTAATGTGTGTGTTTTATTTGGACACTTAAAAAAAATGACACCATTAAAAAATAAAATTAAAAATAAAAACTTAAAATCTAATAAAATTAAAACTAAAAAAAAAAATAACATTTCACACTAAAAAAAATGTAAATAGTAAAAAAAAATGTAAATAAAACTCTATTAAAACTAAAAAAAAATATAATCCTAATAAAACTAAAATAAAAGAAATTAAAATCTAATAAACCTAGAAAATAAATTCCTAAAAACTAATCCTAATAAAATTAAATAAAGATAACAAATTAAAAACTAATAAAAATCAAAATCAAAATAAAGGAATAAAAAAATAGAAAATAAATCCTAGAAAATTCTAAATAAATCTAAATAAATCCTAAAAATAAAAATCTAGAAAAATAATAAAGGTACAAACTCAACACACGCGGGGCTCAGGGAATGGTCCGGGCTCGGTTTGGGCTGGGTTAAGGTTACGGGACTGGTTCGGGGTATTCGGAACACATCTCGGCAAGCTCATAATGGACTCCAGACTTCGCGATCTCCTTGATTTCTTCGTTGCAAGCTTTTGACCGCTATTGAGTCGCAATAGTACTGATTTAGCATTATTTGTACCGTAACTGCGTATTGACCTGAGAAATAAATAAATACAAATCATAAGGTCATTTTTAATTAAAACGAGTGACTAAAATGAATCTATTTGGGGTATAAAATAGATACTTTTGGGTGCTTATCACACCACCCCCAAACAAAACATTGCTAGTCATCGAGCAAAAATTAGAGAGAAAACAGAGATAAGTAACCAAAAGTGTGCCATTTTCGCAGGCACTGGCGGTTGCACTTAGCATTTGCAACAAGCCGTTAAACCTGTAGGTTGCCCTACAGGACGAGTGGTGTCTCGTGAGGGTTTGTAGTGAATGTACCCACAAAATTCGAAAACTGATTTAAATGCAGTATCTGAGTAGATGATGAAATGCTATACAACCCAACTTTAAAAGGACATCAAGGAACACCGTATTCGATTATCAAAATAAGATATAAATTTCTTAATACCAAAAGCATAATCCTTCCTAAAACTCAGCTTGTGTAGTGTAAAACAATCTTAAGTATCATTAGAGTAATTCTTAGATTTCCTTTATAGAATCAACGCTTTGACTTCAATTCTCACTGGATATATCTCTCTGAATCGAACTCTCTGAGAATTGGGTAAGTGTATCTCTCTAGTGTGTGAGGATGTGAGTAAATGTAAACAAGTTCAAACGTCTCACACACTTTATAAGAAATGATGGATACATGAAAAAATATGATCTCATGAAGGGATGTTAACCACTATGTCGAGAATGTCGAGTTATTCACCATATAATCTTCTCGTTTGCCCGAACACTTTACCAAAGGTGAAAATGGGGATTATGTAAGGTATAAAGGGATAATGAAACGAGGAAGATGAATGATGGGGTGTTTTGAGAAGAGTGTGACACACTTTGATTGACTGTTGTCTTCATCATTTCAACTTATGATCGCATCTTCCTTTTTTTTCTTTTTTTCTTTTTTTATTTATTTAATTTTTTTTTTTGCGATACATTTTTCTTTTCATAGCACAAATGAAGACAATTTACATTGATAATTTCAAACACTCTTTTTCTCAAAAACGATGGAAATGATGGATGGTATTTGGGACATATGGATAAGGGTGATATGGAAAATGATAATGGGTGAATGATAATGTGATAGGGAAAATGGTAAGTGTATGGAAAATCGGTTTAGTGCTCGGGACAAACTACAAGACGCATGTTTCTTACAACTCGAAAGTAATGTCATTCTCAGTGATTAAGACAAATTTGAAAAAAATAATGAGACCATGCAACGACTAAGTGCGGTATCCAAAGAAAGTTGAGTCAACTTGTGACTCGGAAATACGCAAAAACCCTCAAAAAGGTGAAAAGCTCAAATCTCACGGGTTTAAGTCGCCACTAGTGATCTTTTAAGGTTTTCTTGAGAATATATTTACTCTTCAACTATTGATTGTAGACCTGATAGTGCAAATTGCCGAGTTTAAGAATTCATAGTGCAAGTACGCTTTAAGAGGTATTAATTAATTTAAGGTTAAAAGCGTAATTTTTGATTCAAACACAGGTATTCCAAGATTTCTAAATGAGGGATGATAGACAAATCATGTCATAAAAATTTATTTTTAACTGCACAAAATTTTTAAAATCAGTTGTTTCTGAAAATTTTCAAAGACGTACGATTTTGATAAATTTCTCACTCCCAAACAAAAGAGAACATCGTCCTTGATGTTTAAAACCATATATAAAATTAAAAGCACAAGGGAGGAAAGATATTACCATAATGAACCGCTAATGAAAGTGTACCGCATTCTGGAGGATAGATGAAACCTGAAGAACAGATGTGATACAAAAATACGTACAAGTCTATAAAGCATTTGAAAATCATTGGGTGGTGTGAAACACCAGCCCCAAACAGGATAAGACTCAAACTCATAAACAATGAACGACGGGCTGCCTCTCGATAGCGCTAATTTTAACGTCTTCAGCCAGACCGAACCAATCTCACCCTAAGGATAGGAACTATGAAAAGCACAGGGCGACAGAAAAATTGGGTGATGAGAATCACCCCCAAACAAGACTGAAGCATCAGTCTTGTTGGATAAAGGCTAAAACGGGTCAATGCACCTGTATAGCAAAGTGCATCACACGATGCAAAGCATCAGTGGACCAGGGGTGGGTGGGTAGGAGGGTACATGGACGAAGGGTAAGGGTGAGGGTGAACAGGCACCGGTCATGGGCTTTATTGAGTGTAAATGTGAGGGCAACAAGGGCCCTATAAGAATGGTTCTCAAGTTGGTGGGGGAGGCAAAATGGTTTGGCAATAGTGAAGGGTGGGCCTCAGAGAAAGTGCACGACCATTCTATAAATGGACGATGATAATGGACACGCCGTGACACGCCAGGGAGCGGTGGAGGGAAAAAGTCAACACCACAAAGAAGTGGTGTGCATAGAGTAACAAGCTCGGTGTCACGGTAGTGGAGACTATCAAGAATACTCACATAGATGGTGGAGTTGATGAAAAATGCACAAATGTGATCGTGGAGTACTAGGGTGGAGGATGGAGATAGGTTAGGACCTAAATATGTAGATGGGAACAGGTTGTAAGGACACAAATTTCCAATTGAGTCCATATATAGTTTTGGCTCAATTCCGGACAAAAAACATTTATTCATAGGATAGTATTTATTTGTAATATTCTCAAGCCTATGAAGTATGTATTGAAGACGTAGCGGCAAAGAATTTAAAGCTTCATCAAAATGCCGGTTTGCGTGCCTCGTTTCTACGTCATCAACTAAGGTTCCATGCTCCCAAGGTATGAATGTAATAATATTTATATAGGAGCTTGGAACAATTTGTATTGGGTGTTAGTTGTAATAAAAACTGCACTTTATTTTCAGAAAGAATCAATTAGAAACTTTAAAATAAGTATATAAAAGTTTATAAAAGTTTCTGGGCTAAAATCGAATTTTTTAATCTTTCTGGTCGTTCGTTAGAAATGTCGTTCGAACGAGTTTTTTCGTTCGAACCAGATTTCGTTCGAACGAGTTTTTTCGTTCGAACCAGATTTCGTTCGAACGAGTTTTGTCGTTCGAACCAGGTTCGTTCGAACGAGTTTTGCCAACGACCCTAACTGGACAGTCGTTCGATATGTCGTTCGATATATCGTTCGAACGAATGCTCGTTCTAACGAGGTATCTAACGAGCCCAGGCTGGTCACTCGTTAGAAGTCTCGTTCGAACGAGAATCACGTTCGTTCGAACGAACTTCCAGCGGGAACAGTTATTTGGCAGTTTTTTGCAGTTTTTCCCCACTCCTCCACTTGGTTTTCAACCAACTTTTTTCATACATTATTATGTGCGGGAAACACATTTTCCAAGACAACTTTTCCAACATTGTTTATCTCCTAGAGAGAGTTTGAGATCAAAATTAGTTTAGGAAAATGTTCAAGTTTTGAGTGTTCAATTTTAATGAAAAATTCATACACACTCTAATTTACACCCAATAATTGTTTATCCAAGTTTCTATATTTATATCAATTGCTTGGAGTTTTTGGCACCGGTTTTCTCTACCGAATTCAAGAGACGTTTCGGGTTTGCTTCTACACCCCATCACAAAGAAGACTTTTGTTGAGATTCTACCCACACGGAGAAAGGCTCCATGCTTGGGTGACGGTGACCATATAAAGTCCCATCGGTGGATTCCGAGACCGCGGTGGTGTTCCGAGGTTGTTCGCTAGGAAGAGGTTTCTACGAGAAGGTGCGTCGAGGCTTGAGAGGGATCGAGTCAGTCGTTGTAAGTCTACCTGTCTTGTAATTGTAATTCCATATCTAGTGGACTTGTGGCTAGGGCCGTCCGAGGTTGTTTCCCGTCTTGGGTTTTTCCTCGTACATCTCGGCGTAGTGTGATATTGTTTATTTTATCTTGCATCATAATTTAGAACGCATGCTTAGAATTAATTCAAGATAAAATTTGGTTTTATTATCACACTCATTTAATTTGGGACTATATTAAATATTGGGTAAATTGGTTTATTCAAGTCATTTGCTAAAATTGATTTCGCCTAAATAATTGTTAATTATGACTTAGGCAAATTCTAGGACTTGAATTATGTTTTAATTTGTTTTCAGAAATTAAAACTTGTTGTTATATTTGAAAGTTAAAACCATCTCAACGCTTCCGCATTTTAGTAAAAGGAAATTATATTTTAATTTGACATTAGTAAAACCCGGGTTTCCACCCTCTTCAAATTGGTATCAGAGCCAAAAACGATAAATTATTTCGTTAAGATCTCTTTAATTTTTGGCTAAAATGGATTTTTCCCCATTTTCAAAATTTCCTATTTTTGATGGTTCTAACTACGCGTATTGGAAAGCGCGAATGAAATCGGCACTTAAATCTATCGATGAACATGTTTGGATGTCTGTTGTTACCGGGTACTCCCCACCAACTCATCTAATTGAAAATGAACGTGTTCCCAAACCCATCGATAGATGGACCGAAAATGAGTTTAAGCTTGCAAATTTTAATTCCCGTGGTTTAAATGTCTTATTTAGTGCTGTCGCACCGGATGAATTCCGACGAATTATGACGTGTGAAACCGCTAAAGAAGCTTGGGATATTTTACAATTAACTCATGAAGGAACGAGTGTCGTTAAAGCTTCAAAACTCCAAAATCTCACCACTCAATTTGAAACTATCAAAATGGATGGAAAAGACACTTTTGATAAATTTTATGCTAGACTTTCTGACATTGTTAATTCATCCTTTAACTTGGGAGAGAAAATACCTGACGACCGTGTAGTAAAAAAAATTTTAAGGTCCCTACCCGATAGATTTATTCCAAAGGTGACCGTTTTAAATTCTTTACCCACTTTAGCCTCTACGAAATTAGAAGAGCTTGTAGGTGATTTACAAACCTATGAACTGGATATGTTTCCCTCTAAAACTGAAAAGAAAATTGAAAAGGGTGTTGCTTTAAAAGCCCGAAAAGAGGTCAAACAAGTAGTAGAGAGCGATAGTGATAGTGACTCGAAAGACATGGCTTTGTTTGCTCGTAAATTTAGAAAATTTCTTAAATTTAACAAAGATAAAGTTAAGAATGATTTTAAGAAATTTGATACTTCTAAACATGATAAAAGCGAGAAGATTTCTAAAGCCGAGAAAATCCCTAAACCTAGTAATGAACATTTAGATAGGGACGAGTCTAATAAGTGCTTTGGTTGTGAAGGTTATGGCCATAAGGCTTATGAGTGCCCTACTAAACTAAGGAAAGATGGTAAGCGACCTATTTCATATAATGCAACCCTTAGTGATAGTGATAAGGAAGAAAAGCCCGATTCCCCCACTAAGAAAAATTTTGTGGCTTTTATGGCTAGTCATGTGAGTGATAATGAGAACTCATCGATTGATGACACGATTGCACATGCCACTTCCAAGGTCATTGTTCATGATTCCCTTGTTTTTAATGATAGTGAGAGTGAAGAAGAAAGTGAGAGTGAAAATGAAGAAGAGGTTGATGTGAGTGATCTTCAAAATGCTTTTCATGAATTATATAAAGAATCTATTAATTTGAAAAGAACTAATTTGAAGTTAGAAGCTTGTTTAAGAAAGAGTGTCAAGGTCGTTGATGATAGTGCCTTAATAGAAGACCTTAGGACACGTGAGAGGACTCTTCGAGAGAAGCTAGAATACGTAGAAGGCGAGAGAGATTGCCTTAGGGGTTTAATGGAATCCTTGAAAAATGAGCTTCTTGTTTTTTAAGAGCGTAATGGTTTACTAGAATCTAACATTGTTGAATTGGAAAATAAATTAAAAGATTCTAGTAATGTCAAATTTGATTTGGAATGTCGTTCAGAAAAACTAGATAAAATGTTAGGAACGGTCCAAATTAAAAATGACACTTGTGGTTTAGGCTTCAATCCATGTAATGAATTTACTCATAATGCCCAAACCAATGTTTCAGGAGAATCAACTAGGAATACCTTTAAAGATCACTCCTTAAGTAAATATTTTCGACATGTTCTCACTTGTACACATTGTGGTCGACAAGGTCATCTTAGGAAATTTTGTTTAGATCTTAAACGAATTCCTAGAAAATCCCATAGTAAAGTAACCACGATAGCTAACGTTCCTACACCCCAAGATAGTAACTCTTCATTAATTTGGGTTAGGAAATCCGACTTGGTTGCCTTACAAAATAGGGATTTTGATTCTCATTTACTTACACATGCCTCCTCCCTTGCTAAATCTAAAGGATAAATGTGTTAGTGTTTGCATACTTTAGTGTTTGTACTTCATGCTATATTCATATGCTAAATGTATGCTTGTTTAGTCATTTTCTGGTCATTGCCTTATTTCATATCCCATGCTAGAAATCATGACTTGTTTATCTTTTTGTATTATATTTTGTGTTTGAATCGACTGCATAATATAAAAAGATTTTTGTTTATCATTTGTGTTTTATTTATTTCATTTAAGCTTAATGAAAAATACAAATGATTTTTGTTTGTCCTTTTGAGTAAATATTTATTTTTGATTAAAAATGTTAAAAACTCAAAAAGAGTTTGTTTTGTGTGTATTTTTGTTTGACACACTTTATGTGGCATATATTTGTGTTTGAATCCTATCGTTTACGCTTCCATGTGGCTAGAACTTTTGGTTTAGATTTTCAATCCTTAAAATGTTCTTTACCATGCTTTATATGGAGTAGTTGGATTTTGTATTGTTCAAATGGATTCTATTTCTATATGCCTCTATTCACACATGCACGAGCTCTTTTGAAATCTTAATGTCACATGTTATATTTGAGCTTTTTGAGGTGTTCTCCTATCAATCTAGTCATCTACATATCTATGACCTAGGAGGACTAGTGCATGTCAAATTCCGTTGCATGTGAGATTTGTGAAAAAAAAAAGAAAAACATGATAAATTAATATATGCACGGGGAAGGGCTCCGAAAGGATGAATTAAATCATTTGCGATAGTAAGCCGCCGTTGATTGGATCTAAAAGAAATACGTGATCCAAAGGCCTAAAAACAGAATATTTGGCATTAAAATGAAGCAATTGCCAAGGCCTATGTTTGTATGATATATTCATTCAAAAACAAAAGAATATATATGCTCTTTGAGGGAGAATTGGATGGTATATCAACGGTTTGCACAATGTTCGTTTATCCTAGTTGTCTTTAATGTCATGACTCTATTTGGTTTGTAGAATCATCATCATGCTAGGCTTGTATGCATTGTGTATGTTTGTTCATTGAGTTCAATCTTTATATTGTCACATGAGGTTATATTTAAATGTGATCAAGTTTGCAATCAAATGAGAACTCCGTGAACGTTTCATAAGTGTTTGGGTCTAAATTTAATTGTTGCTAGTTCACACCCCTACACTTCCGTTTCCATATGACACATTTTTGCCATACGAGTGTGCAAACTTATTGTATTTTGTGTCATGTGTGTGTTTATATCTATCTATATATGCACGTACTTATTGGTATATTTATAGTATATATATATATATATATGATATTTGTTTGTCTTTGCCTTGCTTTTATTGCCCATATGCTGTCATGTCTTTTATTTAAGCTTCCACGTGCTGTTTATTAGTTCTTTATCCTTTGCCTATTCCCGAACAAAAAAGGGGGAGAATGATGATAGGGGGAGAAATGGTATCTAATCCTATTATTATCGTATCTTCGTTTGGGCGAGATTTATCTTAGGGGGGGACCGTCTTTCTAAGTAGGTCATGTGTTTAAAGGGAGAATTAATTTAGGGGGAGTAATTAATTAATTGCATTTAATATTTTGATATTCCCTATGAATTTGATGAGTTTGCTTAAGTGTGCAGGAATTATTCTAAAGCGGCATCTTTCTATGGCAGAGCGTTTGATCCTTGGGTTGAGTCAAGATTGGGCGGGTTATGTTTTGAGTCTAGTAGAGCTTCACGGCCCTTTAGGATTTTGTTTTGGTTTTTGTCCCGGAATAGCCAAAGGGGGAGATTTGTAAGGACACAAATTTCCAATTGAGTCCATATATAGTTTTAGCTCAATTCCGGACAAAAAACATTTATTCATAGGATAGTATTTATTTGTAATATTCTCAAGCCTATGAAGTATGTATTGAAGACGTAGCGGCAAAAGAATTTAAAGCTTCATCAAAATGCCGGTTTGCGTTCCTCGTTTCTACGTCATCAACTAAGGTTCCATGCTCCCAAGGTATGAATGTAATAATATTTATATAGGAGCTTGGAACAATTTGTATTGGGTGTTAGTTGTAATAAAAACTGCACTTTATTTTCAGAAAGAATCAATTAGAAACTTTAAAATAAGTATATAAAAGTTTCTGGGCTAAAATCGAATTTTTCAATCTTTCTGGTCGTTCGTTAGAAATGTCGTCCGAACGAGTTTTGTCGTTCGAACCAGGTTCGTTCGAACGAGTTTTGCCAACGACCCTAACTGGACAGTCGTTCGATATATCGTTCGAACGAATGCTCGTTCTAACGAGGTATCTAACGAACTTCTAACGAGCCCAGGCTGGTCACTCGTTAGAAGTCTCGTTCGAACGAGAATCACGTTCGTTCGAACGAACTTCCAGCGGGAACAGTTATTTGGCAATTTTTTGCAGTTTTTCCCCACTCCTCCACTTGGTTTTCAACCAACTTTTTTCATACATTATTATGTGCGGGAAACACATTTTCCAAGACAACTTTTCCAACATTGTTTATCTCCTAGAGAGAGTTTGAGATCAAAATTAGTTTAGGAAAATGTTCAAGTTTTGAGTGTTCAATTTTAATGAAAAATTCATACACACTCTAGTTTACACCCAATAATTGTTTATCCAAGTTTCTATATTTATATCAATTGCTTGGAGTTTTTGGCACCGGTTTTCTCTACCGAATTCAAGAGACGTTTCGGGTTTGCTTCTACACCCCATCACAAAGAAGACTTTTGTTGAGATTCTACCCACACGGAGAAAGGCTCCATGCTTGGGTGACGGTGACCATATAAAGTCCCATCGGTGGATTCTGAGACCGCGGTGGTGTTCCGAGGTTGTTCGCTAGGAAGAGGTTTCTACGAGAAGGAGCGTCGAGGCTTGAGAGGGATCGAGTCAGTCGTTGTAAGTCTACCTGTCTTGTAATTGTAATTCCATATCTAGTGGACTTGTGGCTAAGGCCGTCCGAGGTTGTTTCCCGTCTTAGGTTTTTCCTCGTACATCTCGGCGTAGTGTGATATTGTTTATTTTATCTTGCATCATAATTTAAAACGCATGCTTAGAATTAATTCAAGATAAAATTTGGTTTTATTATCACACTCATTTAATTTGGGACTATATTAAATATTGGGTAAATTGGTTTATTCAAGTCATTTGCTAAAATTGGTTTCGCCTAAATAATTGTTAATTATGACTTAGGCAAATTCTAGGACTTGAATTATGTTTTAATTTGTTTTCAGAAATTAAAACTTGTTGTTATATTTGAAAGTTAAAACCATCTCAACGCTTCCGCATTTTAGTAAAAGGAAATTATATTTTAATTTGACATTAGTAAAACCCGGGTTTCCACCCTCTTCACAGGTGAGGTGCAATAACAAGGTCCAAACTAGGCGGTGGGGTGGAAGGGACAATAGGTGGATCAGGTGGGACAAAGGGTGTGGGAAGATGATCTAACTCACGAGTGGGAGAGACACACTCCTCACGAGGCACGGAGTGATCCTCAACGACACTCGTAGGAGGAGGTGTGAAAGTGAACGATGGAGTGAGCAACTTATCCACCAATGTGTCACCAACAGTGGTGGTAGAATCTAACGAGGCATCCAAGTCCGAGATAAATGAATTAACAGTAATATCTGACTCAACGGGAGCCAAGCATGGTGGGATAGGATCCATATCTAGAGGGATAGAAACCATCTCGGATTCAATATCAAGAAAATGGTGAGTACTCGTAGCCGGAGCTAACCTAGGATGAAGTGGTTCCTCGGGAACACACGCAGTGGGCTCAATAGGTGTAGACTCGGGCATGAGTATGGATACGGTGGAAGGGGAAAGGCGAACCTCTATCGTGGGTTCGAGAGGGTAGGGTGGTGTGGGATCAGTCTCACTAACAGTGGATATGTCAACACAATTGTCAACTTGGGGCGCGGACCACGGGGTGGTCTCAATGTCGAGATTCTCAGGAAGATAGGGTTGGTCACACTCAAAATTAGTTGCATAAGACGACACATCATTGTCCCACGTGGGGGAAATAACGGGTTGACTTGGGGTGGAATCAGTCTCGTTCGCACACTCAAATGCAGTAAACCTGTGTTCAAGCCGTTGAAGGGCTTCATTTTGAGATTGAAGAGTGTGCGCGAACTTTTGTAAGAGGCTCTCGTTAGCGGATGTGCAAGGTGGTGGGTGAGGTGGACACAACTCGCTAGAAACACTAGGATGTGGAGAATACTCATAGGAAGTGTGTAGAGCAGGGTTAAGTGTAGCATTCACGGGAGAAGCATCTCCGTGAGGGACAAAAGTGCAATCAGAATGAGGATCATATGAAAGGGACTGATAGGTATGAGGTGCACGAGGTGGCGATGACGACTGTTGGAAACCGTAAGGATCCACAACATGGCGTTGTGATTCATATTGCATGGAAGGAGGATCAGGCCTCCATGAATAGTTTGGGTACTCATACCCCTCGACATTAGATATGTCGTGACAATAAGCCGAGGGTGGGTCCAAAACAGTGTCATAGGGATACACATGTTCCAAGGTGGATTCAGATGGAGAGAATATAAATGGACACTCATGGGACAAATGATCGCTGAGAAAGCAGTGTGTGCACGACGAAGCATGTGATGGGTTGACACTCGTCACCGGAGGCAGTGGAGTAGGAGATGTGTGCGTAGACGACACATGAGTATCAACAGTGGGCGTTTGAGAGTTAAAGCCATCAATTAATGAATGAAGGTTCGATTCGGGCTTATCATCAAACAAACTTCGAGAGAAGGTGAAATGGCTAAAGTATTCCCGTAAAGGACGTTCTTCGGCCATAACAAGAGGAGTCTTTTTTTTTTAAAATATTTTTCAAATGAAAATAAAATCTTTTGTGATGTTTGAAAATAAGAAAAGGAAAATCTTTTTGGTATTTAAATATGGAAAAAAAAGAAAATCTTTTTGGGATTTTTGAAAATATTAAAAAAAAAAGGAAAATATTGTTGGTATTTTCCGAAAAATGGGAAAATTTGGACTCTTGATTTGGTCGAACTAACTAAAATTGACTACTTAAAGAATGGAATTGGACACACACGAGTCAAGAAAAATTCTAACAAGCACGTAACCAATTATTATCTTCAAAATTAGTGAAATGGGTAGTCAAATTTTAATTAAGTTCGCGGGCGACAAAATGCACGGAATTTATCTTTGTGATCGCCTGTTGCAAAAATGTGCTCCTACGGGGCTAGCTAGTTGATTGATTTTAAATTTAATGACAACTAGGGTAGCACACAATGGATAAGCGAGTGAGTCGGGTGATGAAATCCCTTCTCGTTGCAATGACCGGGTCCAGGTCTTAGGTAAATTAATTCATCAAACCATTCAATATATGTGCGATGCAGAAATTAAAAGCACATAGGAGCAATTAATCACACAAAAAATGAACTCGCTGGCAGGAGAGTCGCGAGGGATAAAAAAACTATAGCTCCCACGGTTGTTACACACGTGGGGTGAAGACCGAGTTGAGTTGATCGGGGGGAGATTTTGCCTATCTCAGTCGTCCCCGGGAGTCCTACCGACCCAAAGTAGAGAGGCTTCAAAAATCCTCGCCTTGGACGCTCTCTCTCTACCTTGTCCGGTTTCCCTTTTCGCTTTTTTTTTATCAATAATTATTACAAAAATTGGTGTCAAAATGCACCAAAATTAATACCAAGCTTTAAAAATCCTATACGAGTGATGAGGGAGAACTACACTAAAAAAGATAAATAAAATTACAAGTCTTCAATCATGTCCCCGACAACGGCGCCATTTGATAACTAGCTCTCTGCGTATGTATCGTTGTCGTGCAAAAGCCACTCTCAAAATTTTCTTGAGTACCTACAAAACTTGTCTAAAAATAACTTGTATTGCGGTAAGTACGGGTATCAATCCAACTTTCAAGATGAAACAATATATGTGAAAACGTGCAATTCCAATTTTTTTTATGAAAATATTTTTTTTTTTTTTTTAAAAACAATTTCAAGGAAAAATTAACTAACAAATGCTAAAAATTATAAAATTGACTAAATAATGAAAAAGAATGTGCAACCGAGTGTGAAATGTTGTGAGAAGGTCAAGAGATGGGATTACACTGCATTTTCAATTATTTTAATTTCTCAATTTATTAATTTTGAAATATTTCGAGATAATATTAAATCGATAATCTAACTCTCGTTAAAATTATAAATTTAATAAAAAAAAATTCAGAAATTAATTTAAAAATGTCACGCGATGAAAAATTAGGACTACACTATTTTCAGAAAATTACCCGCTAGGATCAATTTAACGAAAACAATTTCAATCCTCAAATTTCAACACCGAATTAATATTCAAATATAGGAAAAACCTATCTCTAGTTCGATTTCCTAAATTCAAATATTAATTTGTTAAATTAATTTACTAACTCTCGTTACATAAATTAATTGGTGACAATTAAAGATTAATTTACATAGAAATATAAAATTAATGAATCAACTAATTAAAGTAACATCATTCGCAGTGCACTCCACCCCTTGAACGGGGTGTTTAACCAAACATTCTCATGTTAGAATAAACAACTATCACAATAGCATTAATCAAAATTGAAACAAGAGGGAAAGAATACGATACGCAATTTTTTTCTTGTGTCAACTATGCATGAACACGCGTCTCAATCTTCTCACAAATCCAGGACTTGATTACACCAACAAGAATAAAAAAACAAACCTAAAATTTATTCTAAAACTAAAATAATTTTTTTGGAATTTTTTTATGAACCTAAAATGTACAAAATATACGCTATATATTTTTCTCTCTCTACGTATCTCTGTTTTGTTGCCTGAGAGTCTTTTTTATAAGCTTTTCTCCTTTCTTTTGATTTTCCCCACGATGCTTTGTAGATGAGAGATTTTTTTGGGATTGGATTTGAATAAATCAAAGGTTTTATTTGGATTTGATTGACTTTGGTTTGCCCCTGATTTGTAAGAATGGCAGGTCGTAGGGTCGAAGGCTTTGTGTTGGTGTTCCATGGTCCGGGTCGGAAATGGGTTAAACCCGTTTGGGTCCCTGGTTGGCTGGGCGGTATCGGGTTTCGTGGCTGGTGGGCCGCGGGTCGCGGGTCGCGATCCGGGTCAGTGAGTACAAGGGGTTTACGAGTTGGGTTTGGGCTGACTCGGAGCCAGGGTCGGAATCGGGTTTATTCCGGGCGCGGTATGGTCAGTGGTTTGGCAGGTCAGCGCCGGAGGCAGTCGGCGACGGGGGTGGAGTTGGGACGGCGCAGGAGGTACATAGGTCAGGGGCTGGGCGGTTTTAGGCTTGTTGTTTGGATCGGGGTTGGGTCGCCAGTTTTGGCTGACCCGCTTGAGGCAGGTCCGAAATGGGCTGCGTTGTTTTTGGCTATGGAGTGAGATGAGAAAGGAATGGAGCTAAGGTGGGTTTTTTTTGGTAATGGGGGTTTGATGAGAGAGAGATTGGGTTTGTTGTTTGGGGAAGATGGCGATGAACAGTAAAAGGGGTATTTGTTTATTGTTTGTGGGTGTAGGGTGATAGTGTGGGGGTGAGATGAGTGTGGGTTAGTAAGGGGTGTGTGTGTTAATGTCTGTGTTTTATTTGAACACCTAAAAAAAAAATGACACCACTAAAAAATAAAACTAAGAATAAAAACTTAAAATCTAATAAAATTAAAACTAAAAAAAAAAAACTAACATTTCAGACTAAAAAAAATGTAAATAATAAAAATAAACTAAAATCAAAGTCTATTAAAACTAAAAAAAAATATAATCCTAATAAAACTAAAATAAAAGAAATTAAAATCTAATAAATCTAGAAAATAAATTCCTAAAAACTAATCCTAATAAAATTAAATAAAGATTACAAATTAAAAACTAATAAAAATCAAAATCAAAATAAAGGAATAAAAAAAAGAAAATAAATCCTAGAAAATTCTAAATAAATCTAAATAAATCCTAAAAATAAAATGACTAAAAATAAAATTCTTGAAAAATAATAAAGGTACAAACTCAACACACGCGGGGCTCAGGGAATGGTCCGGGCTCGGTTTGGGCTGTGTTAAGGTTACGGGACTGGTTCGGGGTATTCGGAACACATCTCGGCAAGCTCATAATGGACTGCAGACTTCGCGATCTCCTTGATTTCTTCGTTGCAAGCTTTTGACCGCTATTGAGTCGCAATAGTACTGATTTAGCATTATTTGTACCGTAACTGCGTATTGACCTGAGAAATAAATAAATACAAATCATAAGGTCATTTTTAATTAAAACGAGTGACTAAAATGAATCTATTTGGGGTATAAAATAGATACTTTTGGGTGCTTATCACACCACCCCCAAACAAGACATTGCTAGTCCTCGAGCAAAAATTAGAGAGAAAACAGAGATAAGTAACCAAAAGTGTGCCACTTTCGCAGGCACTGGCGGTTGCACTTAGCATTTGCAACAAGCCGTTAAACCTGTAGGTTGCCCTACAGGACGAGTGGTGTCTCATGAGGGTTTGTAGTGAATGTACCCACAAAATTCGAAAACTGATTTAAATGCAGTATCTGAGTAGATGATGAAATGCTATACAACCCAACTTTAAAAGGACATCAAGGAACACCGTATTCGATTATCAAAATAAGATATAAATTTCTTAATACCAAAAGCATAATCCTTCCTAAAACTCAGCTTGTGTAGTGTAAAACAATCTTAAGTATCATTAGAGTAATTCCTAGATTTCCTTTATAGAATCAACGCTTTGACTTCAATTCTCACTGGATATATCTCTCTGAATCGAACTCTCTGAGAATTGGGTAAGTGTATCTCTCTAGTGTGTGAGGATGTGAGTAAATGTAAACAAGTTCAAACGTCTCACACACTTTATAAGAAATGATGGATACATGAAAAAATATGATCTCATGAAGGGATGCTAACCACTATGTCGAGAATGTCGAGATATTCACCATATAATCTTCTCGTTTGCCCGAACACTTTACCAAAGGTGAAAATGGGGATTATGTAAGGTATAAAGGGATAATGAAACGAGGAAGATGAATGATGGGGTGTTTTGAGAAGAGTGTGACACACTTTGATTGACTGTTGTCTTCATCATTTCAACTTATGATCGCATCTTCCTTTTTTTTCTTTTTTTATTTATTTAATTTTTTTTTTGCGATACATTTTTCTTTTCATAGCACAAATGAAGACAATTTACATTGATAATTTCAAACACTCTTTTTCTCAAAAACGATGGAAATGATGGATGGTATTTGGGACATATGGATAAGGGTGATATGGAAAATGATAATGGGTGAATGATAATGTGATAGGGAAAATGGTAAGTGTATGGAAAATCGGTTTAGTGCTCGGGACAAACTACAAGACGCATGTTTCTTACAACTCGAAAGTAATGTCATTCTCAGTGATTAAGCCAAATTTGAAAAAAATAATGAGACCATGCAACGACTAAGTGCGGTATCCAAAGAAAGTTGAGTCAACTTGTGACTCGGAAATACGTAAAAACCCTCAAAAAGGTGAAAAGCTCAAATCTCACGGGTTTAAGTCGCCACTAGTGATCTTTTAAGGCTTTCTTGAAAATATATTTACTCTTCAACTATTGATTATAGACCTGATAGTGCAAATTGCCGAGTTTAAGAATTCATAGTGCAAGTACGCTTTAAGAGGTATTAATTAATTTAAGGTTAAAAGCGTAATTTTTGGTTCAAACACAGGTATTCCAAGATTTCTAAATGAGAGATGATAGACAAATCATGTCATAAAAATTTATTTTTAACTGCACAAAATTTTTAAAATCAGTTGTTTCTAAAAAAATTCAAAGACGTACGATTTTGATAAATTTCTCACTCCCAAACAAAAGAGAACATCGTCCTTGATGTTTAAAACCATATATAAAATTAAAAGCACAAGGGAGGAAAGATATTACCATAATGAACCGCTAATGAAAGTGTACCGCATTCTGGAGGATAGATGAAACCTGAAGAACAGATGTGATACAAAAATACGTACAAGTCTATAAAGCATTTGAAAATCATTGGGTGGTGTGAAACACCAGCCCCAAACAGGATAAGACTCAAACTCATAAACAATGAACGACGGGCTGCCTCTCGATAGCGCTAATTTTAACGTCTTCAGCCAGACCGAACCAATCTCACCCTAAGGATAGGAACTATGAAAAGCACAGGGCGACAGAAAAATTGGGTGATGAGAATCACCCCCAAACAAGACTGAAGCATCAGTCTTGTTGGATAAAGGCTAAAACGGGTCAATGCACCTGTATAGCAAAGTGCATCACACGATGCAAAGCATCAGTGGACCAGGGGTGGGTGGGTAAGAGGGTACATGGACGAAGGGTAAGGGTGAGGGTGAACAGGCACCGGTCATGGGCTTTATTGAGTGTAAATGTGAGGGCAACAAGGGCCCTATAAGAATGGTTCTCAAGTTGGTGGGGGAGGCAAAATGGTTTGGCAATAGTGAAGGGTGGGCCTCAGAGAAAGTGCACGACCATTCTAAAAATGGACGATGATAATGGACACGCCGTGACACGCCAGGGAGCGGTGGAGGGAAAAAGTCAACACCACAAAGAAGTGGTGTGCATAGAGTAACAAGCTCGGTGTCACGGTAGTGGAGACTATCAAGAATACTCACATAGATGGTGGAGTTGATGAAAAATGCACAAATGTGATCGTGGAGTACTAGGGTGGAGGATGGAGATAGGTTAGGACCTAAATATGTAGATGGGAACAGGTTGTAAGGACACAAATTTCCAATTGAGTCCATATATAGTTTTGGCTCAATTCCGGACAAAAAACATTTATTCATAGGATAGTATTTATTTGTAATATTCTCAAGCCTATGAAGTATGTATTGAAGACGTAGCGGCAAAGAATTTAAAGCTTCATCAAAATGCCGGTTTGCGTGCCTCGTTTCTACGTCATCAACTAAGGTTCCATGCTCCCAAGGTATGAATGTAATAATATTTATATAGGAGCTTGGAACAATTTGTATTGGGTGTTAGTTGTAATAAAAACTGCACTTTATTTTCAGAAAGAATCAATTAGAAACTTTAAAATAAGTATATAAAAGTTTATAAAAGTTTTTGGGCTAAAATCGAATTTTTCAATCTTTCTGGTCGTTCGTTAGAAATGTCGTTCGAACGAGTTTTTTCGTTCGAACCAGATTTCGTTCGAACGAGTTTTGTCGTTCGAACCAGGTTCGTTCGAACGAATTTTGCCAACGACCCTAACTGGACAGTCGTTCGATATGTCGTTCGATATATCGTTCGAACGAATGCTCGTTCTAACGAGGTATCTAACGAACTTCTAACGAGCCCAGGCTGGTCACTCGTTAGAAGTCTCGTTCGAACGAGAATCACGTTCGTTCGAACGAACTTCCAGCGGGAACAGTTATTTGGCAGTTTTTTGCAGTTTTTCCCCACTCCTCCACTTGGTTTTCAACCAACTTTTTTCATACATTATTATGTGCGGGAAACACATTTTCCAAGACAACTTTTCCAACATTGTTTATCTCCTAGAGAGAGTTTGAGATCAAAATTAGTTTAGGAAAATGTTCTAGTTTTGAGTGTTCAATTTTAATGAAAAATTCATACACACTCTAATTTACACCCAATAATTGTTTATCCAAGTTTCTATATTTATATCAATTGCTTGGAGTTTTTGGCACCGGTTTTCTCTACCGAATTCAAGAGACGTTTCGGGTTTGCTTCTACACCCCATCACAAAGAAGACTTTTGTTGAGATTCTACCCACACGGAGAAAGGCTCCATGCTTGGGTGACGGTGACCATATAAAGTTCCATCGGTGGATTCCGAGACCGCGGTGGTGTTCCGAGGTTGTTCGCTAGGAAGAGGTTTCTACGAGAAGGAGCGTCGAGGCTTGAGAGGGATCGAGTCAGTCGTTGTAAGTCTACCTGTCTTGTAATTGTAATTCCTTATCTAGTGGACTTGTGGCTAAGGCCGTCCGAGGTTGTTTCCCGTCTTGGGTTTTTCCTCGTACATCTCGGCGTAGTGTGATATTGTTTATTTTATCTTGCATCATAATTTAAAACGCATGCTTAGAATTAATTCAAGATAAAATTTTGTTTTATTATCACACTCATTTAATTTGGGACTATATTAAATATTGGGTAAATTGGTTTATTCAAGTCATTTGCTAAAATTGGTTTCGCCTAAATAATTGTTAATTATGACTTAGGCAAATTCTAGGACTTGAATTATGTTTTAATTTGTTTTCAGAAATTAA
The DNA here is from genome assembly GCA_949130495.1 of Sambucus nigra. NCBI lineage: Eukaryota > Viridiplantae > Streptophyta > Magnoliopsida > Dipsacales > Adoxaceae > Sambucus > Sambucus nigra. Next base: position 173,002,187 of record OX422224.1, on the reverse strand, counting down.
AACTTGTTGTTATATTTGAAAGTTAAAACCATCTCAACGCTTCCGCATTTTAGTAAAAGGAAATTATATTTTAATTTGACATTAGTAAAACCCGGGTTTCCACCCTCTTCAAATTGGTATCAGAGCCAAAAACGATAAATTATTTCGTTAAGATCTTTTTAATTTTTGGCTAAAATGGATTTTTCCCCATTTTCAAAATTTCCTATTTTTTATGGTTCTAACTACGCGTATTGGAAAGCGCGAATGAAATCGGCACTTAAATCTATCGATGAACATGTTTGGATGTCTGTTGTTACCGGGTACTCCCCACCAACTCATCTAATTGAAAATGAACGTGTTCCCAAACCCATCGATAGATGGACCGAAAATGAGTTTAAGCTTGCAAATTTTAATTCCCGTGGTTTAAATGTCTTATTTAGTGCTGTCGCACCGGATGAATTCCGACGAATTATGACGTGTGAAACCGCTAAAGAAGCTTGGGATATTTTACAATTAACTCATGAAGGAACGAGTGTCGTTAAAGCTTCAAAACTCCAAAACCTCACCACTCAATTTGAAACTATCAAAATGGATGAAAAAGAAACTTTTGATAAATTTTATGCTAGACTTTCTGACATTGTTAATTCATCCTTTAACTTGGGAGAGAAAATACCTGACGACCGTGTAGTAAAGAAAATTTTAAGGTCCCTACCCGATAGATTTATTCCAAAGGTGACCGTTTTAAATTCTTTACCCACTTTAGCCTCTACGAAATTAGAAGAGCTTGTAGGTGATTTACAAACCTATGAACTGGATATGTTTCCCTCTAAAACTGAAAAGAAAATTGAAAAGGGTGTTGCTTTAAAAGCCCGAAAAGAGGTCAAACAAGTAGTAGAGAGCGATAGTGATAGTGACTCGGAAGACATGGCTTTGTTTGCTCGTAAATTTAGAAAATTTCTTAAATTTAACAAAGATAAAGTTAAAAATGATTTTAAGAAATTTGATACTTCTAAACATGATAAAAGCGAGAAGATTTCTAAAGCCGAGAAAATCCCTAAACCTAGTAATGAACATTTAGATAGGGACGAGTCTAATAAGTGCTTTGGTTGTGAAGGTTATGGCCATAGGGCTTATGAGTGCCCCACTAAACTAAGGAAAGATGGTAAGAGACCTATTTCATATAATGCAACCCTTAGTGATAGTGATAAGGAAGAAAAGCCCGATTCCCCCGCTAAGAAAAATTTTGTGGCTTTTATGGCTAGTCATGTGAGTGATAATGAGAACTCATTGATTGATGACACGATTGCACATGCCACTTCCAAGGTCATTGTTCATGATTCCCTTGTTTTTAATGATAGTGAGAGTGAAGAAGAAAGTGAGAGTGAAAATGAAGAAGAGGTTGATGTGAGTGATCTTCAAAATGCTTTTCATGAATTATATAAAGAATCTATTAATTTGAAAAGAACTAATTTGAAGTTAGAAGCTTGTTTAAGAAAGAGTGTCAAGGTCGTTGATGATAGTGCCTTAATAGAAGATCTTAGGACACGTGAGAGGACTCTTCGAGAGAAGCTAGAATACGTAGAAGGCGAGAGAGATTGCCTTAGGGGTTTAATGGAATCCTTGAAAAATGAGCTTCTTGTTTTTGAAGAGCGTAATGGTTTACTAGAATCTAACATTGTTGAATTGGAAAATAAATTAAAAGATTCTAGTAATGTCAAATTTGATTTGGAATGTCGTTCAGAAAAACTAGATAAAATGTTAGGAACGGTCCAAATTAAAAATGACACTTGTGGTTTAGGCTTCAATCCATGTAATGAATTTACTCATAATGCCCAAACCAATGTTTTAGGAGAATCAACTAGGAATACCTTTAAAGATCACTCCTTAAGTAAATCTTTTCGACATGTTCTCACTTGTACACATTGTGGTCGACAAGGTCATCTTAGGAAATTTTGTTTAGATCTTAAACGAATTCCTAGAAAATCCCATAGTAAAGTAACCACGATAGCTAACGTTCCTACACCCCAAGATAGTAACTCTTCATTAATTTGGGTTAGGAAGTCCGACTTGGTTGCCTTACAAAATAGGGATTTTGATTCTCATTTACTTACACATGCCTCCTCCCTTGCTAAATCTAAAGGATAAATGTGTTAGTGTTTGCATACTTTAGTGTTTGTACTTCATGCTATATTCATATGCTAAATGTATGCTTGTTTAGTCATTTTCTAGTCATTGCCTTATTTCATATCCCATGCTAGAAATCATGACTTGTTTATCTTTTTGTATTATATTTTGTGTTTGAATCGACTGCATAATATAAAAAGATTTTTGTTTATCATTTGTGTTTTATTTATTTCATTTAAGCTTAATGAAAAATACAAATGATTTTTGTTTGTCCTTTTGAGTAAATATTTATTTTTGATTAAAAATGTTAAAAACTCATAAAGAGTTTGTTTTGTGTGTATTTTTGTTTGACACACTTTATGTGGCATATATTTGTGTTTGAATCCTATCGTTTACGCTTCCATGTGGCTAGAACTTTTGGTTTAGATTTTCAATCCTTAAAATGTTCTTTACCATGCTTTATATGGAGTAGTTGGATTTTGTATTGTTCAAATGGATTCTATTTCTATATGCCTCTATTCACACATGCACGAGCTCTTTTGAAATCTTAATGTCACATGTTATATTTGAGTTTTTTGAGGTGTTCTCCTATCAATCTAGTCATCTACATATCTATGACCTAGGAGGACTAATGCATGTCAAATTCCGTTGCATGTGAGATTTGTGAAAAAAAAAAAGAAAAACATGATAAATTAATATATGCACGGGGAAGGGCTCCGAAAGGATGAATTAAATCATTTGCGATAGTAAGCCGCCGTTGATTGGATCTAAAAGAAATACGTGATCCAAAGGCCTAAAAACAGAATATTTGGCATTAAAATGAAGCAATTGCCAAGGCCTATGTTTGTATGATATATTCATTCAAAAACAAAAGAATATATATGCTCTTTGAGGGAGAATTGGATGGTATATCAACGGTTTGCACAATGTCCGTTTATCCTAGTTGTCTTTAATGTCATGACTCTATTTGGTTTGTAGAATCATCATCATGCTAGGCTTGTATGCATTGTGTATGTTTGTTCATTGAGTTCAATCTTTATATTGTCGCATGAGGTTATATTTAAATGTGATAAAGTTTGCAATCAAATGAGAACTCCGTGAACGTTTCTTAAGTGTTTGGGTCTAAATTTAATTGTTGCTAGTTCACACCCCTACACTTCCGTTTCCATACGACACATTTTTGCCATACGAGTGTGCAAACTTATTGTATTTTGTGTCATGTGTGTGTTTATATCTATCTATATATGCACGTACTTATTGGTATATTTATAGTATATATATATATATGATATTTGTTTGTCTTTGCCTTGCTTTTATTGCCCATATGCTGTCATGTCTTTTATTTAAGCTTCCACATGCTGTTTATTAGTTCTTTATCCTTTGCCTATTCCCGAACAAAAAAGGGGGAGAATGATGATAGGGGGAGAAATGGTATCTAATCCTATTATTATCGTATCTTCGTTTGGGGGAGATTTATCTTAGGGGGAGACCGTCTTTCTAAGTAGGTCATGTGTTTAAAGGGAGAATTAATTTAGGGGGAGTAATTAATTAATTGCATTTAATATTTTGATATTCCCTATGCATTTGATGAGTTTGCTTAAGTGTGCAGGAATTATTCTAAAGCGGCATCTTTCTATGGCAAAGCGTTTGATCCTTGGGTTGAGTCAAGATTGGGCGGGTTATGTTTTGAGTCTAATAGAGCTTGACGGCCCTTTAGGATTTTGTTTTGGTTTTTGTCCCGGAATAGCCAAAGGGGGATATTTGTAAGGACACAAATTTCCAATTGAGTCCATATATAGTTTTAGCTCAATTCCGGACAAAAAACATTTATTCATAGGATAGTATTTATTTGTAATATTCTCAAGCCTATGAAGTATGTATTGAAGACGTAGCGGCAAAAAATTTAAAGCTTCATCAAAATGCCGGTTTGCGTGCCTCGTTTCTACGTCATCAACTAAGGTTCCATGCTCCCAAGGTATGAATGTAATAATATTTATATAGGAGCTTGGAACAATTTGTATTGGGTGTTAGTTGTAATAAAAACTGCACTTTATTTTCAGAAAGAATCAATTAGAAACTTTAAAATAAGTATATAAAAGTTTATAAAAGTTTCTGGGCTAAAATCGAATTTTTCAATCTTTCTGGTCGTTCGTTAGAAATGTCGTTCGAACGAGTTTTGTCGTTCGAACCAGGTTCGTTCAAACGAGTTTTGCCAACGACCCTAACTGGACAGTCGTTCGATATGTCGTTCGATATATCGTTCGAACGAATGCTCGTTCTAACGAGGTATCTAACGAACTTCTAACGAGCCCAGGCTGGTCACTCGTTAGAAGTCTCGTTCGAACGAGAATCACGTTCGTTCGAACGAACTTCCAGCGGGAACAGTTATTTGGCAGTTTTTTGCAGTTTTTCCCCACTCCTCCACTTGGTTTTCAACCAACTTTTTTCATACATTATTATGTGCGGGAAACACATTTTCCAAGACAACTTTTCCAACATTGTTTATCTCCTAGAGAGAGTTTGAGATCAAAATTAGTTTAGGAAAATGTTCAAGTTTTGAGTGTTCAATTTTAATGAAAAATTCATACACACTCTAGTTTACACCCAATAATTGTTTATCCAAGTTTCTATATTTATATCAATTGCTTGGAGTTTTTGGCACCGGTTTTCTTTACCGAATTCAAGAGACGTTTCGGGTTTGCTTCTACACCCCATCACAAAGAAGACTTTTGTTGAGATTCTACCCACACGGAGAAAGGCTCCATGCTTGGGTGACGGTGACCATATAAAGTCGCATCGGTGGATTCCGAGACCGCGGTGGTGTTCCGAGGTTGTTCGCTAGGAAGAGGTTTCTACGAGAAGGAGCGCCGAGGCTTGAGAGGGATCGAGTCAGTAGTTGTAAGTCTACCTGTCTTGTAATTGTAATTCCATATCTAGTGGACTTGTGGCTAAGGCCGTCCGAGGTTGTTTCCCGTCTTGGGTTTTTCCTCGTACATCTCGGCGTAGTGTGATATTGTTTATTTTATCTTGCATCATAATTTAGAACGCATGCTTAGAATTAATTCAAGATAAAATTTGGTTTTATTATCACACTCATTTAATTTGGGACTATATTAAATATTGGGTAAATTGGTTTATTCAAGTCATTTGCTAAAATTGGTTTCGCCTAAATAATTGTTAATTATGACTTAGGCAAATTCTAGGACTTGAATTATGTTTTAATTTGTTTTCAGAAATTAAAACTTCTTGTTATATTTGAAAGTTAAAACCATCTTAACGCTTCCGCATTTTAGTAAAAGGAAATTATATTTTAATTTGACATTAGTAAAACCCGGGTTTCCACCCTCTTCACAGGTGAAGTGCAATAACAAGGTCCAAACTAGGCGGTGGGGTGGAAGGGACAATAGGTGGATCAGGTGGGACAAAGGGTGTGGGAAGATGATCTAACTCACGAGTGGGAGAGACACACTCCTCACGAGGCACGGAGTGATCCTCAACGACATTCGTAGGAGGAGGTGTGAAAGTGAACGATGGAGTGAGCAACTTATCCACCAATGTGTCACCAACAGTGGTGGTAGAATCTAACGAGGCATCCAAGTCCGAGATAAATGAATTAACAGTAATATCTGACTCAACGGGAGCCAAGCATGGTGGGATAGGATCCATATCCAGAGGGATAGAAACCATCTCGGATTCAATATCAAGAAAATGGTGAGTACTCGTAGCCGGAGCTAACCTAGGATGAAGTGGTTCCTCGGGAACACACGCAGTGGGCTCAATAGGTGTAGACTCGGGCATGAGTATGGATACGGTGGAAGGGGAAAGGCGAACCTCTATCGTGGGTTCGAGAGGGTAGGGTGGTGTGGGATCAGTCTCACTAACAGTGGATATGTCAACACAATTGTCAACTTGGGGCGCGGACCACGGGGTGGTCTCAATGTCGAGATTCTCAGGAAGATAGGGTTGGTCACACTCAAAATTAGTTGCATAAGACGACACATCATCGTCCCACGTGGGGGAAATAACGGGTTGACTTGGGGTGGAATCAGTCTCGTTCGCACACTCAAATGCAGTTGAAGGGCTTCATTTTGAGATTGAAGAGTGTGCGCGAACTTTTGTAAGAGGCTCTCGTTAGCGGATGTGCAAGGTGGTGGGTGAGGTGGACACAACTCGCTAGAAACACTAGGATGTGGAGAATACTCATAGGAAGTGTGTAGAGCAGGGTTAAGTGTAGCATTCACGGGAGAAGCATCTCCGTGAGGGACAAAAGTGCAATCAGAATGAGGATCATATGAAAGGGACTGATAGGTATGAGGTGCACGAGGTGGCGATGACGACTGTTGGAAACCGTAAGGATCCACAACATGGCGTTGTGATTCATATTGCATGGAAGGATGATCAGGCCTCCATGAATAGTTTGGGTACTCATACCCCTCGACATTAGATATGTCGTGACAATAAGTCGAGGGTGGGTCCAAAACAGTGTCATAGGGATACACATGTTCCAAGGTGGATTCAGATGGAGAGAATATAAATGGACACTCATGGGACAAATGATCGCTGAGAAAGCAGTGTGTGCACGACGAAGCATGTGATGGGTTGACACTCGTCACCGGAGGCAGTGGAGTAGGAGATGTGTGCGTAGACGACACATGAGTATCAACAGTGGGCGTTTGAGAGTTAAAGCCATCAATTAATGAATGAAGGTTCGATTCGGGCTTATCATCAAACAAACTTCGAGAGAAGGTGAAATGGCTAAAGTATTCCCGTAAAGGACGTTCTTCGGCCATAACAAGAGGAGTCTTTTTTTTTAAATATTTTTCAAATGAAAATAAAATCTTTTGTGATGTTTGAAAATAAGAAAAGGAAAATCTTTTTGGTATTTAAATATGGAAAAAAAAGAAATTCTTTTTGGGATTTTTGAAAATATTAAAAAAAAAAGGAAAATATTGTTGGTATTTTCCGAAAAATGGAAAAATTTGGACTCTTGATTTGGTCGAACTAACTAAAATTGACTACTTAAAGAATGGAATTGGACACACACGAGTCAAGAAAAATTCTAACAAGCACGTAACCAATTATTATCTTCAAAATTAGTGAAATGGGTAGTCAAATTTTAATTAAGTTCGTGGGCGACAAAATGCACGGAATTTATCTTTGTGATCGCCTGTTGCAAAAATGTGCTCCTACGGGGCTAGCTAGTTGATTGATTTTAAATTTAATGACAACTAGGGTAGCACACAATGGATAAGCGAGTGAGTCGGGTGATGAAATCCCTTCTCGTTGCAATGACCGGGTCCAGGTCTTAGGTAAATTAATTCATCAAACCATTCAATATAAGTGCGATGCAGAAATTAAAAGCACATAGGAGCAATTAATCACACAAAAAATGAACTCGCTGGCAGGAGAGTCGCGAGGGATAAAAAAACTATACCTCCCACGGTTGTTACACACGTGGGGTGAAGACCGAGTTGAGTTGATCGGGGGGAGATTTTGCATATCTCAGTCGTCCCCGGGAGTCCTACCGACCCAAAGTAGAGAGGCTTCAAAAATCCTCGCCTTGGACGCTCTCTCTCTACCTTGTCCGGTTTCCCTTTTCGCTTTTTTTTTATCAATAATTATTACAAAAATTGGTGTCAAAATGCACCAAAATTAATACCAAGCTTTAAAAATCCTATACGAGTGATGAGGGAGAACTACACTAAAAAAGATAAATAAAATTACAAGTCTTCAATCATGTCCCCGACAACGGCGCCATTTGATAACTAGCTCTCTGCGTATGTATCGTTGTCGTGCAAAAGCCACTCTCAAAATTTTCTTGAGTACCTACAAAAATTTGTCTAAAAATAACTTGTATTGCGGTAAGTACGGGTATCAATCCAACTTTCAAGATGAAACAATATATGTGAAAACGCGCAATTCCAATTTTTTTTATGAAAATATTTTTTATTTATTTTTAAAAACAATTTCAAGGAAAAATTAACTAACAAATGCTAAAAATTATAAAATTGACTAAATAATGAAAAAGAATGTGCAACCGAGTGTGAAATATTGTGAGAAGGTCAAGAGATGGGATTACACTGCATTTTCAATTATTTTAATTTCTCAATTTATTAATTTTGAAATATTTCGAGATAATATTAAATCGATAATCTAACTCTCGTTAAAATTATTAATTTAATAAAAAAAAAATCAGAAATTAATTTAAAAATGTCACGCGATGAAAAATTAGGACTACACTATTTTCAGAAAATTACCCGCTAGGATCAATTTAACGAAAACAATTTCAATCCTCAAATTTCAACACCGAATTAATATTCAAATATAGGAAAAACCTATCTCTAGTTCGATTCCTAAATTCAAATATTAATTTGTTAAATTAATTTACTAACTCTCGTTACATAAATTAATTGGTGACAATTAAAGATTAATTTACATAGAAATATAAAATTAATGAATCAACTAATTAAAGTAACATCATTCGCAGTGCACTCCACCCCTTGAACGGGGTGTTTAACCAAACATTCTCATGTTAGAATAAACAACTATCACAATAGCATTAATCAAAATTGAAACAAGAGGGAAAGAATACGATACGCAATTTTTTTCTTGTGTCAACTGTGCATGAACACGCGTCTCAATCTTCTCACAAATCCAGGACTTGATTACACCAACAAGAATAAAAAAACAAACCTAAAATTTATTCTAAAACTAAAATAATTTTTTTGGAATTTTTTTATGAACCTAAAATGTACAAAATATGCACTATATATTTTTCTCTCTCTACGTATCTCTGTTTTGTTGCCTGAGAGTCTTTTTTATAAGCTTTTCTCCTTTCTTTTGATTTTCCCCACGATGCTTTGTAGATGAGAGATTTTTTTGGGATTGGATTTGAATAAATCAAAGGTTTTATTTGGATTTGATTGACTTTGGTTTGCCCCTGATTTGTAAGAATGGCAGGTCGTAGGGTCGAAGGCTTTGTGTTGGTGTTCCATGGTCCGGGTCGGAAATGGGTTAAACCCGTTTGGGTCCCTGGTTGGCTGGGCGGTATCGGGTTTCGTGGCTGGTGGGCCGCGGGTCGCGGGTCGCGATCCGGGTCAGTGAGTACAAGGGGTTTACGAGTTGGGTTTGGGCTGACTCGGAGCCAGGGTCAGAATCGGGTTTATTCCGGGCGCGGTATGGTCAGTGGTTTGGCAGGTCAGCGCCGGAGGCAGTCGGCGACGGGGGTGGAGTTGGGACGGCGCAGGAGGTACATAGGTCAGGGGCTGGGCGGTTTTAGGCTTGTTGTTTGGATCGGGGTTGGGTCGCCAGTTTTGGCTGACCCGCTTGAGGCAGGTCCGAAATGGGCTGCGTTGTTTTTGGCTATGGAGTGAGATGAGAAAGGAATGGAGCTAAGGTGGGTTTTTTTTGGTAATGGGGGTTTGATGAGAGAGAGATTGGGTTTGTTGTTTGGGGAAGATGGTGATGAACAGTAAAAGGGGTATTTGTTTATTGTTTGTGGGTGTAGGGTGATAGTGTGGGGGTGAGATGAGTGTGGGTTAGTAAGGGGTGTGTGTGTTAATGTCTGTGTTTTATTTGAACACCTAAAAAAAAAATGACACCACTAAAAAATAAAATTAAGAATAAAAACTTAAAATCTAATAAAACTAAAACTAAAAAAAAAAACTAACATTTCAGACTAAAAAAAATATAAATAATAAAAATAAACTAAAATCAAACTCTATTAAAACTAAAAAAAAATATAATCCTAATAAAACTAAAATAAAAGAAATTAAAATCTAATAAATCTAGAAAATAAATTCCTAAAAACTAATCCTAATAAAATTAAATAAAGATTACAAATTAAAAACTAATAAAAATCAAAATCAAAATAAAGGAATAAAAAAAAGAAAATAAATCCTAGAAAATTCTAAATAAATCCTAAAAATAAAATGACCAAAAATAAAAATATAGAAAAATAATAAAGGTACAAACTCAACACACACGGGGCTCGGGAAATGGTCTGGGCTCGGTTTGGGCTGGGTTAAGGTTATGGGACTGGTTCGGGGTATTCGGAACACATCTCGGCAAGCTCAGAATGGACTCCAGACTTCGCGATCTCCTTGATTTATTCGTTGCAAGCTTTTGACCGCTATTGAGTCGCAATTGTACTGATTTAGCATTATTTGTACCGCAACTGCATATTGACCTGAGAAATAAATAAATACGAATCATAAGGTCATTTTTAATTAAAACGAGTGACTAAAATGAATCTATTTGGGGTATAAAATATACACTTTTGGGTGCTTATCACTATCTATTTAATCAGCTGCTTTTTCTTGTAATGGAAATGCAAACTTCTCTTTATTTTGTCAGTATTCTCATTACAATGGCATGATATATTTTATTTAACTTCTCATAAATGAGTTTTTCATATAGATTCACTTTTTTATATACTTTGGTTAATTAGAATAACTCCCACATAATATTTAGGTACTCTAATCGTATAATCAATTGTCAGTCGACCTGATCTTGTTTTAACAATTCTAGTTATGGATGAACCTGAGTTGTCCTGACCTGGGTTCTACCAATATTTTAGCCAACTCAATAATCTCATGGATGCAGATTACGTGTCAACACTGATTACCATGGTCGACCCTAATGTTTATGGGGAATTATCCTTGCGTTGTATTATGTTCGAATCTTTGCCGCCCATAAAATATGGAATCTCTTTACTTTAGTGGAGTGTTTTTATCCGCTACATATCGTAGGACGAGATCGTACATGAAGCTTAACTTTTTGTTCGTGACTTGTTTATTCAATGAAGTTATATATGAGGTTTAACTTCTTGTTCGTGACTTATTTATTCAACGAAGTCATACATAAAGTTTGTGTTAATCCCTCTTGTTCGCAATCCATCTTGCAACGAGATTGTACAAGAGTGTATATCATTTGGTGATGAATATTGATACGGACATATCCCATGTCCGCGAAAGTAAAAACAAAAAGAGTGATGGAAGAACTAAAAAATTTATTCATAGAAAATAGGAAATACATACTGTATAAAGTAAAAAACTTTCGCCATTACATTACTGATAATACTTTCTCAAGTGCTCAGCATTCCACAAATTTTTAAACTGCTCATTTTCCAAGGTTTGGATTTGGTAGGTTCTTGGCTCAAAAACGCTGGAAATATGATAAGGATCGTAGCAGTTGGGTTCTAGTTTGTTTATTTTCTAGATAACCTTTTTCAGTACATAGTCACCTTCCTTGAGACTGCTCGACCCCGTTCTGCGATTGTAGAATCGAGATGTCCTTTATTAATAAGCAGTTAGCCTCAATGTGGCATTTTCTCTTAATTCTTCTATGAGATCATGGTCCAACCTCCTCATCAGGTCACTGCGTAGTGAATTGAAGTTGAGAACTCGATGGCTAGGAAGACCGATCTTAGTTGGAATGAATGCCTCTGTGTCGAACGATACCTTGTAGGGAGTTTTGCCTGTGGCCATTCAGGGGGTGGTCATATAATCCCATAGGACACTGTACAACTCATTGATCCAATTTCTTTTTGCATCATCCAATCTCTTTTTTATTCCATCTTGCAAGGTTTTATTAATAACCTCGATTTGTCCGTTGCACTAGGAATGTCCTGGAGATGAATGCAGATTATGAATCTTAGAGCGGATGCAATAGTACTCAAACTCTTTGTTGTCAAATTGGGTATCGTGGTCTGTAATTAAGGTATATGGAGCATACTGTAATGGAAGATGATGTTCTTTCAGATAAATTAGAAGACTTTTTCATATGGCATCACCACTAAAGGTTTGGTTTATACCCATTTGGTAAAGTAATCCACAACAAACACTAAATATTTGATCCTTTCATTCATCTTAGGTTATGGTCCGACCAGATCTATTCCCCAAATCACAAAAGGCTAAGGATATGTGATCGGCGTGATAGAGGCCCCTGTAGTTTAGTGGATTTGGGCATAGTTTTGACATTTATCACATTTTCTGGCTTAATTTGCACAGTTTGCTTTCATGGTGGGCCAGTAATAGCCCTGCGTAGCCACACATTTTACTAATGACCTTCCCGCTAAATGTGCTCGACAACAACCTTCATATACTTCGTTGATTAAATTGTTCACTTCAGTCAGATGAATGCATCATAATAGTGAGATAATATACCGTCTTCCGTATAAAATTCCCACTTTCAGCACATAGTTGGTTGCCTTATAGCGGAGCTTCCTTGTTTCTTTTATGCAGTGTTCTACAAAGGCACCTAGGTGGCTCCAAGGCACGTGACTTTTTAGATACGTCAAGTTTTGTCATTAGATGTGGATTAAGGCATAGTCAACGATGGTCAACATTTTTGGGGTCAAGGCATGAAAAAACGCGTGTTTTGAGGGGGTAAGGCGTGAAAAATGCGAGCTTTTTTAGTATTTAAAAAAAACAGTATTTTAGTTTACAAATATTCAGACATATTTTTAAGGTATGTACCATTTTCTTATTTTTAATAGCCTTACCATAGTTAAAAAATTATTTTAAAAAATCCTAAACGCCTTTTCACGTCTAAGGCACGCCTAAACTTCTAAGGCTTAAGGCTTGGACTCCACCCCTCGATCCCGCCCCGCATTTTTTAGAACCTTATTTTTAGGTCAGATGGTACAATGTCAGTTTCAATGTAATCTCGTATTAGGTCCATCCAAGATGGCCTAAGATTTGCTTCCATTATGTTGATTACTTCCTCTTCCGTGCTTCGGTGCGTAAGTATCTTCACCGAGATGGTTCTACACAATTCCCTGCAAATAGCCGATGCTAGGCAAGCCAGTGCATCTGCTCCTATATTTTTTGTTTTGGGAATTCTCAGCATCTCATCCCCTCAAAATTTTATCATCCACCACATTATTTTGGCCAAGTACTTGACCATTGATTCCTCACTAGCTTCATATACCCTAAACAGTTGATTGATGACCGACTAAGAGTCACTGAGTGTTACAACCTGCTCGGCTCCCAATAGTAATGCTAATCTAAAGCCTGCTATGAGTGACTCATAATCGACTTCATTATTGGAGGGTTCAAATTAAAATTGTAGCGCATATTCCATGTTTATTTCGTCTAGCGTAATGATTATAAAATTCGCTTCACTGTCTGTGGTGCATGATGAACCATCCACAAATAACTTCTACATGGGGATATCTTGGTCGAATTCTCCTATGATCAACTCTCTATGTTTGAATAATTTCTTTACCTGCTCCTGTTCGAGAGCAAATTATTCTCGTCTAGTAGACGATTCTGGAATATCCTTATTCTAACTTGACAGCGACATAGTTGAGCTCTCCCCCAAAGGGGTATGCTCATCCATCCTGACATGTGAGCTCTCTTCTGAAGAAGTCTACTCGATTTCATCTACGACCATGCTCTTTTTCGTAGAATTAGTCTTTGCCATGCATGTTGAGCTCTCTCCCGAATAAGTCTAGTCGAAAGGTTTCTCTCCATAAGTGAACTCAACGATAAAGTCTTCCACTACTTGGCCTTTGATTGCGATTATGGGTTCGTACTAAATGTCGTATTCTCCAAGTTCTACAGCCCAAGCCATCAATCTTCTTAAATTCTCAAGTTTATAGAGGACCTATTATAGAGGTAAATTTGTATATACAATAATAATGTGTGCTTGAAAGTAGGACTTCATTCTTCTCGAAGCTTCAATTAGTGTCAGGGCTAATATTTCCAGTTTAAAATATCGGATTTCTATTCCTTGGTATGCTTATTTAGTGTAATATACGGGCCTTTATACACCTTCTTCATGTCTTACTAGAGCATAACTAACTTCTGATTCTGATACGGCCAAATAAAGGTAAAGTTTATCCCTAAAATTAGTCTTGATAATAAAGGTGATGACCCTAAATACCGTTTTAGTTTTAGGAATGAGGCTTCACACTCATTGTACCATTCAAAGATTTTTCTTAAAACTTTAAAAAATGGAAGGAATTTATCAGTAGCTCTTAGGGGTGTTCGCGGTCCGGTCCGGTCCGATTCGGCTTTGAGGTATTTTTAGGACCGAACCGCATTAATCGTAACTAAAAAATTATGGACCGAGATCGAACAGGAATAATAGGTCTCGGTCCTATTCGATTTTCAGACGGTTCAGGTTCGGTCTCGATTCTATTCGGTCCTAGAAAATAATGCATTTCTTTATAAATGTACATCATCTTACGATAATGCATATTACTCTTGATGTATACAGATCACAAAAAATAAGCCATACCTGTTGTAGCTCCCAAAAGATACAGCATAATGAAGACTGGGTTCGGTCTCATGCCCACTAAAGCACTAAGATGCTATAGCTCCCAACAATTAAGATGAATCCCCCCAACTAAAAGATACAGCATCTTAGTTTATTCTCACACAAGTTCTCTTCACCACATAGCTAAAATAACATAATGAAGTTGTTGATTATCATCTATTCCTTGGATTGACCAACATAATATAAATTGATCATTTGAGAGACATCCATTTTTGTTCAAGAAAAGTTAGTGTGTATAATATAACAGACAACAACTTAATGATTACTTAGCATTAAATTTGGTGGGCATAACAAACGAAAAGAAACTAAATATATTAAGGAACAAAAAGAACAATATATATATCAAAGTATTCCAAAGAATGGCATATTACTCTTGATGTATACAGATCACAAAAAATGAGCCATGCCTGTTGTACCTCCCGGCAACAACATACCTTCCTCAAATTATTTTCGATCCATCCACAAATAATGTCACATTTCTAGCTGCAAATGGTTTACAAACCTGGGGACGAATCTGAGAGAGGAATTGCAAATGAGGTACTATAATATCTAAAAAAAATGATGGAATTATACATACCATTTTCTTTGAATTTGAGAGAGCCGAGGAACCATTTAAGAACAGAGGCTGAGAGAGCCGAGGAACCGCTGATCGAAACACCTGAAGAAGGAGAAGAGGGAGAGAGAAGACACGAAAGAACATACGCTGCTTAAGAGATGAAGAACTGTTGGTTAGGGGGTTACTTAAGAGATGAAGAAATGCTGGTTGGGGGTGATGCTTCGACTGAAGAGAGATGAAGAACAGAGGCGGGGTGGGCGGTGGATAAAATAAGAGAGAGTGAGTGGGTACCTTTTTTTAGGGAAGTGTATTGTGTTTGTGCATAATATCTCTATAGTAAATTATAAAATATATTTTTTTTTACATATTTAATAAATGCGGTTCGGTCCGATCTAAACCCAATTTTTTATACCCAAGACCGAGACCAACCTGAATAAAAGCGGTCCTTCACATTTTAGACCGAATTAAGATCGAATTTTAAAAAACCCGCAAAAGTAGGTTCAGTCCGGTTCGGTTTTTTCGATCCATTCGGGTTCGTGCAAACCCCTAGTAGCTCTAGAGACGAACCTGTTGAGTGCAACCACGCATCTTGAAAATCTTTGCACTTTAATCTTAGTTGTAGGGGACTGTATGTTGATCAACACCTGAATTTTCTCGAGGTTACCTTCAATCCCTCTTTGGTTGATGATGAAGCCTAAGAATATCATTTTCTTTACTCCAGACACGCACTTGGTTAGATTAAGCTTCATCTGATGCTTTTACAACTTATCGAAGGTTTTTTGTAAATCCTTCACATTACCAACCACTTTTTTTCTCTTGGTGAGAATGTTATCAACATATATATCCATGTTCTTCCTAATATGATCTTCAAACACCTTGTTAACTAATCTCTGATAAGTGGCTCTTGCATTTTTAAGACCAAAGGTCATGATATTATAGCAATAGCTGCCTTTGATGAAGGACGTCTTCTCTCGATCTTCTACCTTTATTTGGATCTAATTGTACCCCGAATAAGCCTCCATGAAATTAAATAACTCATAACCTGAAGTGGCATCAACCAGCTGGTCGATTCTGGGCAAAAGGTCATGATCCGTAGGACAAACCTTATTCAAATTAGTGGAGTCCACACACATACGTCACTAATTATTCTTCTTATACACCATTACAACATTGGAGAGCCATTCAGGGTGTTTGACATCCTTTATGAAATTAGCCTACTGTAGCTTCTGAACCTCTTCTTGAATCACCGTATTCTTTTCGGCATTAAAAACTCATCATTTCTGTTTAATCAATTTTGCTCCTTCACTATGCTTAATTCGTGACATATGAAGTCTAGCTTGATCCCGAGCATATCTTCATGGCTCCAGGCAAACACGTTATTTCATTATCGAAAAAAGTTAACCAAGATTTTCTTCATCTTTAACTCTAAGGATGACTCGATTTGGACAGTCTTCTCCAAGTGCTCATCGTCGAGTATGACAGTTTTGATCTCTTCTGCCACTTGTGCCTTGGCCAACTTCTCCTTGTATCGTGGATCTATTATTTTAATCTAGTGGGTGGTAGTTAACTTTTTATGTTCCTCTTAGTTGGTCAAAGTGTAGTTGCACTCTTAGGCCTCTACTTGGTTCCTTTTAACCACAACCATTATGTAGTGGGTTGGTTACTTCAAGCAGTGATGAATCGTGGAAAGCACGACCTAGAATTTATTTAATCCAACTCTGTCTATAATGATGTTGTATTCCGAAAGAAAGTTTTTATCCAGGAAAAAGAAATGCATATTTTTTGTTTGGCATGTCGACCAAGCGCCTACTATAACCTCTAGCTCAACTGTTCCCAAGGGGTCAATTATCTCATTCGAGAAGCCAATCATAGGGTAATGATACAGTGTTAGCTTTTTATCTCAAAGATTTATTTTTCTGAAGCAATCTATGAACACAACGTCTGTCGAGCTACCATTATCGATGAGGATTTCGGCCACCTTACTTTCATGGACCATCATGGTGACGACTAGAGGGTCGTCATGAGGGTATAAAACTGTGGATAAATTATATATAGAAAATCCAATAATAAGACAATCCTTATTTACCTTTCTTGGGTGAGTATCCACAATGCCTGTTAGGTTGATCTATTTGATATGAGCACAAGCATTTGCCTCGTTCAGGTAAGTTTTTCTTTCTGACAACTCATCTCCTCCACTAACATCTCCACCAGTAATAAAATGACATCCAAAGGAGATTATTTTCATCTCGTAAACTAGATCCTTTGGCTTATTTGGGAGATCTGGGTCGTCGTCCGAGTCTTTATCTCATCCTTTTTCTTCTCATATGCCTTATGGCAAGGGAATTCTGATCGTCTTTTGTCCTTATGCTCTTTTGGATATCCTCGATCATCCTTATCCGCATACCTGGATAGTATACCCCTTCTGATTAAACTCTGAATCTTATTCTTAAGGCGCGATTATCCGTGTTGTGACTATTGTCCTTATGAAGCTCACATTATTTGCTCTTGTCACATCGGTTGGCGGGTGCTTTGAGTTTTTCGGGCCATCGAAGGTCCTTACTTCCTCTAATATCCTTGAATATGTGGTTAATATCGACCGTTAAGGGGGTGTACCCATCGTACATTTTCTATTTCTCACTTTTTTTTATCTTTCTCATCTTTCTTTTTGATACTTTTCCTGGGAACGACCTTGGAGTGACCTGATTCTTAAGCGGTCATGGCCTCCTTGGCATTCATTATTTTACCTCCTTTGGCTAATATCTCTGTCTTGGTTTGAGGTAGTTCTTTTTCTAGTGCCCATAAATATTCTCCTGGATGCAATATTCTCATTAGCGCAGTTATGGCAGTTTGCTCATTGTAATCCGCCCCTCCAACTTTTATTGTTGAAACGGGTAATGAATTCACATGTGGACTCGTTCGCTTTTTGCCGAACGTTAAGAAAATGAGCCACTTTATTTTCGATCTTGGCTCCGAATAAAAAATTACTGACAAAGAGGTCAACCAACTATTGAAAGTTGAAAATCTCACCACGTGGCAGGTTTTTGTACCAAATTTGCATTGATCCGATGATTGTGTTAGAAAATTCTCGATAATGCATTTCATTCGAGACGGAGTAAATATTGGTAGCGATTTAATACTATTCTACATGCAGTATAGGATTTGTCTTGCCATTATTTTTGGGCGTAATTACCAGAGGTTTAAACTTAGCGAATGTTGGATAATTCATGGTGAGGGGATGAAGGGAGATCCCTACACGAAGTCCCTATAGAGAGGATTCATAGATTTGGCCATTTCTCTTAATCGATCCTCTAAGCGTTGGATGAACCCTTTCCAAGGATAGTCTTCCAGCTCGACTTTAATGGTAACATAATTTGCAATTCGACCTTGACTTTCGGACGAGCTCTCTTCTTGAGAAGTCTGCTCAACTTAGAACGATCTCCTGATGCTTGTCCTGGATTTGTCCTAACATTGTGCTTCTCGGGTTACCCAATCGGGAAGATTCTTCTCAGAGGTTATCACGCTCTTTTGAGCCAGTTGGTCGTTTGGCCCTTTATTCTCCCTGGGGCCTATCGATTAAAAGTCGACCCTCTAGTCAGTCTTTTTAGTGTGCTGGATCTTTCTTTTAAAAAGGATTACTCATCATCATACTCGGTCGATCGGAGGGATGAGGTGGCACCAGGGTGGTATGATCAGTCTCCATATAATCCAGAATCGTGGGATGTGCTCCTATTGTCATGTGACCCTTGATTTAATATCCTTGGGTTTTTGAGGGCCTACGTTTTGTAGATGTGCCTTCTATCTCTGTAGGGAGCTGGAGGCGACATTTCACCTCTTCTTACTGAAAATTCATAGTCGTCCAGAGCAGCGGGACTTGCTCAGAATACGTTTCGCCCAGCTTTGAGTGTTTGTGTCAACTGCTTGATGCTCTTTTTCCTAGCCTCCCCGCCCTTCGCCAGACTCATTAAAATTCCTTGTATGTCACCCATCCCTATCGGAGTGGAAGAAGTGTGTACTTCTGCCATATGGTTGCTTTTCGAGTTCTTCGTCATTCCCATGAAATCGTGGTTTATAGAAAAAGGAAAAAAGAATTTAGGAATAGGTTGGGGCCCACAATAGTTTGTCAAGTTCCCACAGATGACGTCAATCTGTTATCGTTTAAAGTTGGTTTGTAGATTTTGTGTCTTAGCCAGGGAATTTTCAATAACAAATAAAAGATTTAGCTATAAGATTGCTAAATGGAAAGAAAAAATGGGGTGAGAGACAAATAGAGAAGATGTGTATTTACGTATTTCGGCCCAAAGAGGCGCCTACATCCATTAGTTTAGCAATAATTATATTATTACCGTTCAAAAATAGGAATGAATACAAGCTCTGATTTATTCTCTCTCTCTAGGGTTTGCATAAAGTGGCTCTTGGAAATTCGCCTTATTCCATGGGATTTTGTGCTATTTGTAATTGGTTATTAAAGAATATTAAGGGACAGGTGGAGTGCCTTTATAGGCCAGTCAGTTACACTTTTTACACATAGTGGGACAAGTAAGGATGAGTTTGTTACAGCACAATCGGAGTGGGATAACATATAAATACCTCATGTGCACAAACATAATAAACGTGACCGGTGATCTTCCCTTATGTGTATGAGCTAGTGCAATAGTGGTATTGACTTAGTCAACTAACGTCGTTGATTAACACTGTGAGAGACCTGTCAAGACAATTGAAGAAATGGCAGGGTCGAGCACGCTTATGTGTGAGCCGAGCACATCTTCACCCGGATGAGCAAAATTAAATAATGAGGACGAACTCTTTATTTGCCTCTAGAAAGGCCACGTAGCATTTTTTGAGGGATTGACGTGGTGTTTTATATTTAGGGTATAACAACCGGTAAAAAGGAAATAAAAGAAATGGTTTAAAAGTGAATAAGAAATAAAGAAATAAAGGAAAAAGAATTACAAAGATGTTACAATTAAAAAGAAATTATGAGGTAACCAAAAAATTTAAGGAGAGTCTGGAGCCCTAGGGTGTAACTTAATGCTTGGAAACAACTAATCAGTAGCATATTTTGGCATAACGCTCATTAATATAAAGACACGTTTGCAAGACAACTTGAAAAATATGAAAGTAGGTTAATAGTTAAATTAACGGGAGATGAGTATTATTAAATGAATGATTAAGTATGAGTGGGCTCATTGCTCGAGGTACATAGTTTAAACACCAATTACATATCACGTTGCATTTGCATGAGAACACTTAACCAAATGAAAGATGATTTCATAATTGCTAAAATGTACTTTATGTATAGATATTCCTTCGTTAATTAACTCTACGAATAATTTATCTAATGGGTGTACGCTCATACCCCACCATTGGCCACTCACTCCCGGTACTTCGGAGAAAGATAAAGGCAAGTAAACTGTGAGATGCAAGGAAGAATTTATGCGCCAATGTAGCTATGTTTACTATTTACTTTAAATATGCAATTTAAATGGAACTTTTGATTACTTCATTTGGAAGTACTTTGAATTAGATTTGTAATAAAATATGGTGATGTGGACTTTCTTTAAATTGTTATTTATTCTATGAAATTGTCAAACTCTTTTATTTCAAGTGTTAATATAAACTTCATAAGTTGAACATCATTCTATTAATTAAATTCAATGAATTTTACAACAAAAAAATGTTAAAGTAATATTTTATAATAAAGGAGGATTTTTTTTAAAAAAGAATCAAAGTATAAAAAGATTTTATGTAATTAATCCCCAAAATTAAGGCGTCACATACCTGCAGTTTCTTCTGACCTAGTATATTCATTATTGATTTCGAGGGGAACCTATGCTTAATGAATCATTTTAAGTTTCAATTTATTGAGTATATTCGGACTTGACCATTTATGCCATATTGTTATTATGAATAACCAGAATTTCCCTCACTACATTCACTATGTGCCTTCGTGTGTATATATTATCTATTGAGTTAACTCCCAATTATTCTGGCTTTTAGTTTATGATAAAAGGCATACGAGATCAGTTGGAAGTTGACAACACAAGTGGAATTAAATGGTAATATCATCCTTTTACCTCTTTACTTTTTTTGCTTTGTCCATATTTTTATTTGAGTTTGCGTTAAGGACAATGTATAATTTAGATTTGAGGGTAAGGATTGTATTTAAAAAGAAAAATAAATAAAAAATTCATAAAAATCACAAGATTTTAAAAAATCCAAAAAATATTTTCAATATAATTTAGTTTTAAAATGATTTCTTAATATAGAATTAATTCACAAATATCTCAACTTATGAAAATTTTATACAGTAGTCATATAATATGATTGAAAATGGATATTGACGAAAAATTTAATATGCTTAACGAACAAATGTGGAGATTTAACCCAACGAGAAATTGTGCAATTCATTGTTTTCTAGAGATTTAAATGAATATGAGTTAAAATAACTCAAACCTTCCTTCAGTGAATCTTAAGCACTAGAAATCTTAATAAGTCTTTTTAAGACATTTATTATCTTAATAAACCTTGAGAAGTGAGATTAGGCCATCGTTTTGAAAGCCTAAAATTAATCTTAAATTTTCCTTTTTACATTATTCAGTTACAAGCCCATTTATACCAAACATAAAAATAAGCCTTTTATTGAGAACCCAAAAATCCATATCCATTTTCAGAGAATATCAGGGTAAACGATAGGAAAAGGTCAAAAGAAAAGAAAATTTGCAAGAGTAGTGTGTTAAAAGAAACGAAGGAACAAAGGGGAAAAAGAAAGAATGAAAAAGTGAAATGAAAAAGAGAAAAAAAGTATATGAGTTTGAAAAAAATGGAGAAAGAAAAGAAAAATAGAGGTTAGAAAAGTGCCTAAAAAGTCAAAATACCAAAAACTTTTATATTCTCATAAAATTTTGAACTTCGAAAATACATTATTTATAACCAAACCCCGAGCCTACAATACAACCAAAGAAAGTCCTAATCGATTTCAAGTATAGTTACTTATATTATGGAGAGAGCATTGTTATGATCTAGGGTGTGATTCAAAGTTTTCAAAAAGTAATCATTTTTTCGCTTATAAGATCACATTTATCAATTATAAAAAGTCCTTTTTTCATTATGTATATGTGAAATTTGATCATCAAATTTACTTTTTTATTCACATGTATCGAGAGAAAATAATCGATTTTCGAGTGTTTAATTGTGAGTGCATCCCATGAGATTTTGAGATTCAAACGAACTTTTGGATAAGAAACATAACAATCAAATCTTTTGAAATGCTTGGTTATATTGGCTTATGCACACATGCACGATAAACTAAGATGGAAAATTGGATTTGTTACTACATTTCTAAAGTTTGCAAATATGAGTTGGTTATATTACTTTTGTGACTTTTGCAAATTCAGTCAAGTTGTAATAATTTATGGGTATATTAACTATAAACCCTCACGAGATAGATCTCGTCCACTAAGGCAATCCAGGGATTTAACGACTTATAAAATATGCTAAGTACATTCGTGATTCCTACGAAAATGAGTTAGATTTTCATTTTTTTAATTTTGATCGAGGACAATTGAAGTTTAAGTTTGGGGTATTTGATGAGTAAAATTATTTTATATGATTTTTACCCACATCTATGCTTTGTTAGTCCGTTATATTATAAATAACGAGCTTTTAGAGTTTTTTTATTTATTTAGAAGAAAAATACATGTTTGGAAACAATTTAAGTTAATGCTGAAAATTTAGCGACATTGGGGGTAAAACCTTATGGGCCTAAAAGTAAGTTTATAATGTTCGTCTAGGTGATATAACGTTGCCTCTGAAAGTTGGTTGTATTTCAGGTAAAGATGGGGAAATTATGGATTTCGGGGGCCAAATAGCAAATAGGGTAATTTATAATTTTTGAAAATATCATGGGCCTAAATTTGAATTAATTATATTTGTTTTACATTTTTACAGATACCTGTGAAAAATAATGAGGAATGGAGGTCAAACTAGGAAGTTATAAAGTTTTGGGATGTAAAGTTCAAATATAAGAAACTTGGCTGAAAACAAGAGATATAAATTATTAAGGGAAAAGTTTATCCCAAATGATTGTTTGACTTAATGGTTAAGAGATAATGAATACTAGAGCTCTTGGATTCAACTGTACACATCTCCGTTTTATTTTTATGAGTAAAAACATTCAGCAGACAAGGTTACCATGTGGCAAGATGATGCCATTGGTTCCATGTAAATACATATTCCCCAAGTACCTACATCATCATTTATAATGCCTCACTCTCCGCATTTTCTCTCCAATTCCTTCACCCCACATGTTTTCATAAATATTTATCACACACTCTATAAAAAGGACCATTGGAGGATAATTTAGAAAAAAGAAGTTTGGACACAATTTTGTACATAATGTGTGAGGTAATTCGTAAATTTATTTTAGGACCACCAAAAATAATAAATACTTTTTTTTAGTGTTGATGAGCCATCTTGTGTTCAAGATTTGGGAGGAATTTTTTTTATTGACATTCAAAATTTGAGACTGCATTTTTGTAAGTTGATTATTATTAATAAGAATTAAAATTTCATCTTGTAATTTTTGTGTTTCATATATGATGCTGACTTAATTTAATTATTATGATTAGTTGAAATTTAGCATGATTATTTATTGTATGTTTAATTAGTTTAATTTGCTTTTTCTACTTTTTTAAAAAACGTTTTAAAAATTTGTTATTCATCAAAATAGTCACGAGAGTGATATTTTAAACCTTCGGAATTAATTATTTTATTTTCATTATTTGATCTTATGTACTTATGTTTGATGAATTATGCTTATGTTAAATTGTTCGATAGTTAATACTTATGTTTGACATAAAATACTTAAAAGTGATAAATTTAATTCACATCCTATAATTATTTGTAGTTACGTTTGATGGATTATCCTTATACTAAATTGTTTGATAGTTCATACTTATGTTTGACAATCAACGTTTATGACTGATACTTTTAAGTAAATATGTTTTTTTTTGGCATTTAAGAAAATGTACAAATATTTTATTTGAATTTTCACGTTTTCATTTTTTAGAATTTACGCGACGAGAGTCAGTATAATTTTGAGTTATAAATTGCGAGTTAGACTAATTAAACATAAGTTAGTAAAAATATTAAACGAATCCAAAATCATAGTAATATTCGCATATTTGTTAGATACTTTATGTCACTCATTTATTATTATTTATTTTATTTTATCATTACATCTTATTCCCACGCAAATATTATCTGGCTGGAAAGTCGATGATTATTACAAATTGACCAAATTTTCGTGGGATCGATCCGTACTTACACTAGCTATATTACAATAGCCCGTGCGTTTGTGATAATTTATAATTTGACAAATAAGTTATTAGCATTGTTGCAGGGGATGTGTCGATTTTAAAAGTTATTAACTTTCGGACTACTTTTACTTTGTGTACAATAAAATCCATAAAAACACATACAAATTACAAAACTCGAAATTATATATATATATATATATATATATATATATATATATATATAGAGAGAGAGAGAGAGAGAGAGAGAGAGAGTTAGGCTCTCCAACATACCTCATTAAACATATCTATGAACATAACTATTTTTTTAAAATAGTAAAAAAATAATTTTAAGTTAATATTTTTTATATGAGTTCATGATATTTCAATGTGCCCCTTGTGACACCCCACTTAATAAAATACCGGGTGATTAGTCCTATACCAAATTAGAACAGGAATCCCAGTTGGATCATCCTTAGCATCACTGTCGAAAACTTTTTAAAACTTACTAACCACCTAGTATTCCAAAAGCTGGTGCCAATTTTAACTTTTTAATTACACAAAACAGTACATGCGGAAATAAATATAAACCATTCACACCACTGAATAAAACTCAACTGAATAATTAATTACACAACTTGTCGAATAAACCACCGGCCACCAAAGAAATAATCCAAAACAAATATCCAACACAGGAATAGAACAAATCTGAAAACTGAACAAAAAGTTTGGGTGACATGCCCTAAATAAAACTGAAACTGATACAAGATTCCTACTCTAGGAATGAATGAATGATGCGTCTAATCCAAACTCCTTCTAGCATCCATATATGCCGCAGCTTCGTGTCCCTGTAATAGAATATCAATCCCGGCGTCCCTGTGGCTGGACATCTAAAAGGTTTTGAAAATAGTTTTATAGCAAGGGTTAGAACCCAAAACATTTTGAAAATATTTAGCAAGTGAATTAACTGCAGTAATTTAAAATGCATAAATGCGCTTCATATTTAAGTGTGTGTCGCACTCCCTTGTGGACATTCTCACCCCTCCACTATTGTGCACACCTACCGGTTACCTTAACCCCAGCTAGTTGTACTACCCCACCCAACTAGTCCTGGTATAACCTTCCCTTGCCAAACTACTCTAACCCGAGTATAATGATTCTTGAATTATAAGTTATATCACGATTAACTTAATTAATTCCTCTTAAATAGTAGCATATAACCGTGTCCAAGTTATATAAAGTAAATACATCACACGTTGTATTATTACCCGCATATAACATTTACTACCATTATATACGTACCTTTACCACAACATCCACACATATAATATACGTATATCCATCCCTTCGAGTATACCCTCCCCGGATGATTCCCTCTAAAATGCTATCTCACTAGGTGTGCTCACAAAACTTAGTTCCCCAAGTTGGAATCGTTCACCAACTTGGCCCAAAATAAAACGTAGTGGAGGCGGTCATATTCCTTCCCTGAAAGTGAGATAAATCCCTCACCCATATATACCGGACGCTATGACCTGGGAATATACTCGCCCTACTCCTCAAGCTAGGGAATTCACCCACCTCGCGCAACCTCCCTTGATAGCATTAGAGTATATTAATTGAATAAATATCCACTCACCGATATTTAATATATATACATATATATATATACTATCGCTACACCGTATATATATACTACAAACCTCGGCTTTACCGTGTACTCAAAATCCCGTACACTGCCTGTAATTTAATATCACACACAATATATATACACGTATATATATATATATATATATATATATATATATAAATATATATATATATATATATATATATATATATATATATATATATATATATATACTATCACTACACCGTATAGATATAATATAAACCCTGGCTTTACCGTATACTCAAAATCCCGTACACTGCCTGTAATTTTCTGAGTCTGTGGCCCGACTCAACGCAATTAATTTTCTCACTTAATAATTTATCATCTTCCCGAGTCTATGGTCCGACTCTAACTAAATTAATTCACGCACTTATTAATTTAATACCTTCCCAAGTCTATCACCCGACTCTAATTAAATTAACTAACACACATATTAATTTAATACCTCCCCGAGTCTATCGTCCGACTCTAATTAAATTAATTAACACACCTATTAATTTAATACCTCCCCGAGTCTACAATCCGACTCTAATTAAATTAATTTACACATTGATTAATCGACACAAATCCGAGTCTGTGGTCCAACTCTAATATAATTAATTTACACATTAATTAATCAACACATATCCGAGTCTATGATCCGACTTTAATATAATTAATTAGCGCACTTATTAGTTCAATCCTACCCGAGTCTACAATCCGACTCTAATTAAATTAATTATCACATTTATTAATTTAATCCTACCCGAGTCTACAATCCGACTCTAATTAAATTAATTATCACATTTATTAATTTAATCCTACCCGAGTCTACAATTCGACTCTAATTAAATCAATTATCACATCTATTAATTTAATCCTATCCGAGTCTACAGTCCGACTCTAATTAAATTAATTATCACATTTATTAATTTAATCCCACCCGAGTCTACAATCCGACTCTAATTAAATTAATTATCACATTTATTAATTTAATCCTACCCGAGTCTACAATTCGACTCTAATTAAATTAATTATCGCATTTATTAATTTAATAACTTGGTATCACCCAACCATTATCCTCGGACTCACTTACTTGGTCCGTAACTTAATATTTTTCAGTCTATGTTCCGACTCCAAATTAATTACTCTCTCTCTCAATAATTAATTTAATACTTTGATGTCACTTAACCAACATACCCAGACTCGCTCACTTGGTCCATTTTACATCTCAAAATTTCATACCCACATATTCGCCCACAATGTGTCACACATTCATCTCCATAAATTCCCCCAATTATATTTACCTATAATTATCAACATGTAAAATCAGACCAAAAGTCTGTTTCTCAATAATTATTCCCATTTATTAAAAACTGGCGGCAGAGTCAGAATTCCTGCAGCTTCGATTGATCGACCCCCCTAGGTCGATAGATCGATCGCTCCAGTGTTCGTCTCCTCCAGCCCTTTGTCAGCCATGGACGAAATCCAAAGCTTTGATTCTCAATCTAAATCCTTACCCAAATACAATTATCATATACTCTTTATGAGAGAAGGGTCTAAATATCCCACACACCTTAATTAATCAGTAAAATCCATTAATTTCAAGGTTTTCCCGATTTGGGTATTATCCGGGTTTCAACTCCCCAATACGAATTTCCTTCATATTATCAACAATTAACCCTTTATTCTCACTGGTTTTTAGCATATGATTCATTCCTCTACATTCTATAATCATAAACACAATAAATCTCACCCTTAATCCCATTAAGGTATATTAATTTCCAAAAACCCAATTTAAATTTTGGTCACACACCCAAAACGAAATTTTGATTTACACATCACTATGATATGAATTGATTATCATCAATTTAGAAATCACAACAGTTAACCACTTGCCTGGAATTGTTCGTAGGGTCTGATTCTGTTGGTGTAGAGATTGGTTGATGAAGAACACCCCAAATTAACCCTTTAATTTGGCTCTAAAAGACTCTCAATTGCTCTTGATTTGCTTTCCCCCAATTTCCTCTCAAGCCCTAAGCTTAGAGTTGTGTCGACTGCCGTTCCCTAATCTCTCAATTAGGTTAAAAACACTAAATCCCATTTTTAGCCTAATGGGCTTAATTAAAATAGCCCAAATCACCCCGTGTGGGCCCGACGATGTCCAAAAATACCCCGAGACCCAATTACTACCCCCAGGTACTCTTTTCTTACTATCTCGACCCATCTGAACGCAATCGCGCACTCGGAATTGCCATCCGAAATACTTTTCAAAATTTCCAAATTTCGACCTCAAAATGTGACACACGAGATTTTGAACCATTAAACTTCAAAGTCGTCAATTATAAATAATTCCGCTCACTCAATTAAATTCTCCAACTCATGAATTTAAGTTTCTCCAAATTTAAATATTTTTATAACTCTCAAAAATAATTAAATATTAAATCCTCAAAATTAGGGGGTTTACATCCCTGTAAAAATATTCAGATCAAAATAAAATGTTTTGATATTTTTAAAAAATAGGTAAAAAAACTGACAGTTTTAAAGGGTAAAAACTGACAGTTTTTTTTACCTATTTTTTAAAAATAACAAAAACCATTATTTTCAATTGATTTTTTTTATAGGGATACATTGAAATATCACGAATCCATATAAAAAATATCATCTCAAAATTATTTTTTTTGCTATTTTAAAAAAAGGGTATATTGTTAGGAGGTATATTGGAGAGCCTGACTCTCTCTCTCTCTCTCTCTCTATCTATCTATATATATATATACATATTATTATTATTATTATTTTTTACTTTATGAAATTTTCTGAATCTGTTTTTTGTAGCTAGTTAAAAAAAGATTTAAGTTTGTTCTTAGTAAGTAGTAGTTTTTCACTAGTTGTATCATATAAAAAAAACTATATATAAAAATCTGAAAAATTCAAATATATTTTTTAAAATTTTCAGATTTCATCTTTGCTATAGTTAGTCCCTAAAAAAAATAAAAGTAATAAAACTTTTTTAGTAGCATATTTTTTATTTCAATAATATTTTAAAAAATTGTCTAATGGTGTGCTTTTTGCTTTATTATTTTTTTTCTTACTTTTTTCGTGTTAAAATACACCGTTAGTACTTGTGTCGTGTTACTTTTTATTTTATTTTTGTGTCGCAGTTTACGATTGGTGTAGTTGTTGTTGTGTTATTTTTGAGTAGCAAGTTCATTAAAAAAAACAAGAAAAGCAAAAGACGAAAAAGAGAGAAAATTTTGAAAAAAAGCAAGCAATAGTGTGAGAGCGCTGAAGATACTTGTGCAATCTTGTCACACCGAAAGAGACCCTCATGGACGACTAAAATGTAGGTGACGTTTCTATTTGATCGACTATAAAACAAACTTCGGACCGACGTAAAAAAAATGATCGTAAAAAATTCCACGTCGGATTTACGTTTTGTATTCTCCTTACGTGAATTTTTTTTCGCATATCTCAATTATCATGTTGCACAAATTTGACTTAATGACAAAACTCGCTTACAAGATAAGGTGGAAATTTAATCACCCTTTTTTGGCCAAAAAATAACTAATTGATTATTGATTATTTTATTTGATCACTACATCTTATTTCTACACCAATATTATATAGTTAAAAAGTCGATTATTATTACAAATTGACCAAATATTCGTGAGATCGATCCGTACTTACACTAATCTGTGCACTTGCAATAATTTATAACTTGACAAACAGGATGCTCGTAACCCTATGCCTAGGGATTACATATGATAATTTGTAATAAATTCACTTCTATTTGTTCTAATGTTAACTTCAAAGCACTTCAACTTCGAAACGCATCCAGATTTTAATAAATAATTAACTCCATCAAGTTGACTTCGCGTAAAGACCATGCGCCCTGATTATGGGGGCAATTGAAGGAAATGGAGTGGGATTGAGCCACTCAGCAGGACACTGGAAGACACTACCCTAATTAATTTAAATATATTGTGAAGATGCCCCATTCTAATTGTTTCATAATTTAAAAGTTATTGTGTGAGTATCACCTAAATGCTATATTTTAAATATAATTTGTAATATATTTAACATAAAAAACAACGCCATACTTATTTCTTAGACAATTATTAATGTGTTTTTTCTTATTTCTTTCTATTATCATAAAATTTATTTCAAACGCTAATGACAATTGTGAACTTGTAATTTTAAGAAATTATTTAGTCACACATACATTATATAGAGAGGCTGTTTGTATGCATATTTTCATATACAAGTGTTGTATTTAGAAAAAAAAATTGGCTCATATATGAGAGCCTCGTTCAAAGAAAATTTATGACTCCACCATTTAACAATGCTGACTTATTGAATCACACACACACACACACACACACACACACTTATATATCCTAGTTGTGCCCACGTGCGTTGCACGTGTAGCCGTTTCCAGATATTAATCTTCCACTGCAAATCTGTGAAGGACAAAGTAATAAAAATACTTGTAACATATTATGTAGAATCTGTTTTGTTAGAATATAATATAAAGTACCTAGTACGAAGCATCAATCATTACCCCCAAAACCAAATCTCCATTTAACTGTAAACTATACAAGATATTCCTGTGAATACTCTAAATCTATCACGAACGAACTCAGAACTCCCTACTCAAAAGCAGGAAGAAATACACACAAACATGTATGTATATATAATCCGAATAAATATATCACAATAAAATTAGCTTGAAATGATTTATAGGGAAATATTGTTAAAAAAAAAAAGTTAAAAAAAAGCTTCACCAAGCAAATTCCAAATCGCAATTGTTGAAATATGACATTTGATAAAAACAGTGTGTAATCCTAAGAACTGAAAATTTAATGCTTAAATATGTTGCTTTTGAGGTTTGTTAGGATTCAAATGTTCTTCTTCTTCTTCAACTTTATGAGCGACGAACATGGATGACATTATTCGAAGAACCTTTGTACAACATTCTTGTTCCGTTACATAATCCAATTGATGGATTTATAGTGCGTAGAAGAATGATTGGACAATTATGTTTAAGTTTCAATGTGTGTGGTGGCAATCCATTCGGCATCAAAGAATTTAAAAATTCTTCTTGGTAATAGTTGTGCGTGTCATCCACAACTTCATCAAAGTTATTTAATGTCTTCAATTCTCCGGAGAACATATCAATCATCATATCATTGAGTTAGTCTACGTGCTCGTTTGTTGTTGTAAGAATTGCTCGATCTGTCAAAAAGTTTGGCGAGTTAACATTTATATTTAATGATGGGAAGATAACGTCAATGAGAGACTGTTCGGGGCCCTCATCACGTGTTGATGCTTCCGTCCCATTGCCAATCCTTAGAAGGAAATCACAAAGTGAGGAATTGATACCCAAATGTTTAATTACTTAATCATCACTATGAAGTTAAACAGGGCATTAGTTCTTTTTAATTATTTGATTTACATAATATGATGGATGGATTATCAGTCTTAACATATCAATACAACAACTTTCAAAGATAAATTTCGTGAGACAGAGAAACTACATTCATGTTCATTGAATAGAAATCACAAAATAACAGAGAGAATCCATCCGGTTCACAAGTATGACCAAACCTAAGCTTCCAAGAAATTAAAAAATTTACTCAACAATAAGATGAATTGAAAACAACAATTGTAAATTAATTTTAAAAAATTAAAAAAAATTATGGTACTTAAATAAGTGCGATGTATTCCATAAGTATCCATAAATCATGAACTAAATAAGTGACACTCGGTACTAAATATTAAGATCATGGAAGAACAAACTGAAATTTTTTGAACACTATGTATCTAAAGATGCTAAAGATACAATTTATAGTGTGTGTTTAAGTTGACAAAGATAATTAAATCAAGGCATGTAATTGCCGCTTTAGTAAGGTAATTTGGACTCATTTTGCTCACTTATTTGGTTGTTCTTGGAAGTTATGTTTTTCTTAGTTGGGGAGTTACAACTTGAACCGACGTAAGACTTAATAAGAAGAATATATGTATGTAGAAAGACAAAATGAATACATTGAACCATACAGCGTGAAAAAATTCCAACACAGAGGAAATTGGAATTAAATTAGATTATAAAAACTCTAACAATCAAACGATTTGAGATTTTGAATTCTCAAACCAAAAAAATCTAACATCATGGTATCTATTTTAAATAAATAGAAAACGAAAAATATTCATTTTATTCCTCTTCATTGAAGATTTTACCTAAACATGTTATGTGTAGTCTGAAAGAGAACATTAAACTTAAACAAAGAGTAACAGTAGCTACTTAAGAAATATTATTACTTTATAACACAACTATACACCAAATTACAAATTAATTATGGAGTTAAGTTTATATCAAACAGGAAGCATGTAGGAGTTTGTGTTTGGTACATTTGATCAAACATAACATACACACATGATATATATAACATAAACCTAATACATATACAATAAGATAGTAAGAAGAGCAAACTGAACATCATTATCTATCGAATAATCACAATAAAAATGTCAATTGAAATCAGTTTAAAGCATATGATAGGTTAATACCTCCAGCAGAAATAACTCACAATCAATCCTCAAAATTTTCTCCTCGACATACCACAATGAGACATTTAGAATCCTTATAACTGCAACAGAGGTACTACAAAAACTCTGGTAAAAATACATCTTCCGAGTGGGACGATTTATGTGGCTCATCAAATGGATAAAAAATGAGGGGATGTTAATATTGAGTATAAAATTTGTTCGTACTTAAATCTGGAAAAGGCAATTTTCTCAGGCTTAATAATGACTCTAGAATTAAGGATTTGTTACCCAACAAATGCCCTTGGAGATTAAAAAATAAACCAATCTCTTGTTGAATTGGCCCTGTAACCCCACAAAGTCAATACATGTAAATTTTGGTAGTTTGAAATTCCCCTAGGTTATTATCCTCTGAAATCATTAGTCGACGGGTCCAGAGTTTATAAAGTGCAATTTTCCTTGAGTGACACTATGCTACCTAATCTGTTCTTCGATTCCCCAAACTATTTCAGCTTCTCAAATTCAAACCCTAAATCTACACTCAATTTGTTAGTGCTCAGATTAACATACTTAATATTAGAGCATACATCAAGGGAATTTTCTATCTCACCAGTTAAATTATTACTCCAAATATTCACAACAACCAAGTTGTCACAAATTCTAGGAAAATGTACTGAATTCCACCATGAATTATATTAAGTGAAAGATGCTAAGCTCAATAGTAAACCAACTTAGAAGACAATACATTATTATATTATGCATCCACTAAGGTTGATTTCGCTGAAAGAATCCTATTTTTTCTCGCTAAAATTCTATTTGCAGTAGCTACTGTTCTTTCTTAGTCATTCATCCGTGCTTACTCCTCTGTGCCAGCCAACTGATAGGCATATGTAAGCAACAGGAGCTGCTGTTGTTGCCAACCTGTTATGCATGTGTGCAATATCGACTGATAACTAAAACCTATTTAGGACTCGAAGGCCTTCGTGGTATGACTAAATTCGCGTGTGGGACTTTGTCTTAGGATGCTTTTTCTATTTGACTGCGAACGTAGAGTGGTACTAATGTTTATTCTGTAATTTCAGCCTTGCACGCAGGGCATTGAGTCTATTGGTGATCTTGGATTTCAGCAGATACACTTGGGCAATGAATGCATTTGTAAATACAGGGGCAACAATAAATGTGTTTACAGGGTCTTAAACCATGTCTAGGCAGATGTTACAGTCGAAACCACCGATCGCATTATTTTCTGTTAAGTTGGTGGATTGTTATCTAATGCTTTCGACTTGATATTGGTCTACTTTTCTACCGTACCAAAGAAATAGGATTCTCATCATTGACTTAATTAATTGGGTACCTAACCACTTGTCTCTTTTTCTTTCTACCATAAAAAATTAAAATGTTATTCACCATTTTTTTAACTTACCAATCAGATGTACCCTACACTAATCACGTGGGAAAAAAAATCTTATCTCCGATGTAAGCGAAAGACGATAGTATTTTGCCAAGTGTTAAATTTTCAGGACTATAAATGGGATAATATGTGCCACCATCTTCATTATACTCAACAATTTAGGTCACACCCTATAAAACCAATGCCAAACCCATCCCCATTCTCTCTATATACGTATCCATCTAGTCTCCCATATACATGAATCCAACAATTATGACATAATAAAAATATTTTGGAAAATTTAGGTTAAAAAACATATATTCGGCTAATATTAAAATAAATTATGTATCAATACGTAAGTTTATGCGTGAATGTCATTTTAAACTTAGTGGCCCCCAAATTCCACTCGCTCGGTACCCAATCGCTCCAAAAAAAACCACTAAATAATGAATCATCAGAGTCTTTGATTATTTTGGTTCATAGGTTGTTTCATTTATCATGATATCAGAAAGTTTAATATGTATATTGCAATGATGTAATTTTGTTTATCCAAACAATTATGTTCTTCATTATTTTATAAAAATTTGGGTGTATACTTGGTTCTACTCTATAATTTGTTATACACGCGTAGTTTGTAAATACACCCCTTTTACAGAACTATACCACCCGCATTTCTTTCAGTATTGGGTACCATGTATGTATACATTTGTATTTTATAATTCGCAAATCGGATACCCAAAACTAGAAAACGAAGATAGAAATGTTAAAAAAAAGACATATATGAATATTATTAAACACATGATATGCAATGGATTTCATTCATGCTAACAAAGTTTAATTGTCCGACACTCATAAAACAATAATACATAATTGGATCAAAGCATATACTCTAACCATATATATAATCATTTATTTGTTTTACAAAAAGGTATTTGAGATTAGAAAATTGTTAGGCAAACGTATGAATGATTATCATCACGGTTATGACGGACCTTACTTTTTCATTTTTGTCAACATAAGAGAATCTTATATAGATCAGTTTCTAAATGATAAGTAAAATAACAATGATACATTAATCAATTGCAATTATCTCGTAAACCAAAGTGGGATTTCTTCACTATAAGATGGACAATCCAAGCTTTGACCACAAATATTGACAATATCCTAAAAAGTTTCAAATGAAATATATGACCATTTCTAATATAAATTATAGAAAATAATTTTAAAATATGGTATTAACGGGTATAGCTAACCACGCTCCAAAAAATCTTAAAACGCTCCAAATACTTTTTGAAAGACAAACTTGCCCTTTGCTCTACAGATCAAACAAATACTTTCTATCTATTAATTTTTTTTCAATAAAGAATAGTATTTTAAACTATTTTTTTATTTTTTAATATTAAAAAATAACGGTTTTTTATCAAAATTGTTATGATATTTTTAAAAACCTTTTTTTATTTAAAAAGCTGTTATGATAGTTTTAAAAAAGTTTTTTTTTAAGATAGATTTAAAAACTATTTTTTTTTTCAAAAAAAAATGTTTTCTACATAAAATTGGGAAAAAAATTAACAAATAAAAAAACTGTTCTTTATATTGAAAACTATTTTTTATATTGAAAACTGCTTTTTATATTTTCTAAGCAATACGATCACGATCCAAATAAAACGCGACGTGACATGAATTCGTATTTTTTTTATACCGGTGGCGAGGACCATTATTTATTATTTCAAAAATAATCTTTTTACTATTTAAAAAGATGGTTCGCGCCAGCGGTACGCATAGGCGGTCCAACCACCTATAGGCGGGGACCATTTTTTTAGTATCTTGGTACGCGCCAGCGGTATGTATAGGTGGTATTATAAAATATTTTAAATAAAATGTACAAAAAAAAATAGTTTTAAACAATTTTTTAAGTGGCTAAAGATTTTATTTTTTAAAAAAAATGTTTTAAGTAAAATCCAAGCATGGGAGTGCTTTAAGAAAATTGTTACAAAAATTCTAATAGTTGCAAAAATTGTTTTATAAAAATAAAAAGTTAGATATACAACAAATTATACGGATAAGTACTAAGAGGATAATGTTTTAGACAACATAACAACCTACACTACAATTGAGCAGTCTGTTAGTGAATGAAAGCATATACTATAAAATCTTATACTTGATACATTTTCTTCATTTAATTATGTGTCAGAAATGGACATATTTTTTTCAGCTTGTCAAGGAGAAGTTGATGACGGGAAATGAAATTTGGGACTAAAGTCACCACTGCATGGCAGCTTTTCAAGTAGAAGATGATGACAGAAAATGAAATTTGAGACCAGAATCGACTGTATGGCTAGATTTCAGAACTTGATTGTTTAGTTTATACTGTCATTAACCCCCCTTGAGATCAGGCCTAATGCTATATTTTGTAATAGCCATTATTTTGCCCCTTAAAGAATTCTACATTTTCCGTTTCCATTACCATCTAATTCATTAAAATCCGTTGTTCTCAAGTAGACTTCAAAGAGGGCATTTTGGATTCTATGATCGTAGACACTTCGTTGAACACTGCACATGCTTCCCCGCATTTCATAATCAGTTCCAAAGTTATATGGCGATTACACCTGTTAAACGTAACTGTTTAAGTAAACCGACATTGTTTCACCCGTTTGGTGCTATCTCATCAAACTAGTCACCATTAGCTCTAAGTCCCCCAAAAATGTTATGAAAAGAATGGAAAGTAGGATGGACGAATTCTTCTGGGGTCATGGTTAAGATACATTTAAATGACCATTTTTTCTTTAAATTACAGGCCATAAGAATTGATAATTAAAATCGCAATGATACATTAATAAATTGGAATTACCTCGTAAACAAAAGTGAGATTCTTCCATTATGAGATTGACAATCCAAGATTCCACCAACAATATTGACAATATCCTACAAAGTTTCAAAGAAAATATATGACCATCTCGAATATAAATTATAGGAAACAATTTCAATATGGTATTAACTACTTCACATTCCTCCTAAACAAAATTGAAATTCCTTCACTCTCAGATTTACAATCCGAGCTTGTACCACCAATATTGACAATATCCTACAAGATTTCAATTAAAACTTAATTACAAAAAAGTTAAATGATTACAATCCTATTATTGTTAACATGCCTGTAAGGAGTAAGTACATTATATTATATAAGAATGACAATAAACAAAAAAAATAAGTAGTTGTCTTAGTACCATCAACTATTGTAGTACTGAACTTCCACGTTACGAAACTAATTAAAATAACTTGTTATTATGAGTGAAATTTCTGGAATTAGAAGAAAACCCCAAACATTGGGCAAATGTCAATGAATAAAAAATAAGCATCAAGTGAGGTTCGAAAATTTTAATCTATAGTACCAAAAAAATTTATATCAGTAGGCATACTTTTGAAATTAACATTTAAAACAGTAGGCATATATTAATAGGCATATATCAGTACGCATATGTCAATGTATATAAGGGTTTTCAAATTCACTTTTGAAATTAACATTTAAAACAGTAGGCCTATATTAATAGGCATATATCAGTACGCATATGTCAATGTATATAAGGATTTTCCAATTTATGTAAAACTGGGAAGTACAATGAATGCATCAAAATAAAAATTTGTTAATGTGATAGATATCTATATAAAATTTATGTAATTGTTTTTAAATTAACAACTGTATAATTTTCAGCAACAATGAAAGACATAATAAAAAATTATAGATGGACGTTTTTGAAAAAGAAACAAGAGCAACCAATGAAATAAGAATGACAATAAACAAAAAAATTAAGTAGTTGTCTTAGTACCATCAACTATTGTAGTACTGAACTTCCACGTTACGAAACTAATTAAAATAAATTGTTATTATGAGTGAAATTTCTGGAATTAGAAGAAAACCCCAAACATTAGGCAAACGTCAATGAATAAAAAATAAGCATCAAGTGAGGTTCGAAATTTTTAATCTATAGTACCAAATTTTTTTATATCAGTAGACATATGTCAATGTATATAAGGGTTTTCAACTTCACTTTTGAAATTAACATTTAAAACAGTAGGCCTATATTAATAGGCATTTATCAGTATGCATATGTCAATGTATATAAGGATTTTCCAATTCATGTAAAACTGGGAAGTACAACGAATGCATACAAATAAAATTTTGTTAATGAG
Source organism: Sambucus nigra (assembly GCA_949130495.1). Lineage (NCBI taxonomy): Eukaryota > Viridiplantae > Streptophyta > Magnoliopsida > Dipsacales > Adoxaceae > Sambucus > Sambucus nigra. The sequence goes on along the minus strand of OX422224.1, from coordinate 172,964,181 downwards.
ATAGATATCTATACAAAATTTATGTAATTGTTTTTAAATTAACAACTACATAATTTTCAGCAACAATGAAAGACATAATGAAAAATTATAGATGGAATTAGGAGTGTTCACCTTCGTTTTTGAAAAAGAAACAAGAGCAACCAATGAAATAGACGATATAATTTCAATGAAATAGACATATTTAATATAGAAATAACTTACGTAGCCATATTGGACTGTTGTTTTTTTAGCTTCCATTTCAAAGGATGAATGAATCTGGAATTAAATAATTGGGATAGGTGACTGCTGATTTTTATTTTGGGAAGATGAATGAATTGTAATTTTTCATATGTATTTGAGAGTAAATGCTTGGGACAATGAATTTTGATTTCCAGGGTTGTAAGATGAATGAATGAATTTGGATGTTTTTGTTATGTGTGAATGAAAGTGAGTTGTCATATGTATTTGAGGGTAAATATTTGGGATAATTGAATTTTAATTTCTAGGGTTGGAAGATGAATGAATTTGGATAATTTGGTATTTGTGAATGAATAGAAGACAGATGGGAGGAATGAATGTGGTGTTTCGTATGTTGTGCTATTAAATAGGGGAGAGATATGTAAGACTATTATTGAGGGTATAATAGGTATTTTAAATTTAATGAGGGTACTTTAGTCTTTTGAACAGTGAAGAGGAACTCCCCTCTTTTAAAGTAGTGTATATGTATATGTATGTATATATATATATATATATATATATAATGCTCTTGTGCAGACTAGTCCGTATTTTAAGAATGCGGACCTGGTATGCGTCACCTAACTGTGCGCCTAGAAATTATCGCCTAAACTATAAGGACACACTCTCTCTTTTCTGCGCTCACCGCTAGGTGACACATGTCCGGTCCGCATTCTTAAAATGCGGACTAGTTCGCATAAGAACAGGACTGTATATATATATATATATATAAATATAAATGTCTTTATTTTGAATAAACATTGTTTTGATCCGTTGAGTTATATGTCAAGTTTATGTGTCATATGTCACATACTAATTTAATAATCACTCATATTAATGATATATAAAATGATTAATGACACATCTATACAACTATGTAAAAATTATAGACTCAAATTATGAGAGGATGACACGTGGCATTGACATAAATGTACATCTCTCCTCTCTTCTTTTCCACCCTTCACATTTCCAAGACAGATTTTCAAGACTCATTTATTTTCCTCTTACCGAAATTCAACAGCATCTTTCTCTACGCTCCAATACAATGAATTTAGTCTGTCGCTTCCTATTAAATGTACTTCATTTTTAGTTTTCCAAGAACAACCTCTTCCTTTTCCTCTTCCTCCTCTCTCCCTCTCTCTCTCTCTCTCTCCCCCCTTTAATATATGAACCATCCGTTAAAGGATTAGCCAAAGAAAAAAACACACAACCCAAAACGTTTTCCTCTCAAGCTCCAAGATCTCTTGATCACAAGATTGGGTTCAACATGAACCTCAAACCTTCAGAGGTTCTTTCAGATCCTGAAGCTCTTTGTGTACACTATTGTTGTTATTGATGTGAATTATAATAGAGGCTAAGAACTCTATTGCACCGACAACTTCCATGCACCATTTGTTCACATTGCTCTCACCAACGATTAACAACCTTTGAAGGCATTTAATTTGCGATTTTGGTAATGGTAATTTGGACTTATTTAAAATCTTCAACTTGCCAATAATAGGTACATACCTTGTCAATTCATACATACATAAAAAAGGGTGGGTAGTTTGAGGGTTAAGCAGAACCCTAGACGTGATGGGGCTGAATAAATTCTCTATTTCTCTCTATGTATGTCACAAAAGAAGATGAAAATATTTGTTTGTAAAAACTAAAACAAAATAACAGGTGTGTTTGTGATGCTGACGAACGTTGCCAGAAAACGTGAGCAGCTCAACGAGGAGGGAAAGAAGATCCTTATGCCCATGCGTATCGGATACTCATGAAAATGTTGTATGGGTTTTGTTCTCTATTTTTAGATTTGTAGAAGATGACTGTGAATCGAAGGTCAACTCTGATGCCAAACATGATGTTCCTCCTGCTTCCAAGTAATTAAGAACCTTTATCTTTATATATAAAAATCGTGTTTCTAAATATGAATAATATACTAATTTGGTTAATGTGTATTTGAAATGACAAAGCATAAGTAGTTGGGTGGCCCCAAACAGATCCTACAGGAAAGATAGCTTTCAACTTAAGTAGACCCATGGAAATGTGATAACCTTTCTAAACATTTATATTGAAACATAATACCAGTATTTAATTTGACATGTTAGAATAATTTTTAACATTTTCTAATTTAATTATGAATTGTAATGTGAAAAACGTTAGTGCCCTAAGGTTATACAAATTAGCAAAACAAACTCTAAATTTTAATTTTTAAAATTTTATCTTTGCACCAATTAAAACACAGTGTTGTCTAAATAAATTAACAATTTTAATTCTCACATAAATTCAATCTTATTACATTCGTATAATATATTGTGTGAAACAAATTACAGTAACAAAATAACAGGCATTGACATAAATGCAAAATCTTTTAAATATGACACGGGCATCAATATAAATGCAAGTTATGCCAATTTTTGTAAAAAAAAAGGGCCTACAGTTCTTGGTACAAAAATCGATTGAAAATGAAGTGACATGGGGTATGAGAGACTCGAGGTGAATTGTACCGAGCCAATTTATGAACACGGGTCCCAAGTTAGAAGATGAAATCTGTAAAAAATCTCCATCCATTGTTTAATGACGCGGGAAAGTAGGAAAGAAAGAAGCAAAATGAGGTGTATCTCTTGAGATGATTCGTGTAAATGGCCGTTCAAGCTTTCGTTGTTTACTTTTCATATATCCAGCTCTCTTTCTTTACCTTTTATAAAATATTACAATGGCCATTCAAGCTCAATACCCTTCTAATGTTCTCTTCCTTAACAGGTATACATGCATTCCTTATTCTCTGTCTATATTGATCTATATGTATTGGTTTCATTGAATGAACAAAACAACTTTTTTTTTTCATGCAGAAACGTTCAAGAAGGAAAAAACCAACTTGGAAACGATTATACAATGCAACCTCAACTAGCCACGGGTGGAGGATTTCTTGATCAATAAAACGTGGTAATTATTTAATTGTTTATGACTTTTTTATGAACAGAGTTTCAGAAAAAATCTTCCATATAATATAATCGATTTTATTATTCAGGAAAGAAAAAAAAAATTTCACCAACTTGGTGGTGGAATGAAGAAGTATAGAATATAGTAAAAATTAAAAGGGAGTGCTTTAAAATATGGCAAAGAAATAGAAATGAAGAGAATTTTGAGAAATATAAATGGGCTAAAAAGGAAGTTAAGAAAGTGGTAAGAGATGCTAAGTTAAAAGCATATGATGATCTTTATACAAAATTAGGAACACAAGAAGGGGAAAAAAGTATTTATAAGCTTGCTAAACTTAGGGATAGGAAAATAAACGATTTTAATAACGTTAAGTGCATCAAAAGTGATGATTCGAGAGTCTTAGTCAAAGATGATGAAATTATGGAAAGATGGAAAAACTACTTTGAGAGGTTATCAAACGGAGATAATGGGAGTAGATTAGATCTAGAGGAACGTAGGGAGACTCGAGAAAATATATTTTTTCGTAGAATTAGGACAACAGAGGTCATGATTGCTCTAAAAAAGATGAAAACAGGGAAGACTTTATGATCAGATGGTATCCCTATTGAGATTTGGAAGTGCTTAGGGGAGGATGGAGTATCATGGCTTACAAAATTATTTAATAGAATTTTAATGACTAATAGGATGCCCGATGAATGGAGAAAAAGTATTTTAGTACCTATTTATAAAAATAAAGGGGACATACAAAGTTGTTCAAATTATCGTGGTATTAAGTTGTCATACAATGAAACTTTGGGAGAGAGTGATTGAATATAGATTGAGATTGAAGACAACAGTATCTGAGAATCAATTTGGGTTTATGCCTGGGAGGTCAACAATGGAAGCAATCTATTTACTGAGGAGATTAATGGAGAGGTATAGGGAGAAAAAGAAGGATCTTCATATAATTTTTATAGATTTGGAGAAGACGTATGATAGGATACCTAGAGATATAATATGGTGGGTTCTACATAAAAGAGGAGTGACTCACATATATATTGATGTGATCAAGGATATGTATGATGGTGCGATGACTACGGTAAGAACATCAGCCGGAGAAAGTAGTGAATTTTCAATTACGATAGGGCTACACCAAGGTTCAGCATTAAATCCTTATCTCTTTGCTCTTGTTATGGATGAGTTGACTGGACACATACAAAATGAGGTGCCATGGTGTATGCTATTTGGAGATGATATTGTTTTAGTGGATGAGACTAAGATGGGGATTAATGCTAGGTTGAAATTATGGAGAGAAACTTTAGAAATAAGAGGATTTAAAATAAGCAGAACTAAAACAAAATATGTGGAGTGTAATTTTAGTAGTAATAGGAGGACAAATGGAGATGTGGTGAAATTGGAGGGTCAAGAAATACCTAGAAATGATCATTTTCGTTATTTAGGATCGATTATACAAAAAGATGGAGATATTAGTGATGATGTTACGCATAAGATTAGAGCAGGCTGGGTGAAGTGGAGAAATGCTACCGGCGTTCTGTGTGATAGGCGTATACCTTTGAAGTTAAAAGGAAAATTTTATAGGATGACCATTAGACCCGTCATGTTATATGGGACAGAGTGTTGGGCAGCCAAGAAACAAAATGTGCAGAAAATGAGTGTGGCGGAGATGCGAATGCTAAGATGAATTTATGGTAAAACTCGAAAGGATAAAATTAAAAATGAACAAATTCGTGAAACGGTAAAAGTAGCTCCTATAGAAGATAAATTGAGAGAAAATCGATTTAGGTGGTTTGGACACGTCAAACGTAGACCAATGGATGCTCCTGTAAGGAAGAGTGATTTAATTAGTATTGATGGTAACCCAAGGGGTAAAGGTAGGCCTAAATTAACTTGGTGGGATATTATAAAAAAGGACATGATATCATGTGATTTAACCGAAGATATTGCACTGGACAGAATTGAATGGAAAAATAGGATTCATGTAGCCGACTCCAAATAATTGGGAAAATGCTTTGTTGAGTTGAGTTGAGTAGTTGAGAGTGTATGAAAAAGAATACTATAGCAAAAAGAATATAGTTTACATAAATTCGCCTTTGCATCGCGTGACTTTCATGCTAGTATCCGTTTGGTTCGGGGTAAAATATGTTTCAACGCGGTGAAAAGTAATATGGTGAAATATGTTTTCACCTATTTAAAATTAATTTTTTGTTGGGTAACAATGTGAATAAGTGCACACCCTATAATTATAAAATTTTAAACAAGAATATAGAAAAAAAATTGACTATAAATAGGTGAAAACGTATTTCAGCATATTATTTTTCACCGCGTTGAAACATATTTTACCCCGAATCAAACGCCCTAATAGTATATTTTGATTTCTAAAACGTGCAGCAAGCGCATTGCCCGTGTACATTACATAATTTGTTTCGTCCAAAAGGGTTTGCTTTAAAATTTAAAATCAAAACTTTTGTATGTCATTGGTACTTGTAAACAAAGACGAGAAAAAACATGAAAAAGGAGTCAAAAGAATGAAGCAACAAAACAAGTTGGCGGGTCATTATAATAATTTTATAATTAATATAAGTATAATATAATAAAGAAGCATGAAAAAAGTGAAAAGAGGTTGATACCTTTTCCTGTTTTTAGAAGTTTCGTCCAAAAATACCCAAATTTTCTTGTGCTTAACAAATTCATTTTGCTGTTGAAAATTAGGGTTTTTATTCTCAAGTTTTTTTGGTTATTTTAGTGAGTAAAAATGGAGCATAGTTGTGTTGTTGTCGAAGAAGCATGTGGACCAGCCGAGGAACATGATGTTCAGGTAAAATTTCTTACATATATATATATATATACACACACACACATGTGTGTGTGTGTGTGTGAAAGTAGTAATTTATAGTTGTGTTTTATTTGACTATTTGTAGGAGATATAGTTGACCTTTGTTAAAAAAGCCGCTGGATTTTCCTAATTGACTCAGTCTTATTTTTAGAAGATGTAATAATGGAAAATATCTACAATTGCGCAAATTATGGTGATTCCTAGGGCTGTAAACGGATATTCGAAAATCCGCATCCGTCCGATATTCGAATCCGAATTTGCGGATATTTATCCGAAAAAATGGAAACGGATACGAATATGGATACTCTGTAAAAATATCCGACAAAACGGATACGGATATGGATAGTACTAGTATCCGACACGGATAATCCGTATCCGATGCGGAGTATCCATTTTAACGGATATCCGTTTTATCGGATATCCGTATCCGTCAAACATATGTTTAAAATATTACTAATAATATTAGTATTGAAATAATATTACAAAAACTTAATTTTTTATTCCCTAAAACAAAACAAACACATACTCCACTCAAAACAAAAACATCCTAAAGTTATTATTTTATTGTGTATATTATAAAATGCCATGTATTATTATTTTATTGGGTATATTATCATGGAGTTACCTTAAAGTTACAACACACCTTATCACACACAATATACACCCACTAAAGAACATATACTCCACTCAAAATAAAAAAATCCTAATTTCATTTCATTTCTCTTTCGTACAAAACAAGAGAAACGAAACCCTCATTTCACTCCACAAAAAACCCTCATTTTGCCACCTCTCCCTCTGTCGCATCAGCCCATCACTGCTCATCAACCCCGCCACCACTACTCATTAACCCCTCCGCTACGCATCAACTCTGCCACTCCGCATCCCATTCTCCCGCAACAGAAAGTTCGCAACGACAGGTACATACAAAATAAAAATAAAAATATATAACTGTATTTATATATTGTTCTTGTGGGTGTTCATTAGTTTCTTTATGTACGAGAGAAACAAAAAAATAAAGAGATGGTTTTGATTGTGATGAGAATTGAAGTTAACAACATGTATATTATATACAAAATAAAAATGTATACTTATTAGAATAAAAATATCAGTATGTTTTGAAGACTAAAAGGTCCATGAGATTATTATTCTCAATAAATTTGATTTAATCTAAAAGGTGCATATTTATATTTACTATTATAAAATGCTACAATAATTTTTTTTGGATGGCTTTAAGTTTACATGGTTGTAAAGTATGGATGACTTTAATCCATATTATCATTATGGAATGCTATTATTATTATAGAAGCCATAATTTTTATGTTAGGAGGTAACAATTTTGTTATATATTTATTTGGATTGGATTTCATTTGATTGGATATTTTAATAGTTATTTTTTGCGATGACTAAACAATGTAAACGGATACGGATATTATCCGAATCCGAGGTATCCGAGCGGATATGGATATGGATAGTTGTTTAAACTATCCGGGCGGATACGGATACGGATACGGATAGTGCATCCAAATAGCGGATACGGATATGGAAAACATGGTATCCGATCCGTATCCGTCCGTTTACCACATTCCTTTTCATAGAAGGATTGTAAATTTTCTACCTCATGATATTTAATAATAAATAAATAAAAGAAGATATAAATGGTTTAAAGGGGGAGTTAATCATACAATCGAGTCAAAGGATTTCATCGTTTGACAGGCACTCGAGGATTCGGTAATGGTCAGTGAGGTCGAAGGAGGGAACGGGAGTCCAATATGAAGTTTGACTCTATGATTGACATACGATATGACTCATTTAAGTGGATGGATGGATTGATTTATATACAAAATTTAGGGCCTACTATAACAACTGAGATCTAACTTCTAAGAAAAACTCAAGTAGTTAGGCCGCGATTATTGGTTGCCTTTTAGGATGGGTAACTTTGTTGTGTTAGGTTGTGGGTCGTGTCTTTCGGGCCGAGGCCTCTTGAAGGCCGTGGACTTGGGATTGGACTTGGCTTTATTTAAGGACATCAAATTACCTTGGAGACTCTTAAACGAGGTTTCAAGTGGAGCCGCGTCCTTTGTATTCCAAAAAACACATTGACTATGATTGATGACTTGGCAAATTATCTCTTGGGGAGTTCTGGAGATGACATTTTTGAAAAAATGGCGATATTCCAAAATACTCTATGTTCCACCTCTTTACTATATATGGAAACACATCACGAATATTTCAAGGTTGCTAGCAATTGAGATAGGTCTCCTTAGAGAGAGAAAATTTGAGTTCGAGTGAGGTTGTTGCTTGGAGTTGTTTGAGGTTGCACCCCAATGAAGAATGGAGACGGAGGATGGTGATCAAAGGTGACGACATCGGACTTACCTAAATGTAAGAGATTTCGTCATCTTCGTCCCTCTCTTCATTTAGCCCTAGTATCCTTATTTTATTCAATGAGATGAGCTATTTATTGAATGAGATTAAATCTGTTTTGACTCTGGATGTGAGGCCAAGGCCTTTTACTATTAATTTAGCTTACATTTGATAACCTAGGCTTGTTTAATTGATAACCTTCCTCTTATCGTACCATTTGATGTTTGGTATTGTTATATTTGGATTTCATAATAAGTTCTTCACGTTCTTGGGGTTTTGATCTTAAAAAGCTAATAATATGACTTGTTTGGGGTAAAACGATTTATTTTACTTAAATACCCTCCCTATATGTTAATTAAGAGTACTCCTTTGAGCTCGTGGACTCGAGGCAATTTCAACTTGCACCTCATCTTTTTGTAGGTTCTCATTTGTCCTCTTAGAGTGCTGTAGCCTCGACATTGGGTTTGTCGGGTCGCGGTTTTGCTTGCTTCTAACTTTCTGCTTTGTGCTTAAGGCCTGGAAGAGAGTTGAGGGGTTAACTCAGCTCACTCCCTACTTTGTGCGAGGTTGGATTAACTTTTGAGATTGCGGCATGTGCAGAGCTCGGCTAAGACTAGAGAGCTAATGACATGTCGCAAAAAACTTATCCCGTGGGAAAGATGGTTGAGGTTGTGGTATGATTAGGCAAAAGATCCTACAATAAGGCCGTGGTGAGTGGAAGTTTTACTATTGACGTAAACCACGCGTCAAAGGCTTCTAAAATATCTAACACACACGTTAGAGAGAGAAAATACTCTTTTCTATACTCAAAATTAAGGTCTACCTCAAATGAGGTTACAAGGGGTCTATTTATAAGTGGGGAAGGGGAGCACTAAATGGTTATCTAACCAATGTGGGACTCCCACTTTACAAATAAGCCTAATACCCATTTGTGTTCACCTATGCCTAAACTTACAAATAAACAACAAAACAAAATTAATAAAACTACCGAAAAATAACAAAAGAAAGTAAAATACTAATATGCCCAAAAGTAGTCAAAAATGACAATTATGCCCTCAATTCATATCAATATCCCCTCCATGAAAAAGAGTTCGTCCTCGAACTCAAAGGGAAAGACCAACGGAATCACCCTCCAAAACTGTAATCAGGGCATGTAGGGGGAGCTCTTCGGACGCGTCCAAATAGTCTGGTGGATGGTCCATCGTCAATAATGCGCGGCGTCGTGGGAGAGAGCAATCAGAAGCTCGGTGCCCAACATTGCCACAGTTGTAGCACCGGACGGCAGGCGGCCCCGGGGGAGGGGCAGTGGGAGTAGCAGTTGTAGGAGCTGAAGGTGTCGCTGCAGGAGGAGCTGAGGCAAAAATCGGAGTAGGCGGAGTCCGAGAAGTCGAGAGAGCTGCAGGCGCTGTGTGGTAAGCCTCGACCTTGGCCGTGTACTCGACCGCCATCAAGAAGGTCGGTATTTCTCTCAGATCCAGGTCATGCTGAATATGCGGCTGCAAACCCAATATATAGCGACTGATCCGCTGATTCTCCGTCTCGGGTATGCGCGCTCTGGTGCATAGAAGCTGGTACTGCTCTGTGTACTCCACGACTGATAAGGTGTCCTGCCTGAGAGATAGAACACGAGCAAAGATGTCGCGCTCGTAGGTAGGTGAAATGAAGGACACCTGAAGAGAAGCCTTCAACTTTGGCCAAGTTTGAATATGAGGCAATCCGACCGTCGTGCGTCGATAGCAGTAGTCGTTCCACCAAACCCGGGCAAAATCCTGGAACTAGTGATCGCTCGTAGCTAAAGAATGAAATTGTGTCTCTCATCCAAAGGGAATACTTAAAAAGGGAATACTTACAATAGTTTGCATATCAATCGGTATACACAAAACGATGTGCAAACTCACCTTTGGCCTACAACACTGTTAGAACCGGCTAAACGACTCTGTGTCGATGCCAGCCATATCTATCAAGTTGCTTACGATGACGTTTTCTACGCCATATGCTATTGCGACAATTACAAGGAGTCAGATGGAAAGATGAAAAGTAATTGAGGAATTCGGCTAACCCCTAAATTTCTAGCGCTATTCCCCAATCTCTACCGCTCCCCCCCTCTTCCCTTCAAGCTTGGTTAACCTTAAAAAAGTAAGATGAACGTCTATTCAATTCCAAGCACTTAGGGCTGCAAGGGTACTTCTTCAGTAGTCAACTAGAATAAACCCAAAACACTATTGTGAAGAATTACAAAGTAGAAACCATGTCGCCGAGTACAAAGTGCAAAGCCACACCGTTCAGGCCAATTTCACATATAAAACAAAATATTCAAGTATTCACACTTAAGTAAATCATTGTAAACATTTTTAACTATTTAACAAATATATTCTTGCTCGAAGGCCTACCATATCTTTATATAAGTATTCAAGCTAGTTCCACCATTAACGCGACTCCCATATTTTGCCGTCCCGCTAAAAAAGTCAGGTTGAAGTAGAACAATAAGAAGTTTAAGAAGCAAGAGGATTGCCATGAGCTAAGAGAGAGGCATCATCAACTTCGGTGTGCCATAGGAAGTTGCGAATCATTGTAAGGCGTTTTAGAATTAGTTGTACTCATCCTGATCAGATTCCTCCTTATCAACCACGGGTGGAATCCCTCTTCTTCAAGCTCAACTTGCGAGAGATCATACCCTCTGCACATAAATGAAATTATGAAGAGAAGTCCTTGACATACTTTTCCTTGAGCTCATAGCCCCTATAAATGGACATTACCTGATGATGCCGAAGTACTTAGTCTTGCGGGGTCACAGTGTTGAATGTCGTCATTTCGTTCCTGGTCGCTTCGACTCCGTTTCGAACCATCTCAATTTTGGTCTTTCAAGAGTTCCCTTCAATTTCCAATAAAGATGTCTTTCCATTTTAGCTCGCCCCTTTCTTTCTTCATGGAGCTCCTATCCTCCCCGTCTGTTTTCTTTTCTACTTACTCTCTGTTTTAGCATTTTAATCCTCATAATTAGCCTCAATCAGTTTTCTATCTCGTCCATTACTTCCATCCGTACCTTTCGCTTCTTCTCGAGCTCCTCATCCAGGTTATCTATGGGCAGCCCCAAGCATGCTCATTTACATGCAATGTCAAGATAGTGAAGGAGAACATAAGACGAAGGCTTGAAGACCGCAAATATACCTTTGAATCCATACGAATAAAGTTTTTAACGCAATGAAGGGCCGAATGGTCATCGAGCACCCCAAGTTTGACATTGTTCACATTATTCATAATTACATCAAAGATTGGGTAATAATCATTGCACTCCAGTTGTGAAATCTTCTCCTCAATCACATGCACCTCCAGTTATAGTCCTCTTGCTCCTTAGAGCCTCTGCGGTCAAATCCACCTCCTCAACAGCTTTCTCTGATTTCTTTTCCGCCTTCTTATGAAGTTTTCTTGCTATATTAGGAGGTTCCTTCGGTTCATATGAACTCTCAGCCCAAATTAGACCTATTTTTCTCCAGTAATTTTCGAGGCCGATGGTGATCATAACCCAATAAGTGGAGTCCTAACTCGATGACGTATCGATCGATTGGTGATAACTTGGTCCAGATAGTCTTAGGCATTTGAACTCTTCACTAAATTTGAAGAATCAACTCGTTTCCCCTTCCCCGTATATGAAAATCGGAAGGATAACTTAGAAGCCTAGGTACGAAATGTTATTAAATCGAAATTTAGCCCAAGAATAAGCAAACTATTGAAAATAGGAGAACCACTTCCTTTTATCCAGGCTTTACTGACAAAACTTGATACGTTGTTATTTTTGCCTTGCTCTCAGCCTTAACACTAACAAGAGAAGAGCATATTCATTCATTCATTTTTGGAGGTAGGATGGTCAGTGGTAAGTAAATGATTTGACTGTTCGTTTTCGAGGCGAGAATCCACCAGCCCTCTTGTGAAGTAACGGAGGTACAGACCTGGAGAAACTCTCCTGCAGTGAGAGGTTAATCATCCCATAAGAGGTCATGAAAGTGAGCTTGGGGCTAACCATAATATCGAAGTGTTGGGGATAAGTTGGGATGGGGCAAGGTATGCTGCCACCAACACATTTCAAGCGGGCTTCAGTTTTGAAATTCCTAGCCCCCACACTGTTCAAGAAAGAAAGCACACGCTTCACCATCTCTTGGATCAGCCACGCGATCCTCGAACTGTGCTAGGCGAATTGAGAAAGCCTTGGAAAGCTCAGGCTCTCAGCCCGCTCCTCAATTGCATTTAAGAGAAGCAAGCTCCTTGTGTCTTAGTGTCTGATGGTGCACCTTTTTTGGACGACGAGGCCTTGGTCGAAAGGACATTTAATTTTCTCCAAAATAGGATGGAGCCCCAATAGAAATTTCAGAGGCCCTTGTGTCCTTGAGAAGGTGATTAAAGTTTTGACCCCAAAAGATGAATGTTGAGACTTGAGAGGTGGGGTTATGGCAATCCCCATCGGGATCAAAGGCACAAATGATTTCCACTCGCTTTGAAGCTGTGAGAGAATGGTTGAAGATCGGGCTGTAAATCGGGCTGGATGAGCCAGGCAAGGGGTAGCTCAGGCTCGGCCCAAACTATCTTACTCATGCTCAAGCGCGAGCTCGGTCTGAACTAATTTTTTCCACATAAGCCCGAACTTGGCACATAAATATTACCTGCTTCGGGCCCAATTTCGGTAGGCCTGATTTCAATTTTTTTTTTGGTTAAAAAAGTTTGAATTAGTATTTTTTTCATGTATTTTCATCATGGAGAAAATATACACACTAAGATATTTCATAACATAAAATATAAAATTATGAACTATAGTAAATTTAAACAAGGGAAATAAGAGTGACAACCTATAAAGTTCAATTAAATTTCATACATATTGCATTATTTGAACACTAGCAAAAGCCTATTGTGACTTGAGCAATGAATAAATCAAATGCTCACAATCAAGTTAACAATAAAATCATCAAATTAAAAACCACTTGTAATCTAATGGATTATGACAAATGAACTTTTAAAAAAAAAGTAGTAAATGAAATAAAAAGTGAAACCTAATTAAACAATGTTAACGTAAATATGTTATATTATATAAAACTATTTATTTATTTATATATTCAAAGTTCGGACTTCTAGCCTTATTCGGGTTTGGCAAGGTTTGGCTCAAGCTCGACCTGAAATTCATTCGGGCTTGAAATTTTGGCTCAGGCTCGGCTCGGCCCGTCCCGGTTCAAACTCAAATAAAGCTCGATCCGAAAGTAGCGGGCCGAACATGCGGGCTTTGGGCCTACCCGACTCAATTTACATGCCTAGTTGAAGATAAGAAATCATAGAAAAATTGGGAATCCTTCGAAATGATCTCCAGTAAGTAGAGGCAACCCTCCAAGATCCTCTCAGCGTGGCTACTCACTCTAGTACCTTGAAAGGCGAACGAAATGTTTGAACGAAGCAAGGTGTATGATGGGAGTGCAGAGTGTGCGAATCCAGTAATCGAGAGAAAACCCAACAATGTCAATTTTATTTCTAAAAATGCTTAGCAGAATAGAAAGGAGACATGGGGAGGAATGTGCCTAGAGCTGCATGAACTCGATCGGGGAGGGATTGGAGTTCAAGATGAGAACAAACATGGCGGACTTGCAGAAAACTGGAAAGGTACTTGGGGAGTATGAGTTTGTGTGAGAGCACAAGGAAGAAAAGAAAAGGCAAAAGGGTTTGAAGTTGGAATCTTAAATTTAATGGTCCATATCAAACGAAGTCAACAACTTCATTCATGAACTTTCGTGTAGCAGGCTACGCTTCCCTTCACAACGCTGAAACACCATTATAATGACTAGACACTTGTCGTTTAACATTAATTAGGCGTGATTCTAAATAACCGTCACACGCTAGAATTTGATTAGACTAAGTCCACCTGAAGACTTCATAGGGATATTCTCTTGGCCCTAGTGCAGTGAGGAAAATTGTTGGGAATAGGAGCCGCTCATGAGGGGAATTTTTACCCGCGAAGCTCCATTGAAGCCAACATATTTCCTCAACTAACAAAAATTAACTATTTGGTCAAGTTCCAAGACGTCATAAAGGTCGAAGAAAGGAACAAAAGTCCAATACAGAGAGTGGCTTTGTGTCTGACATACAATATAAGTGTCCAGATCATAGTTGTCAAATCGTGAATCGAAAACATGTGAACCGTGAATCGAATCGTGAACCGAATCGGTATAAACGTAAAATATGTAGGAAATAATATATAAATGGAAAGAGAACACATTACAAATATGTAATAAAACATATTTTGACCTAAAACCAATTATAAGACATGATTGCATTAAAATATAACTAACAAAATGAACTTCCATGTCCATGTCCAAATTATGACAAAATTTTAACAATACCACCACCACCTACAATGTCCAAATTTAAACACACCAATATATTATACAATATAATAACACAAATAAAGATTAAACATAACACTATAAAAAATACGTTATAATAACAATACCATATAATATAACTTATAAAATCCTTACACAAGATTTGTTGGCATCAGTCAAACGCAAATCTACCTCCCTCTCTTGATCAGCTTCAAACAAAAAAAAAGTGATCGCAACACGAGATAGAGGAAATCGCAGCTTCAAACATGTTAGAAGAAAAGAAGAAAAGTGATCGCAATTTAGGTTTCATTTTAGTATGTATTTCAGTCACTCTCTCTTTTGCAAAGGCTAACTTAATTTTGTACTAACTTCTTAATAGTTTAATAATAAAATATTTTTTAGGGTTATTTTAAAAGGGAAAAAAAATGAGCACGAGCTTTAAGTCGGTTGAAAATACCTAACATCCTCCGAGAAACATGAATCGCACCTGAATCGTGAATCGGTGCGATTTACAATTCAGCCCGATTTGTGGAACTCCTCCGATTCTATTCCCGATTCGTATCGATTAGTATGTGAGTCGGATCGAATCGTACGAATCGAATAGCGAAGCGTAAGATTATGACAACTGTGGTCTAGATAGCTTTGAGGGAGATAAATTCCTACACAAAACTGAAGACCTACTCCTAATTAGATCAACTAGTTCTGAGTCTAGTCATATTATTATCCCAGTCAAGCTATTAGATTAAGGTTTGTATTCTAGTGCCACCCAAAGCCAAGCCATTATATTAGGCGACACACTTATCCCTATAGGCATTATGCCACTGCAAGATGAATGAGACAGATGTAGATTATACTTTGTTGTTCTGCCATTAATAAGAGCTTGAACCCCCCCTTTTTTTGTGTGTGTGGATGTAGGTCAGAACTAGGCCGAACCGCTTCACTTTTTGTGTATTGATAGTTTCTCATTTGTTGTGCGAGTTTCCTGCGATTTCAAGTTTAAGGTTTGATTTCTGTGGCAACAAATTATATAGACATATTTTTTTATGGTTCTCATGCATATCACATCTGCAAAATAATACGACGGAAGATGTAGTTTTGGTCAAGTCTAGTAATGTGCCAATGGGCTCGAAAGAGGTTTCAATGGCACGATTTGGCCACATTTTGGGGACATGCTGGTACGTCATGAGAAGATACTAACCCATTTAGCTAGTTTTTGTTTCATTAGGCTATGTTAATAAATTTCAGAAAGTCTCCCTATTCCTAATCAAATGCACTTTTTATAGTGTAATTCTTCATCTTTGCTCTGTGAATATAAATTATTGTTACAATTGCTGATTTTTATTTTCAATATCTTCATAACAAAATTTAGTTAGTAGCACTCACTATTCAACTTTTTACGAGTTTCACGCAAATCTTTTGATGGAAATGGGCCCTATTTTAGAGTTTTATTAGACATTTTCTTTTCTTTTATTATTTGTATTTTCTTTTATTTTGCTTTAGTATTTAAAGGTAAGGAGTAGTAATGGTATTTTTGTAATTAGGGCTTTAGCTTAGAGCCTAAGCTACTCCTCCCATTTAAATACTCACTTGTAAGCCTCATTTGAGGTAGACTTGAATTTTGAAATAGAAAAGAGTGTTTCTCTCTCTAAAGTGGTATTTAGATAATTTTAGGAGCCTTTTGACGGGTGGTTTACGTCAAATTGGTATCAGAGAGGGTGAAGCTCCACATTGGTATTAGTGTATCGGTGTATTTTTTTTTTATCAAAATCGTTCACTACTCTTCAATGGCTCCTAAAAGATCCAAACAACAACAAGATCAGATTCTAGAGTTGAAACAACAAATGGTGGAGTTGCAACAACGAATGGCCCAACTCTTTGCTAACCTAGGGCTAAAACCTAACCCTCCAACCCCCATGGCTGCTTCAACCCAAGATGAACCACAAACCTTAGCCCCCCCTTCAAACCCTAACCCTAGCTTTCATCCCGCTTTCCTCAGCCTTACCCCGCCACCATCGGAGCCCAAAAACCCTCTACTCCACCCCAAAAAACCTACCTGCTGCCCCAACAAAAAAAAAAACGTGACCCTAACCAAGGCCGCCTTAATCCCCGAACCCCCTTGGTAGCTCCCTGCCCACCCGCCGATCACCCCAATGGCAAGAAAACCATTGCCGACAGCAGCCCCAACCCACTCCTGCCTTCCCGTCTCATTTCCGACAACCCCAGCCCCTCCCCTCCTAGCCGCCAACCTCCCCTGGTGGTCGCGCAGGCCCCCCCGCTCTGACTTGCTCCCGGAAACCTAGGGTTTTGTCATAGGCCTTCTACCCGCTTCCAAACTATGGTTTTTGACCCGGGTAGATAATTCTAGGGCTGATTTGGGTGAAGACGAAGAGGAGAAGAAGAAATAAAGAAGAAAATTGTGGGATGTACACTCCTCAAGTTTCAAGAATAATTTTGGCCCCCCACAATTTTTTTTGGCACAATTTTTGGAATTTCCTCACGAATCCCCAAATTTTTTTGAACGCTCGAGGACGAGCTTGATTTTAAAAGGGGAAGAGTGATGGAAATGGGCCCTATTTTAGGGTTTTATCAGGCATTTTATTTTCTTTTGTTTTGCTTTAGTATTTAAAGGTAAAGAGTAGTAATGACATTTTTGTAATTAGGGTTTTAGCTTAGAGCCTAAGCTACTCCTCCCCTTTAAATACCCACTTGTAAGCCTCATTTGAGGTAGACTTGAATTTTGAAACAGGAAAGAGTCTCTCTCTAAAGTGGTGTTTATATAATTTTAGGAGCTTTTTGATGGGTGGTTTATGTCAGCTTTTTGATCTCATTTTCCTGTATCTATAACTGGAAAAGTCGGTTTTGAGTTTTGCCTGTCCATGCAATCAGAAAGAAGAGAAAGAAGAATCATCCTTAATGAGGCAGCTCTCTAGAAGGCCGAACCTCTCCACTCTGGAAATACCCACAAGGTCTCTAGAAAACACATCGTCCAGTTTTACGAGGATCGATATTCCAAGTCCTAGTTCGACCAGAGGAGGATTACCCCCTAGACCAAATTCAGCCAAATTCAAGTCCTCATTAAAAAACCTGCTTCCCCAGAGAAGTTTTAGAGGAAAAAATACATCCCAAGATGGCGACAAGACAGTTCTTATCATCCCAAGTACACCACTTTCAGATAAACCTTCAACTACCAGGTCATTCTCTTTGAACAAAGTTTTGTTCTCTTCATCAACAAAATCAGCTCATTCTTTACCAGTAACACCGATTGCAAATTCGGATCTTGAATCTGTACAGGAAACTCACCTGGATCGCCATTCTGAGTCTTCTGTAAGTGTTTTTTTATTCATTATTTCCTTATCTTTATTGCTAACTAATCGGGCTGAAGGTCCTGTTTTCCCTACTTTTGTTATTTTCCTTTGTACTTACTGAACCAGTTTTTGTTGTCTTACAGAAACCAGAACTTCAGCATCATATGACACGCTCGTTTTCGGTTCCTGTAAATGTTAAAACCCGAAGCTTAAGACAAATGGATTATTCAGGAGGTTTAATCCGCGTGTTATCGGCAACCCCTCGCCCTACTGAGGTCGACAGTGCCTCACCCGAAAAGTCACCCACTACAGAAATAGGTAATTTTTTTTTGTGTCATTTGACATAAAGTTCCTCGACATTTTTCTATTTGACATTTAGTCGAAGCCTCTTTTTTTTTCCTCTCTAAAAAGTCCATCACCATATAAATCACTCATAATACCTAAAACTCTAAATCCCCTAACCCTAAACCCTAAAAGCCTACCCCCCCAAACTCCTAAACCCACGATAGTACCTTACTAAAAAAGTCACCCATCCATAACAGAAATAGGTACATTTTGAAAGCCACTTTCATTGCCTGTAGGATTCAGCCTTGATAAATGTAATAAAGTGTTACCATCTGCCTCTTTTTTTTTTTTTTTCCTTTTTCTTTTTCTTTATCCCTACTTCTCATTATTGTTTCTAATTTTGGAATATCTTGTTAATTACATTTGTTTTTGAATGTTTTGCAGCTAGTGACGAAGCTGGCGAAGATATTCCTGAAGAAGAGGCAGTTTGTAGAATTTGTTTCGTTGAGCTTGGAGAAGGAGGTGAAACTCTTAAGATGGAGTGTAGCTGCAAAGGAGAGCTTGCACTTGCTCACCAAGAATGTGCTGTGAAGTGGTTTACCATTAAAGGAAACAAGACCTGTGATGTCTGCAAGCAGGATGTCCGAAACCTTCCAGTAACATTATTGAAAATACAGAGTCCTCAGATTGTTATAAGGCAGCCACGAACTGTACCAGAGCAGAGAGAAGTCGCTCGTTACAGGCAAGTTATTATTTTGGCGAGTTTATTAGCCATTATAAGGACATACCAAATTGCTATTGATGTGACTTAATATATATATATATATATGATTAAATTTCTTAAAGAGGATGGGTGAATTATATTTTCAAAGGTAGAGGAAAAGAATTGAATTTGAACCTACTCATCTATCAACATATCCAATTGGATTGCTGATGTTAGGCATAATGGCTAGCAAGGGGGCAAAACTAGAAAACCTCTCTGGACCTTTTCTAATATTTATTTTATTTATGTCTTGTTTATGATGCAGGAACATCCTTTTGATTTATTTTATATTTTTATGTTTATTTATTTTAGTTGGAGGTATTTTTGTCGTTGGGCTTCCCTTTACCTGTAATAGGGAACCCCAACATATTATATGGAATTTTTGGATATCACTTTACTTATAATATGATATCGTAGAGATTTCCTTAGATTTTTCGTCATGCTTGTTTTGTGTGAAGTTCTTTAGCGTTTACATCAAAATGGTGTGGGAGTGTTTCTGCGTAGTTGTGTATCTGTCAAAATGTTCTTTATTCATTGTTGTTTGACTGAGATAATGGTTGGATGGTCACTACCACTAGAGGATCGCTCTAGACCCAATTGCCATTACACCAAACCTATGAAGCACGGACTCGACACGTAATACATGTTTCGACACGACACGCGACACGTGATTTTTCCAAAAACTAGGATATGACACGCTAGGATACGTATAATATATAATATATGTTAAAATATATAATATATATTTAAATATATATATATATATATATATATATATATATATATATATATATATATATATATATATATTAATGAAATAAAACATATTTTTTTTCATAAAATACATTATTAGAGCATTCTTAACATGAAATTAAGAAAATGGACCATATAAAATAAAATTCAAACACACTTTAACATTAAAAATCATAAATAAGGCAGAACCATAATCACATAAGAATTTTTTTTTTAAAAATAAAATAAAAAAAGTGTCATTTTTACGTGTCCCAGCGTGTCGGACTCGTGTCAAAGCTGACTCGTGGCTTCCAGGAGATTGCCGGTGCTTCATAGCACTAAACGCCGATGAAGCTAAGACCGTGATAGCACCGCCCCCTCAACCTTAATTTTCTGCCTTTGTTCTCTGTCTCTCGCTGCGACGACACAACTGTGACAACCCCGTCCTCTATCACGATTCCACCCTGGCCTGCATTAACCCTTTAACCCTGGCTGGCTGCTCTTAGAGAACCCACCCTCCATCTCTGATTTCTCCTTTAACCTTGAACCATAACCCTAACCGCCCCACTATGTGTGACCATACTACCTTGTGTGTGACAACCTTGACACTCATCTTCACCTGCAACCAACCTTAATCCACCCTCGTGCCTTTGACTAAGCCACTCCTCAATTTCACTGAGCCACCACCCACCTCCCTCTCAATCGGTTACCTAAACAACCCCACTGCCCCACGTATTTCCCCTTACTCCCCATTTGAAGCCGCGTCTATCTCACGGTGATAAATAACCCATTCATAAACGCTTCTTCATTCAGGATCATTCTACGAGTACAAATTGATCGAGGCACAAATCTATTCAATTCCTAGTGTTGTCGATGGGCCACCTATGAACCTTGATCATTGATAGCGGCTCGAGTATCAGCCCGTAGCCAGGTAAGATGGTTGTTGTGTTAAGACCTACTTGAGGAGTCATTGACTACCCGTGTCGGATCGACTTGCTTGACAATAGTGACCCATTATTTCCCTTCAAATAGTGTCCAGTATTGTTCACGATTCGATCGTATTCAGATGATGTTACATGCACCGTGGTTGATATGCACGTGTCACTTGATACTGGGCCCACCGTGACAGTTTGACATGGAAAGTACCTACGACTTGCGCCCTAACACGTAAAGTTCCAAATTTTAGGGACAAGATTGTTCTAGAGATGATTCAGGAGCTGCGCCAGGCCCGTCCATTGCTAATGTTCACTAGGATGTGTGAGCTCGTCTTCAACTTATCCATGCATCTTGCAAGGGGCAAGTGGATGTACATTGCAGAGGTTGTTGCCCACCCCGATTCAGCTGTTGGGTAGTTTGGACAGGATAATGTTGATTGTGATTTTTATGGTTAGCGGGAGTGATGCAAGATTACTTCTTCTTGTTTAGTTTATTTGAATGTGGTGGGTTTTACATTAAAAAAAGGTCTAATAAATATGTTGATATGATTAAGGATATTTATGATGAGGCCATGATTATAATAAAGATAACAACGGATTAAAGTAATGAATTTTTCGAGGACAGTAGGCTTGCACCACGGTTCTGTACTATGTCCTTATCCTTTTGTTCTTATCTTGGATGAATTGATTATTTGCAGATGATATTATTTAGCTATGAAGCACGGACTCAACATGTAATACGTGTTTCGACACGACACGCAACACGCGACACGCGACACGCGACACGTGATTTTTTCAAAAACTAGGATACGACACGCTAGGATACATATAATATATAATATATATTTAAATATATATATTAATGAAAAAAACAGATTTTTTTCCATAAAATACATTATTAGAGCATTCTTAATACGAAATTAAGAAAATGGACCACATAAATCAAAATTCAAACACACTTTAACATTAAAAATCATAAATAAGGCAGAATCATAATCACATAAGAAAAAAAATTTTAAAAATAAAAATTAAAAAAAATCCTTTTTACGTGTCCCAGCGTGTCGGCAACGTGTCCCAGCATGTCGGCAACGTGTCCAAACATGTCCCAACGTGTCGACAACATGTCCGAGCGTGTCGCGTGTCGGGCTTGTGTCAAAGCTGGCTCGTGGCTTTCGGGAGAGTGTCGGTGCTTCATAGTTATTTAGTGGGTGAAACTAAGGTAGCGATGGTAGATTGGAAGTGTATAGAGAAACCCTGGAAACAAGAGAGTTTTAAAATAAGTAAGACTAAATAGAGAATGTGGAGTGCAATTTTAGTGATAGCAGGAGGAGAAATGTGGATGTGGTGACACTTCAAGGGTGTAGAAACACCTAAAACTGGTCATTTTCGTTATTTTGGCTCGATTATCATGGAGATATTAGTAAAAATGTTATACATATAATTAATGCATATTGGGTCAAAGTGGAGAAGTGCTAACGACATATAATGTGAGTGTCGTATACCTTTGAAGTTAAAGGGGAGTAATTATAGGACGGTCATTGGACTTGCCATGTTATACGAGTGTTGTGTTGGACAACCAAAAAACAAAATGTGTAGAAAATTAGTGTGGTGGAGATGTGGATGTTAAGATGGTGTGTGGTAAAAGATAAAATTAAAAATGAACATATTCGTGAAACAATAGAAGTAGCTTTTATAGAAGAGAAATTAAGAGAAAATCAACTTTGATGGTTTGGACACGTCAAGCGTAGACCAATAAGTGTCCCCGTAAGAAAGAGTGATTCGATCAGTATTGATGGTAAGGGTAGAGGTAGGCATAAATTGACTTGGTGGGATATTGTAAAAAATGACATGATATCATGTGATTTAATTGAGGATATTGAGCTTAATAAAGCGAAATGGAAAAATAGGATTCACGTAGCGGACCACAAATAATTGGAAAAAGGCATTGTTGAGTTGAGTTATTTTATTATGTTCTTTCATATTAGTCCGTGGTATTTTTGTCTTTGGCCTTCCCTTGGCATATAAACAGCAACTGATATGGAATTTGAGAGATTGCCTGATTTCCATCATGCCTGTTTTGTGTGTGTATGTGTCACTTAAATTCCCCTGCATTTAAAGTTTATGTTTTCTACAGATCAGTTGCTGTTTATTTACTTACATATATTTTCTCTTATATTTTACGAGTTAATTTCTTTTGTTAGTTTCTAGATTCGTGGGACATGGGCAGGGGTTGTGGTTCACGGGTCTTATTTTGGGCCTGGTGATGTCATTGGGTCTCTATATGTGTTTTTTTTGGTAGTTCTAGAATGTATCAATTAGTAAAAATCCATTTTTTAATGATGAATCCCATTTTCAGTCTATACAACACAGACAATTCTATATGGGAACACGCACGTCCAAGGGTTAGATCTATGTCGAGCACTTAAGAGAAGTGTCCTGAAATTATTTTATAGGACATGGTTCGGCCGCGAACATGAAATGCCTTGGACACAACAAGGTTACTCCTTAGACACGACAGGATGCGGCTCATTCATGACAAAGTTTTTCTGGTTATTTACATTTTACAAAATAGAGTAGTGAATACAATCTTAAGAACTATAATAGCTAAAATGAGAACAATATAAATGACGTTAATAACGCCAAATGGGAATCAAGGAGAAGATATCTCAGGTCTCAACTCTCTTTCAATAAACTCTCAAAATATAGAATGCCCCGAAAGAGGCTACAAGTTGAGTATTTATAAGGGGGAGGTAGCTTAGGCTCTAAGTAAAAGATCTAATTACAAGTATACCCCTAAGAGCCTTTTACTACCCCAACTCTTATTTTGCGAACCCCTGATTCGTATTTGGACCAGTCCCAGCCAAATATTCTGCAACCATTAATATCAATGGTTCTCTTGGGTAATCGTTAATCATCTCAATTTTAATAGTTTTACCCTTTTTAAAAGGAAATTTAATTCAAGTTTTGAATTCGACTTCAATTTCAATCCCTTTGTATTTCTATGGCACTGTTGTTACCATAGAACGCATAGACTGAAGTAAGGGTGTGTTTGGTTGGACGAACGCCCCCCCCCCCCCCCCCCCCCCCCCCCCCAAAGAAAATATTTCCATGGATAAAGTCCAAACTGTGCATTATTTGGTTGTACTTTAGGCAAACTTGGAGAAATTTTTCAACCAAAAAATAGACAATCAAACACACCAAAAGTTGGAAATTATTTCCCATCAAACACACCCTAATAGTTTTTGTTTACCTGGAGTTGGCCTTTCAGCGTGCTCTGTTCTATCAAGTGGCAGTTCTATTTATCCAAAATACCTCTAATCATTCTACAGATTTATAGTATTGGTTTCATATAATTTGAGTTGCTAACACATGCGATTTTACGTGGCAGTTCTACTTATCCAAAATACCTCTAATCATTTTACAGATTTATAGTATTGATTTCATATAATTTGAGTTGTTAACACATGCGATTTTACATGTTTTATTCTCCACAGGGTCTGGCAGGATGTACCTGTTCTTGTCATGGTCAGCATGCTTGCATATTTCTGTTTCCTGGAGCAACTCTTGGTACTATTTTTCGTTTAATTATGACAACCTTTGAGATCATTTTGCTTGTCTATATTGCATGACTTCGACGAATACATCATCATGCTAAAACTGACGACAGGTTTAAACAACATTTATCAACAATATTGTGCTGTCCATTACTAGTGATGTGTGAAGTAATGGACATAAGCCATCTATAATGGACAGATTTAGCCAAAGAAACAAAATATACAATATGAAGGGGCGAGTCTAGCTGTAGGACAGATAAGTATAACACCCCATAAACCATATGTCACAAGCTATAGCCCCATTAGGTATTAGAATCTGTCATGCCCAATCTAACTGGGGGCCACCCCAAAGAATTGAAGCACATCTCGAACAATGGGATGAGTGGGAGGGGATGTGTGACACCCCGCCTAATTAAATACCGGGCGATCACTCCTTTATTAAATTAAATCAAGGTAAACAGTTGGTTCATTCTCAGCATCACTGACGATAAAAATAATTTTTCCAATTTAACACCCTAAATAATTAAGCTAAGTGTCAAAACCATTTTTCATACAAACTTCCAAATTTTAATTAAAGAAAAGATTTATTAATTCAAAACAACCTTTCTACAATATAGAATTACACCACGATGAACTAAAATAAAACCATACATTCACCAAACGAATGTCAACAATATAAAACTAAAAATCATAAACCATCCTGAATAAATCCCATAAACAATCCTGGAATAACTGAAATATAAAAAGATCCCAACAATAAATGGAATGATAAAAAGGGCGACACGTGCCCAAAAATGAGAGTGATAGGAGTGGAGTCAATAACAGAAGTCGTCTACTCAAGTAACCTGCAACTCCCACCTAAGCTGCAGCTCGTTCTTCTCAAAGGATCCTAAGCAAGACGCCCCTGTGGCTGGGCACCTGAAAATATACATATATATACACAAGAGAGAGAGAGAAGGAAACGGGTCAGGGCCCGAAAGTGTGTTTGATTTTAAAAATACGTTAAGCAAGTATTTAAAATGATACAGGCCAATGCAACATCATAATAGTTCGTCTCTCTCTTGAGAAATACTCACCTCTCTTCTAATGTGCACTCCTATCGCACTATCCTACCCAACGATTCGTTTATCTTAGCTTACACATACATTTTCAAAACCGAACAATGTCAATGTTTTAAAAAGGTTACTTTCAATATGTAGTACTCTTCTCGTTTTAGCTTCCTTAAATTATAAGGTTTCCCAGTGTCTTCTCATACTTTCACAAAACAAGTATTTAATAATTGAGTCAACAACCATGTTCTACTTATCAAATTACAGTAGGCAGTTTAAAGTTTATAACCTCATATATATATATTATCTACTCGTATAATATATATATATAACAGCACCCCAACTAAACTATGGTGCGGGCATACTCTGCTATCCAATCCCCGTATCGCTCACACAAAGGGAAATACAAGTTCGGAATCACTCTCGAACTGTATTAACATATATATAAAACAACGTTGAGGCGAAGCATAGATTCCAAGTCCAAGAGGTCAGTACATACCCACACGTCTCTTAGGACCGTCCGACTATCAATCTGATTGCCCGTACCTAGGATCTCTATCTTCTAGGGTACGAATCAATATCCCCCATAAAGCAACACAGGATAAGATCGTCCCAGCGCGGTAACCTCAGGGATAGCAAGTAGCGCGGGTACGTTTTTCACATGTATATAATATGTACACACAATCATATAAATATACCCATTCATCATATTAATATAGGTTCCTCCCGTTACCCATAGTCACAACATTTATCTTTAATTTCTCATTATCATGATTACGTATAAGGTTTCGTCTTTAACCTTAACTCGAAGAGTTTTCTCACTCATTACCTAATACTCATGGGTCTTATCCTTACCAATCTAAAATTCAGTAAGTGACTTTATTTAATTCCAACGTAACTCTCTTACGCACCTCACCCTTAAGTTTCATAAATTCAGCCTAAAGTAAATATCCCATAATTACCCTTCTCGTTGAAGATTAAAGGTTCTAACATTGATCCCTATACCCTACTGGTCCTCAATATCTCCCAAATCCTTTTATTTATAATGCCAAAGAAATATTCCACGGTAAATTAATTCAACTAATTAAACAAGGGGAAAAAAGAGTTTGCTAGGAGGGGTCGATCGATCGACGTCTGGGGCTCGATCGATCGAACCTTCGATCGATCGACGCTCTAGGTTCGATCGATCGATTAAACAGGTATTTCGATTTCTGCAGAAGTGCAGTTACGGGTTTTACTAATATTCTTCATTCAAATTCATATTTTCCAACCCTAATCGTCCCAAAACTTATACCACAAACATAATAACATATTACCAGATGTTTCTAACGTTAAGCATGCGTATAACCATCATTAAACATGATTAAACAACCTAAAATCTCATCTAATCATCAAGAACCCTAAGTTTTCTTAACTTCTATTCTAATCAGTTTTTCTCCAGAATTTCCTTCTACATAATCATCAAAATTCGTGGGTTAATCATCTACATCATATAAGACTTCCAGAATAAGGTTATGATGATTTCTACATGCAAATCCCTATCAAAATTTGAGGTTTTCTTCCTTTGATTATACTCCTAATCATTCCTACACTAATATGATTATTGCACCAACGAAAATACGCAAGTTAAACACTTGCCTGGGATTTCAGAGGTTTGCTTTCCTGCTGATATTGGTGTGGTTGCGTTCTCCTCCTCGCGATCTATGCGTTGGTGGTGACGGCGGTGAAATCGGTGGTGTTTTGGGCCTTGAATCACCTTGAGAGCTCTCTCCTCTCTTCTCCAATGGCCGTTCTAGGGTTCTGAATGTTCTAACCCTAAAAGGCTGACTTAAAAGGCTGCTAAGGATGGCTGAAATTCGTGGGTTTAATTACCCTATTTTGTAAAATGACCAAAATGCCCTCCCGGGTCACTAATTAAGCCTAAAAACATCCCGAGACCCAAACTAAACCCCCGGGTACACTTTTCTGACTATCTCGACCTTTCCGGACGCGTTGGCGCACTCAAAACGACCATACGGACAACTTATAAAATATTCACTTTTTAATTACATAATTAGTCCCGACGTGGCACGGGCACGTCCCGACTTAAATTTCCGAAATAGTCATTTAATTCACTTATGACATTCAATATAACCAATATAATATATTACTATGCTCATTAGTAATATTCAACAAGTTTCCCATAATTACTAACTCTAGTCACGTTAATAATTATAACATAATTAATTTCCGGATTTTTATTAAATAAATCATCACATTAAATTTAATAAATCCCCAAATTAAATATAGTATAAAAATACGGGGTATTACATACTTCCCCCCCTAATAACGGAATTTCGTCCCGAAATTCGGAAAATAAGGCATACCTGGTAAAAACAAATCTGGATATCTCTCGCGCATATCTGCCTCACGCTCCCAAGTGGATTCCTCCACATTATGATGCTCCCACTGGACTCGCACAAGTGGAACTACTTTCGACCTCAATCTCCTCTCACTATAGTCTAGAATAGCCACTGGTCTCTCCTCGTATGAGCTATCAGACTGTAAGTCTATCTCGTCTATCGCAATGTGAGTATGGGCCATATCATCCCGAAGATATCGTCTCAATGACGAGATGTGAAATACATCGTGGATGCGATGTAAATGTTCTGGCAATCCCAACCTGTATGCTACTGGCCCAATTCTCTCGATGATGGGAAATGGTCCTACGTACCTCGGAGCCAACTTCCCCTTCTTCCCGAACCTCATCACTCCTTTCATAGGAGATACACGCAACAACACTTGATCTCCCACATTAAACTCCCGGAAGAACCGTTTCGCATCGGCGTAGCTCTTCTGCCTGTCTTGGGCTACCCGAATACGACTCCTGATTATCTCAATCCTCGCGGAGGTCTCCTGAATCACTTCTGGCCCTAATAACTTGTTGTCCCCCACCTCGAGCCAACAAGTTGGAGAACGACAAGGCCTGCCGTACAAAGCCTCAAATGGAGCCATGCCAATCGTAAACTGATAGGAGTTATTATAAGCAAACTCTACCAGTGGAAGGTGTGGTTCCCAACCCCCTCCGAAATCGAGAACACACATGCGTAGCATATCTTCCAACATCTGATTAGTACGCTCTGTCTGTCCATCTGTCTGTGGGTGGTAGGCTGAACTCAGTCTCAACTCTGTACCCATAGCCTCCTGAAAGCTTTCCCAGAAGCGTGACACAAAAATCTTGTCTCTATCTGACACAATATTCAGGGGCACCCCGTGTAATCTGACAATCTCAGCGATGAACAACTGGGCATACTGACCCGTGGTATAATCTGTCCTCATCGTGGCCCCGCTGTGATGTAGGCAACCCGGTAATGAAATCCATGGAAATACTTTCCCACTTCCACGCGGGTATTTCCAACGGCTGAAGTAATCCCGACGGTTTCTGATGGTCCACCTTCACCAGCTGGCAAGTAGAACACTTGGACACAAATTCAGCGACACCCTCTTCATCCCACTCCACCAGTACTGTCGTCTCATGTCCTGGTACATCTTATCGCCTCCCGGATGTACTGCAAATTGGGACCCATGAGAATGAGTCATCACTTCATGACGTAGCTCCGCTCCTTCTGGGACCACTAATCTCCCATTAAACCGCAACCCTCCATCCGAACTAACAGAATAGGACTCAGCACCCTCGGCTAGAAGTCGTACAATCTGCTCCTGACAAAACGGGTCTGTGGTCTGTGCCTGTATCACCCTTGTAACAATCTCGGGTGTGACTGACATGACGGATATGAACGAACGGGCTACTGCGTCTTGGTGACCCAACTCCTTCCACTTCGCTTTCCAAACGTCGGCTACATCGTCTACCGGTCTACGGCTCAACGCATCAACAACTACGTTGGCCTTCCCCGGATGGTACTGTATGTCGAACTGGTAATCTTTCACAAACTCTAACCATCTGCGCTGACGCATATTCAGCTCTCGCTGAGTGAACAGGTATTGCAGTGACTTATGGTCTGTGAACAAACGGAATTTCTCGCCCAATAAATAGTGCCTCCAAATTCTCAATGCAAAGACGACCGCAGCTAACTCCAGGTCGTGGGTGGGGTAATTCTTCTCATGTGGCTTAAGCTTGCGGGAAGCAAAAGCTATAGCCTTCTCCTCCTGCTGGAGTACTCCCCCAAGTCCTCGTAAGGACGCATCTGTGTAAACCAGGTACTCTACACCCGGCTTCGGTAAAGCAAGGACTGGTGCCGAAGTAAGCTTGTCCTTCAGCTCGTCGAAAGCCAACTGACAAGCGTCATCCCAGATATATGGTACTCCCTTGCGAGTCAGATTCGTCAATGGACCCGCTATTTTGGAGAATCCCCGAATGAATCTCCTGTAGTATCCGGCTAACCCCAAGAAACTACGCACTTCCGTCGGTGTCGTGGGCTGCCCCCACTCCCTCACCGCTGACACTTTGCTCGGGTCAACTGCTATCCCTTGCTCAGAAACAACATGGCCCAAGAATTGTACCTCTCGCAACCAGAATCCACACTTCTCGTACTTAGCATACAACTGATGCTCTCGTAGAGTCTGAAGAACCTGCCTCAAGTGTTCGGCATGCTCCTCCTCGGAGTGTGAATATATCAGAATATCATCTATGAAGACGATGACGAACTGATCCAAGAACTCTCTGAATACTCGGTTCATCAAGTCCATGAAAACGGCTGGGGCATTTGTGAGTCCGAACGGCATCACCCTGAACTCATAGGACCCATATCTCGACAAGAAGGCAGTCTTTGAAACATCCTGCTCTCTAATCCGTAACTGATGGTACCCCGACCTCAGATCTATCTTCGAAAAGAAAGTTGCTCCCCTCAGCTGGTCGAACAGATCATCGATTCGAGACAACGGATATTTATTCCGTATCGTGACCTTATTCAACTCCCGGTAGTCCACGCACAATCTCAGTGAACCATCTCTCTTCTTTACAAATAAGACTGGAGCGCCCCAAGGTGAGGTACTCCTACGAATGAAGCCCTGACCTAATAGTTGCTCAATCTGATCTCGTAGCTTTCGCATCTCTGCCGGAGCCATACGGTACGGTGCGCGTGCTATAGGTCTCGTATCCGGCACTAAATCTATAACAAAGTCTATCTCACGACTGGGCGGTAGGCCTGGTATCTCCTGAAACACGTCGGAATACTCCCTAACAACTGGGATCGAATCCAAAGGAATCACAACCTCCTTAGAGGTATCCTCCTCAATGTAATATAAATGAGCGATCGAACCTCCCTCTGGGCGAGGCATCGCCACTACAAACATCTCTTGCCCCGGAATGGCAAAAACAATGCTCCCACCGAAGCAATCAATCATGGCTCTATAAGATGCGAGCCAATCCATACCAATAATCACATCATGCTCGTGCATGTCTAAGACTAGCATGTCTGCAGGCAATACCAAGCTACCAATCTCTATCCCTACTCCCCGGCATATAAAGAATATAAGTGACCCACTCCCCAGTGGTGAGTCGACACACGTCACGGTGCTCTCTGCTGTGGCTAATAACCCTAAGGACTTCGCAGAATGCGTAGCTATAAAACAATGCGTTGCCCCCGTATCAAATAAAACTTTACCCATAGTACCATGGATAGGAAACATACCCTCAATCGCGGGTGGTGCCTGTGGAGCTGCTGCCTGGTGGACGTTATAGACACGTCCATACTGTAATTGCCCCTGCTGTACTGGAGCTGCTGGAATGGCTGGTAGGGCTGGCACCTGGGCTGGAGCTGGAAGGGCAGGTGGAAAGAGTGGCCTCTGCGGCTCATTACGGGCTCCCTGCTGCTGTGGGGCCCTATCGCCCTCTGGGCAATCCTGACGCTTATGGCCGTGCTTGCCGCACACAAAACACCGGCCTCTGAAATTACCTCCCCTCTGTCCCTGCTGACCACGGCCCTGCTGGCCGTTACCTCCACGCCATTGGCCCTGTTGGCCCGATGTGCACGCTGTTGGCCTTGCTGGCCCTGCTGCTGTCCCTGCGGTCGGTGTTGACCCTGCTGGCCCTGCCTATAACCCCCATTTCCCTGCCTGGGATCACCCGAACGGAATCGCTTAGCAGGGCCCCCCTGATGGGAACTCTGCTCGTGCTGACGAGTCTGTCCATGAGTTGGTGCCCCACCGGCACTATTGCCCCCGGTCCTGCCCTGCTGGCTGGACTCTCCTGCTCTCTTGCTTCCCTGAAGGTGGAAGCGGTGATCCTGGCAATGTAGTAACGCTGCATTGAGTACGTCAGTGAAAGTACTCAGGGATAGATTCCCAATAAGGTGCTGACGGATCCTCCAAGCTAACCCGTCGACGAACAGCAAAATTTTCTTGCCCTCAGTGGGTGCCTCATCTGGCACAATAGTGAGAAGTCTCGTGAACTCCTCCTCATACTCGGCTACAGTAAGGTTCTCCTGCTTCAGATTTAGTAGTCTCCGCCTCATCTCAGTCTGCACTGCGGGTGGAAAGTACTTGCGGTCAAACCGCTCCCAGAACATCTGAATAGGGATCGTGTCCCTCTCCTCCAAAGTAGTAGTGGACTCCCACCACTGTAATGCGGCTCCCACCAGCTTAAAAGAAGCCAATAACTTCTTTTGTACCTCGGTACACTCATACATGCGAAGATGCCGCTGGATGTCTTTCTTCCATTGGCTGACAGTAACAATATCGGAGCTACCAGAAAACTCAGGGGGATGTGCTTTCTGAAAAGCATCCCTAACCCTCTCCCATGCAGATGGAAGCTGTGCTGGTACTGGCGCCACTGCCTGAACCTGGGGTGGAGCCTGTTGAGTCATTGCTATCGCGGCATTCACCGCCTGAGCGACTATGGCGGCTACTTCATTAGCATTCATTGTGCCCGGTGCCGGAGCTGCTGGTTGCTCGGCCTGGGCACGCCTATCTTTCGGAGCACGTCTCGGAGGCATCTGAAACGTGAACAAAATTTATCAGTCTACAGTGATCATCGAATCTCAATTAACTGAAGACTTAAACGTAAAAACAGGAATGCAACAAATCCTAAAAATAGGGCTCTATAGCAAAAACGTTAAGCTGAAAGCGAAATAAGCCGTACAGATCCTATGGACACTAGAACCTGATGCTCTGATACCACCTGTGACACCCCGCCTAATTAAATACCGGGCGATCACTCCTTTATTAAATTAAATCAAGGTAAACAGTTGGTTCATTCTCAGCATCACTGACGATAAAAATAATTTTTCCAATTTAACACCCTAAATAATTAAGCTAAGTGTCAAAACCATTTTTCATACAAACTTCCAAATTTTAATTAAAGAAAAGATTTATTAATTCAAAACAACCTTTCTACAATATAGAATTACACCACGATGAACTAAAATAAAACCATACATTCCCCAAACGAATGTCAACAATATAAAACTAAAAATCATAAACCATCCTGAATAAATCCCATAAACAATCCTGGAATAACTGAAATATAAAAAGATCCCAACAATAAATGGAATGATAAAAAGGGCGACACGTGCCCAAAAATGAGAGTGATAGGAGTGGAGTCAATAACAGAAGTCGTCTACTCAAGTAACCTGCAACTCCCACCTAAGCTGCAGCTCGTTCTTCTCAAAGGATCCTAAGCAAGACGCCCCTGTGGCTGGGCACCTGAAAATATACATATATATACACAAGAGAGAGAGAGAAGGAAACGGGTCAGGACCCGAAAGTGTGTTTGATTTTAAAAATACGTTAAGCAAGTATTTAAAATGATACAGGCCAATGCAACATCATAATAGTTCGTCTCTCTCTTGAGAAATACTCACCTCTCTTCTAATGTGCACTCCTATCGCACTATCCTACCCAACGATTCGTTTATCTTAGCTTACACATACATTTTCAAAACCGAACAATGTCAATGTTTTAAAAAGGTTACTTTCAATATGTAGTACTCTTCTCGTTTTAGCTTCCTTAAATTATAAGGTTTCCCAGTGTCTTCTCATACTTTCACAAAACAAGTATTTAATAATTGAGTCAACAACCATGTTCTACTTATCAAATTACAGTAGGCAGTTTAAAGTTTATAACCTCATATATATATTATCTACTCGTATAATATATATATATAACAGCACCCCAACTAAACTATGGTGCGGGCATACTCTGCTATCCAATCCCCGTATCGCTCACACAAAGGGAAATACAAGTTCGGAATCACTCTCGAACTGTATTAACATATATATAAAACAACGTTGAGGCGAAGCATAGATTCCAAGTCCAAGAGGTCAGTACATACCCACACGTCTCTTAGGACCGTCCGACTATCAATCTGATTGCCCGTACCTAGGATCTCTATCTTCTAGGGTACGAATCAATATCCCCCATAAAGCAACACAGGATAAGATCGTCCCAGCGCGGTAACCTCAGGGATAGCAAGTAGCGCGGGTACGTTTTTCACATGTATATAATATGTACACACAATCATATAAATATACCCATTCATCATATTAATATAGGTTCCTCCCGTTACCCATAGTCACAACATTTATCTTTAATTTCTCATTATCATGATTACGTATAAGGTTTCGTCTTTAACCTTAACTCGAAGAGTTTTCTCACTCATTACCTAATACTCATGGGTCTTATCCTTACCAATCTAAAATTCAGTAAGTGACTTTATTTAATTCCAACGTAACTCTCTTACGCACCTCACCCTTAAGTTTCATAAATTCAGCCTAAAGTAAATATCCCATAATTACCCTTCTCGTTGAAGATTAAAGGTTCTAACATTGATCCCTATACCCTACTGGTCCTCAATATCTCCCAAATCCTTTTATTTATAATGCCAAAGAAATATTCCACGGTAAATTAATTCAACTAATTAAACAAGGGGAAAAAAGAGTTTGCTAGGAGGGGTCGATCGATCGACGTCTGGGGCTCGATCGATCGAACCTTCGATCGATCGACGCTCTAGGTTCGATCGATCGATTAAACAGGTATTTCGATTTCTGCAGAAGTGCAGTTACGGGTTTTACTAATATTCTTCATTCAAATTCATATTTTCCAACCCTAATCGTCCCAAAACTTATACCACAAACATAATAACATATTACCAGATGTTTCTAACGTTAAGCATGCGTATAACCATCATTAAACATGATTAAACAACCTAAAATCTCATCTAATCATCAAGAACCCTAAGTTTTCTTAACTTCTATTCTAATCAGTTTTTCTCCAGAATTTCCTTCTACATAATCATCAAAATTCGTGGGTTAATCATCTACATCATATAAGACTTCCAGAATAAGGTTATGATGATTTCTACATGCAAATCCCTATCAAAATTTGAGGTTTTCTTCCTTTGATTATACTCCTAATCATTCCTACACTAATATGATTATTGCACCAACGAAAATACGCAAGTTAAACACTTGCCTGGGATTTCAGAGGTTTGCTTTCCTGCTGATATTGGTGTGGTTGCGTTCTCCTCCTTGCGATCTATGCGTTGGTGGTGACGGCGGTGAAATCGGTGGTGTTTTGGGCCTTGAATCACCTTGAGAGCTCTCTCCTCTCTTCTCCAATGGCCGTTCTAGGGTTCTGAATGTTCTAACCCTAAAAGGCTGACTTAAAAGGCTGCTAAGGATGGCTGAAATTCGTGGGTTTAATTACCCTATTTTGTAAAATGACCAAAATGCCCTCCCGGGTCACTAATTAAGCCTAAAAACATCCCGAGACCCAAACTAAACCCCCGGGTACACTTTTCTGACTATCTCGACCTTTCCGGACGCGTTGGCGCACTCAAAACGACCATACGGACAACTTATAAAATATTCACTTTTTAATTACATAATTAGTCCCGACGTGGCACGGGCACGTCCCGACTTAAATTTCCGAAATAGTCATTTAATTCA
Organism: Sambucus nigra; assembly: GCA_949130495.1. NCBI lineage: Eukaryota > Viridiplantae > Streptophyta > Magnoliopsida > Dipsacales > Adoxaceae > Sambucus > Sambucus nigra. The sequence continues at coordinate 172,928,980 of OX422224.1, read as the reverse complement.
CTTATGACATTCAATATAACCAATATAATATATTACTATGCTCATTAGTAATATTCAACAAGTTTCCCATAATTACTAACTCTAGTCACGTTAATAATTATAACATAATTAATTTCCGGATTTTTATTAAATAAATCATCACATTAAATTTAATAAATCCCCAAATTAAATATAGTATAAAAATACGGGGTATTACAGGATGTCAGAGTTATCCTTAAAAGGTTACCTTACATACAAAACATATTTGTCTTGGATGGCAAGAGCATGCTCACTAACCCTTTTTTTCAACGATGGAGGGTGATTTCAGAAAATTGGTATATGGAATTTATACACTCTTCATTGGATCGATATCCCATGACTAGAAAACCCTGGGATTGAAAAATCAAAGAAGTCATCACCAGAATACTTAGTCGGAGGGTCCCCATGACTATGGGACAAATACCCTTCATTGAAAGCCTCATAGCTAAAATGACATGAATAAGGGCTTGAAAGAGGTCGTACCCCGTCCTGTTTGGTGTAATTAGTAATTGAATTTTGTTAGGATTTATCTTTTACTTATTCTACTTTATCTACGATTAGATTAGATTATGAATTGTATTATTTTGCCTATTCATAGATCCACTAGCCATCAATTGTAAACAACTATTATTAATATAATTTTTGAGATTAATGCTTTGGTTTGAATATTTTCTATTGGTTTCGTATGTGTATACCGCTTTATGGTTTTGTGTTTATGTCAAATTGGTATCGGTATCGGAGCTGAGTTCACTCTTAGTGCGCGTTTGAGAGTATGTGTTCTTGAGTAGTTTGTTTGGGTAGTGTTATGGCGAATGGCGATTAGGTTGGTTTGGACTCTGGTTGGCATAGGAGGGAAGTGTGTTGCGCTACCCACCACCATAAAAGGATTCCCTGACACCTAACCCTTATCAATCATCCATGTTGCCTCACCCTCCTTCCTTGATTAAAGCCACTCAACGACGCTTGGCGGTCGCTCTCCATTGTTCTTAATCTCCAGTGAGGGTCTTCGCTGGCCACTGACAACCTTAGGCAAAACTGGTTGGGGTTCAGCCGCAACCCACTTCTCGTACTTCACAAACCCCAACTCTAAGTCGTTCGGGACCCATTTGTCTCCCTTCCCAAGTACAGATCCCATCCCTCCCCAACATTGTCGACAATAGATGATGGTTACCGATGTTCGGAAATCCTTCGGGAGGATTAGAATCCTTCTCCCATGTGTTGAAGGTCAACTCGAAACCCTCTAACCTACCAATTGAAAACTCTAGTCCTTTGAACCTTTCAACTTATCAATCAACCCTTCAGTTTAACCCCTACACCCCAATGTCGCCTTTGACGATGTTCCTCGTTGTCAGGCAAAGCCTATTGGAGGTTCGATTAGCCTCATTGGTGACCCACGACACCCCCTCGATAAAAAATAAAAAAGGAGGAAACTAGAACCAAAGGTGTTCGCGGAGGAGACAAATCGCAAGCCCCTCGGTCTTGGGATGAGAAACACAGTCGTAAGTTGGAACCAATTACAAGAGGTTGGAAGTTTAAAGTGTTTGATCGTTCGGTTAATTGTTTTGGGAAAACTTAGAGAAGCTACATTTGGTTCCAGTAATATGGGTGCAAGCTTTGTGATTGGTTTTATAGATACAAATGACATTGGGCTATTACAACAAGTGGACATGGATTTTATTGGGCTTAAAAATTTGGGTCGCTCCCAAATTTCAAAATGATGCAGAATATCATTTTAGGGCCCCAAATTCTTGGCAAAAATCATTTTGGATTAAACTTGGAACTGGATTTTTCCCATGTATTTGTGGATTTGGATGGGCTTGCAATTTAGGCCTTTCAAGGCTGAGCTTTCTCAAAAGTGGAAAGCGAAGTGAACAAGGGCTTGGAAGAGGCAAAAACAGGGATCAACCCCTAGTATGAGAGATAAAAAATTGATTTATTATTGATTTTAGTTTAAGGGATAATTAGTTTTAGTAATCATGATTAGAAGAGATAATTTGTATTAGTGAATAATATTAAGGCATTCCCCCTGAGCAATGCGTTGTGTTTGTCACCAATGTCTCGAAAAGTACGCAAAGGCTATCGCATCCTTGTCCGGGTGAAATGAAAAATGGACAAGGGTTCCCGCACCACTCTCACTCTGGGCGTATGCGGGTAAAGAAGTTTGTCGAGTATAATAGGCTTAGGTTAACAACTCAGAATATATGAACTTTTTCAAGGAAAGGTGTGGAAGTGGTCGAGGGAGGAAATAGTGTATTATCTAAGTATTTTTTTCAATAAAATTATATTTATCATAATAACTAATATGATTCTTGATAAGTGGATAAAGAGTGTTTTGGTGCCTTTTTATAAAAATAAAGGGATATACAAAGTTTTTCAAATTATTGCGGTATTAAGTTAATGAGTTATATAATGATTGTGGGAAAGAGTGATTGAATATAAATGCGATTGGAAACAAGAGTATCTGAGAATGAGAATAAGTTTGGGTTTATACTGATGAGAGGTTAGCAATGGAAGCTATCTATTTATTGAGAAGATTGGTGGAAAGGTATAAAGAGAAAAAGAATGATCTTCATATGTTTTTTTTATAGATTTAGAGAAAGCATATGATGAAGTATCTAACGATATAATGGTGTGCACAGGTGTGTGTGGCACCTGCGTGGAATTGAGTAAATGATGATAGTTTTTTTAATTTGTATTTATTATTTTGTTTTATTGTCTTTTTATTATAATAAATGAGTATTCCTTTGGAATATTCTAGATTAGGTTAGTTAAAAATGGTGATGTCTAGCACGGACCACTAAAAGTATGACATCACCCATAACATCATAGTTAGCTTGCTCACCAAGTATTGCGGCCCTATAAATACTTCATATATTCTCTCATTTTGGATCAATCAATTACTATGAATGAATGACAATGGGTGAGAGTTATTTTAATTATTTTCTCTATTAGTGAGTGTGTGTAAATATTCTTCCACGCTTGCATCAAATTGTGTTAGATTGATGTTCGCTCTGGGTGTGTATTCATATTGATTGCTGTACGAAGATCAAGGTCTGAGTTATGGTTTCAACTTGGAATAACCCATCATCCTGGAGTGGTTTGGCCTATAAATGTTCAAAATGCAATCGGGTTTGTATCGGAACCCCCAAATTTGATCAAATCTAGGATTGGGAATCGCTACAATGGTTGGTTACAACCCCAAGGTTGCGATAGAGCATATTAACGGAAGAGCGGGCCCAAGAGTTAATCGCTGCCGTACAATCACCACCGAACCGCTGTGTACCACCATATTCGTTGTCCTTTGAGACAAAATGATAAATAAAATGATTTGGAGAAGAAGGTTCAACTGGGGATCGTAGTCCCTTTGACAAGTCTCCTCGGCTCCCGGTGACATTATTGCTTCAAGCGGCGAGGCACCTCTCACCTACGATGGTCAAGAGCCCTATCCCACACCGAATTGAACCCTGATTTGGTTAATACCATCTTCATAAAAAATGGGCTTTGACGTCGAAGTAAAGTGCATAGAGGAGTGAGGTGTCAAACGAGTGGTCCATAGCGAGGTTCAAAAAAGCAAAGAGGTCGAAGGCCACATGGGTCTAATCAGAATCGAAGAAGAGAAGAAAGGAGTCCGATCTCTGGGCCTCGAAAGCACTGAAATCAAGTCATCCAAGGTCAACTGTGACGATACCGATGTGAGTCGTCATTCCACTGTCTATCGGCGGTGAGACCTTCGACGAGTTTCTTGTGATAACCATCAGTGAGGAGAGGCGGAGACGAATGGGACCGAAGAACATCATCCTCTACAGCGTTGAACTCAGCGATGAAGTCCAAGAAGCCAAATGATCGGGGCAGGAGCCATAGCGCTGAACTTGGAAGCAGGTGCTTGTCGGTTAGGATTTTGAGAGTAAATCATGGGGTGTTTGGCTGCCAGGTTTTAAATAAAGCTAAGGGTATGTCTGGGAAAAAGAAGGGGCCACTATTGGGTTTAATGAACCTGGAGGTTTAGTTGACTTTGGGCTTTATGAAAAGGGGTTCCTGGGTTTGTCTGAAGCTGATTGCATATATGGGCCCGTCCTTTTTTACTTGACCTACAGGCTTGGGGTAATTTGCGGTCTGAATAAATCCAAAACTAAAGAAACAGGACCCTTTTTCCTTCATACATACTTGAGCCTTTTAAGGCAGTGCCTAATCTTGGGCTTTTTTGTTGGTTGACAAAACAGCGAGGGAGCTGTGGCCTTCAGTTAAAAGAAGTTGGGTTGAGTTTTTTGAGCCCAAAATCTGATGTAATTGATTTTATTGAGCTTGAAAGGATTAGGCAGGCTACAATTTTTAAAGAATTGGAAAATATTTATTTTGGGCCCCAAAAATTTGAAGAAAAATTGCTATGGGTGCTCATTTAAGGAGAACCAATCAATTTCCAAGCATTTGTTCATTTAACATGGGAGGTACCATTTTTCTCCTAAAGTTTAGGATCAAGCTTTCTTCTACCCGGGGAGAGTGATGTATACGGGTGTGTGACACATCCGTGGAATGGAGCCAATGATGGTGGTTATTTTTTATTGCGTATTTATGATTTTGTTTTAGTATCATTTCTTTGGAATAACTAAGTATTCCATAGGAATATTCTAAGTTAGGTTAGTTAGAGATGGTAAAGTCAGCTTATACCACTAAGCCTATGACATCACACCCATGACATGATAGTTAGCTTGCCCACCAAGTGTTGGAGGCCTATAATTACTTCATGCCTTCTCTCATTTGGATCAACCATTTTTTACGAATGAATGATAATTGTTTTGATTATTTCCTCTATCGAGTGCGTGTAAACATTCCTCTTCATTTACATCATATAATATGGTGGGTTTTAATTAAAAGGAGAATTACTAGTTGATATATTGATGTGATTAAGGATATGTATGATAAGGTCATGACTATAGCTGTAGGCAAAACAACAACAAAAGAGAGTAGTAAATTTTCAATTACTGTAGGTTTGCATAAATAGTCTTTATCTTTTGGCTTTTGTTATGGGTTAATTGACTGGAAACATACAAGATGAGGTGCCGTGGTATATATTTTTGGGCAATTTACAATTAGATCCCTTGTTGACAATTTTTAAGCATTTAAGGACAATTTACTATTAGGTCCAATGCCACTAGCGTAGACTTCTACAAGAAGAGAATTAGCGGATCTAAATGTTTAAAATTTATTAAATTTCCTTTAGTGTTTAAAATTTATTTGTGAGGGACCTAAGAGTACTTTCCCCTATATTTTTTTTTAGATGATATTGTTTCAGTTGATAAAACTAAGATATGGATGAATTCTGGGTTGGAAGTGTGGGGAGAAAACGTATAAACAAGAGGGTTTAGAATAAGTATGAATAAAATAGAGTATATGTAGGAGAACAAAAAAAAAATATGATGAAGCTTGAGGGTCAAGAGATTCCTAAAGTGACCATCTTCATTATGTATGGTCAATCTAAAGAAATGGAAATATTAGTGATGATGTTACCAATATAATTAAAGTAGGTGGATCAAGTGGACAAGTGCCACCATTGTATTATGTGAGTCATATATTAGAAGTGAACGTTATATAGGATGACCAATACACTTGTCATGTGATGGGGCAAAGTGTTCAACAACTAAGGCATTTTGTCGAAAATGAGCTTGGCGGAGATGCAAATGGTAAGATGGATCTACAGTAAAACTCAAAATGATAAATTTAGAAATGAACTTAATCATGAAATAGTAAACATAGCTATTTTGGAGATAAATTGAGAAAAAAACCCGGTACATGGTTTAGGGACATCAGACATAAACTCGTAAGTGATCCTGTGGGGAACATACAATTAATATTGATGGTAACGCTAGGGGCATAATAAGACCTATACTGACTTAGTGGGAGATGGTGACAAACAACATATGGTTTAATCAAGGACATTGCACTAAACATAACGAAATGGAAGAATAAAATTTATTTGCCCAAGTAATTTGGAATAGGCTTTGTTAAGTGCCAGTTGAGTTGAGTATTAGTAATTAGATTTAGTTAGTATTTATCTTTTACTTATTCCAATTTATCTAGGATTATCTATTAGTTATTAGATTAGGTTATGACTTTTATTAATTTGTCTATACATAGAGCCATTGCCCTCCAATTGTAAACCAATAATTATTAATAAATAATCTAAGATTGGGGTGTATTCCACTGGGAAGTTATGTGTTTACGTCACCAAAAGGACCAACTGAGCGACATTAAAATCTGAGGGGTTAATATGCAACCCCCATTGTCATATCAAGGTATTGTCAGAGAGGAAAAAAAGCTTTTGTTGGTTAAGTCATTATGGGTTCAATTCTCTATATAACCCTAGACGAAGAGCGGTTTTCAGTCATGGATAGGATTGCAAACAAAACGGGCCAAGCCGAGTTCGAGCCGAGCTTAGCTAAGTTTGTTTATTAAACGAGCTTGAAATTATGTTCGAGCTCGGTTCATTTACTAAATAAATGTGCCGAACATGAGCTTTAAACGAGCCGAACACGAGCTTAGCTCAAGCAACTCGGTTTTAAGAGGCCTAATTGAGCTTTTTTATGCCTTAAAACTGGATCACGAGCAGAGCCCAACGATCGCAATTTTTTAAACGAGCTAAAAATCGTGTTCAAGCTCGGTTTGTTTGCTTAACAAACAAGCCTAGTTCGAGCTTTAATCGAGCCATGGTTCAAAGTTTCGGTATCGGTATCGAAATCGGACACCCGATTTTCAACTCGGTCGCGGTATTGGGCGATACGCAAAGATACACTATTTAGAGCGCAAAAAATTCTAAGAAAAAATATAGAAAATTTTAAAAAAATAAGATTAACAATGTGGACAAATGGGATACATTCAAATTCATCATGATATATGCATTGCATTGTAGAATTAGTTATAGTGAAGCGCGACAGAGTTGTCAGATTCAATATCGCATAGTAAACCAATAATAATATTGAAAAACAATCTAATGCCACATAAAACTTGATAAAAATGTACATGGAAGATAAATAGAAATGATTACAATGTTTTGTGACACCCCGACTAATTAAATACCGGGTAGCTATTCCTTTATTTAAATTATTGCAAAATGTCAAGTTGGTTCAGTTCATAGCATCACTGTCGAAAACATTTAATTAATTACTAACCACGAAATGTTTAAAATAGTGAAGTGTCAAATTTTAATGTTTAATTAACCATCAACCAAATAATTTAAATCATCATCCAACCATCACATGAACAATCTCATAAGGTAATCAACAGAATGAAATAACTGATGTCTGGAGTAAACACTCCAATAATAATAGCAATGTAAATAAACCAAGTACAATAGTCTGAATACATAAAATCCCAAGACTGAAATAAAATGAAAATCTAAAACTGCTATCATTGAATAGAATGGGCAACAGGCCTTAACTGGAATGAATGACTCCCAAAAGAAGCAAGGATAGATGTGGAGGCATCTAGTAACGAGATCCTGTAACTTCCACAGCAGCTACAACACGTCAATGGAATGGAACTCCTAAGCTTGGCGTCCCTGTGGCTGGGCACCTAAAAGGTTTTTACAAAAAGAAAAAGATTTGAAAGCAAACGGGTCAGAGCCCAAGGTGAAAATATTTTAAAAGCAGCAAGTGTTTAAATTACAAAATTTAACAACACATATATCAAACATGTTAGTCATGTCCCTCACTTGAGATCCTCACCCCTCAACTAATGTACACGCCTAACGTATCTTTTAAATTCCACCTAGTTATACCACTACCTGACTAGTTGATTCTACCCCCATCCAGACGGTTCTTACTTTAGATGCCACCCATATTATTTAAAATAAAATATGTTCATAACTCACGCATTCATTAACCAAATTACTTAGCTCAAGTATTCGTTAAGTTCACAACATTCTTAACTCTTTTTTAAATATCTTAGTCATTTGCATCTACTGAGTAATAGTGAATCAGTTACAAATACATATATGTCACTCTCATTACATATATACATATATGGCACCCCTAGGCTAAGTTGCGGTGCACGCATACTCTACTATCGAATCCCGGTACATCACGTACATAAGGATCACGTGTTCCGAATCAATCGGGAACCGTTTCAACACAAATCACACATATTGGAGGCGAACATAGTTCACATATCCATGGGTCACGCACATACCTACGCTCCCATGGTCAACTGACTTATCAACTCACAAATAAGTCATTCACAGTCCTATGTCCTTAAGGTACCAATCTAAATCCCCTCGTAGGCACACAAAGATAAGATGGTCCTTTTCCGAAAGCCAACCTCCCGTGATAGCAAGTATGGTAGGTATGTCATACACATAATCATCCATATACTAAGTATTCACACAACTTAGGTAATCATCATTTTAGTATAGGTATATTCCAGCCCTATATCGTAAGTCTCACACATATAATAACATCAACCCATTTATTCTACATAATAAGTTTAGCGCGATAATTCTTGACATATAGTTCCAAGTACATACCCTACCCAAAAAGGTTACTAAGCCTCCCGCTATACTTTTTTTTTCTGGGTTTGGTTTCTGGGTCTAGAGTATACTGTTTTCTGGGTTTGAATTGGATTATGGGAAGAACATAAATGGTAAAGTAATGTGGTGAAGAAGACTAAGAGGTCGTTCGAACGAGTGGCTTCTCTTAAAGAGTTGAACACCTCTGAAGACTCTGAACTTTTTCAGAGACATATCCACGGTCCTCGTCCTGCCATTGGAGAAGAAGATGAAGATAAAGATGGGTCTGATGAATCTTCTTTGATTAAATGGATATTGTTGGTTTAAGTTTGGGGCTGAAATATAAAAAAATACCTCACCATTAATATTTATAATACTTCTCCATGGAAAAAATACCTCTCCATTAAAAAAATACCAAACATCGTGGTTAATTTTGAATATCGTGTTGTGCCTTACATTAATTGTCTTGATTCTATTCAAACGTTTGATGATGATGACTTTACAAATGAATAATTATTAACTGATCTCAATAAGGAGAATAAAAAATAACATAATCGCATTCAAATTAATGATGATGATCTCAGTAATTAAAGTTTCCCCTTTTTAGTCTTTAACGTCAAATTATAATTGGAGCAAAATATATTCAGGTTCTCACAGCTTCCAATCGTATCTCACTAGTCGGATATTCGTAAGTTTACCACTTAACCTCAATTAAATCTAATAATTTTTCGGGTCTCAAATACCATCCTATTGGTCTTGCCTAAGTACCAATATGTTCAATCAATCATCACTAAAGAGTTCTAAAGGTTGGAAGTTACTCAATTATTTAAAGGGAAGTATTTCTCTTTTTACAAAGGGGTCGATCGATGGAAGAAATGGGTCGATCGATCGACATTCTTGGGTCGATCGATCGATCAAGCAATTATCTGCCCAGATTTCCTTTAACAGTTATGGGTTCTACCATTTTTACACCTCCAATTCACCATTACAACGTCCCAAACTCCCAAATGAGTATACTAAACATTAAACCAACATTACTACACTAGTTTTAATGTTCAAGATTCATCAAAACATCACAGAATATCAATTTCTTGGATCAAAAGTCATGAATAATACTACAACCTTAGTTCTTCATCATCTCTTAAAAAATCATCATGAACCTCAATTAAATTTCGTGATTTCCTAACTCTTAATTTATAAATTCGTTCATTTAATATATCCAGAAGATCCATTACATGCAAACCTATCCAAGATCCATAATTTAGTCTCCAATTTCACATTATTTCAATTATTCATAGTTTGTCTTCAAATCTAAACTATCATTTAAAATATATGCCTTAAATCATCGAAAGATAAATCACTTGCCTTGAATTAGAGATTCTGATCCTTTGAAGCAGACGGTATGGGAGTGATCCTCTCTTTTCGATCTATTCGGTGGTGGTGACGGTGGTGCAAAAGCCTCTAAGGGTGGTTTCTCCGTTGGGAACTTTCCTCTCTTCCTCTCTAACTGCCGTTGGTGATTTTTGGTTGTGATAATCCTAAGAGTTCTAGTGTTGGCTGATATATTAAGTCTAAAATTCGTGGGTTATAATTCCTCAAAAAGTCAAAATAACTAAAATACCCTCCCGCGCTGCCGGTTAGGCCTAAAATCTGTCGGAACCCAAACTAAGCCCCCGGCTAATGTTTTCTGACTATCTCGACCCTTCCGGACTCGTTGGCGCATTCAAAATGGCCATACGGATGATGTTAAAATAATTTACTTTTAAATCCATTAAAATGGTTCCTGACACGACTGATACGCGCGTCCCAACTAAATTTCCGAAATTGCTGTATTTATAACTCGCGACAATGTTAATAAATTCATTAATCATATATTACCATATTCACTCAGTAATATTCAACATAATTAACATAATAAAATACTAATTCTCGTCTCGCTAGTATTTAAATTCGGATTTAATTTAATTAATCCCAATACATAAAATCAGTAAAAATACGGGGTATTACATGTTTCGTCATTTTCATCTCCCTCTCTAGTTGCGGTATCCATGTTCCCATCCAATATCTAGTTTTGGAGCCATTCTACAAAATAACATAAAAAAAATAAAGTTAAAAAATGTTCAAGTATTATCTACCAACAAAATTTTTTTAAAAAGCAAACAAACTCTACCAAAAGCATAGAGTTGAAAAACTCTACCAAAAAATAGAGTTAAAAAAATAACCATTTTTATAACATTTCTTTTAAAAAATAACATTTTTTTATAACATTTTTTATAACATTTCTTTTAAAAAATAACATTTTTTATAATATTTCTTGTAAAAAATAACATTGTTTTATAACATTTCTTTAAAAAAATAACATTTATTTATTAACATTTTTTATAACAATTCTTTTAAAAAATAACATTTTTTTATAACATTTCTTTTAAAAAATAACATTTTTTTTTAAACTTTTTTTTTAATAACATTTCTTGTAAAAAATAACATTTTTTTATAACATTTCTTGTAAAAAATAAATATTTTTTTTATAACATTTCTTTTAAAAAATAACATTTATTTAATAACATTTTTATAACAATTCTTTTAAAAAATAACATTTTTTATAACATTTCTTGTAATAAATAACATTTTTTTATAACAAAAAAAACATTTTTATGACTTTTTTTTTTATAACATTTTTTACGACATTTCTTGTAAAAAATAATATTTTTTATAACATTTTTATAACATTTCTTGTAAAAAATAACATTTTTTGCGACATTTTTTATAACATTTTTTTGTAACATTTCTTGTAAAAAATAACATTTTTTTATAACATTTATTTAAAAAAAATAACATTTTTTATTACATTTTTTTATAACATTTCTTGTAAAAAATAACATTTTTTTATATCATTTCTTTTAAAAAATATCATTTTTTATAACATAAGGCTTTACTCTAAAACACAAACACAAGGCTTTACTTCAAAACCAAAAAAAAATACACAATAGAAGGGAAGACCCAAACAACTTGCACGACATATCTTTAAAACAAAAAAAAAAGCCCTAATTACCTTAATACACTACACCGCAAGCCACGGCCACAACAAATCCCACACAGAGCAACCGCAAAGACCCAAACCACACCCCCAAAAGATTTCGGCCGACGACAGAAGAGAAGAAGAGAGATTTGGTTTGCATAGCTGAAGATTTCAGCAAGATTTGATTTATAGAGAAATTTCTTTCAACCCGGTGACAATCTTCTGTCATTTCCGGATAAATCTACTGCCAAAAGGTATGTCCAACACAAAAACCCATGACTAGTTGAGCTTCTTTCACCGTTGTTTTTTACTTCTTCTCTTTTTTCTCTTACATCAACTCGGCCGAGACAATACCGTATCTTCCGATATCTCGGTCTGTTAACTCGTAACGGCCGATTTATCGGCGAGTTAGGGATATAACGTCCGATATATATATTTTTTCGTAACGTGACTCGGTTTCGCATCGTTGGCTGACGATTCCGAGTTGACTCGGCCGATACCGAGTCAACTCAACCGAGTCTTTGAACCATGGCTCGAGCTGTTCACGAACGACTCAGTTCGTTTGTAGCTAGTCATGGATTGCCTTGGGTCAGAGATGCTGAGACCTTAACTAGGTAGAGAAAATGAAATTGACTTTTTTTTTTTTGTTTCTGGGGTTACCCCTACTTATAATATGATATTTGAAGTACTCCCCGAAAAAATTAAAAATTAAGGACCACCTGCCACTATTGCCCAATGGCAAAAAAATGCATTTTGACCAAATTACCCTTCCATCTTCATCCACATTTACTAGCTCACCCATGTTTTTCAACTGACCTTAATCCTCGATACCACACCACTTTACTCAAGGAACCATCGCCCACACCACTGGGGAGTTTTTTTTTAGTCCATCCAAAACTTTGGTTCAACTTGAATAAAAGCTTTACCATCCAATGTAAAGCTTCTTCCAATCAGTTTCGAACTCGAAGTACAGAGAAATATTGATCATTGTCTTCCTTTTTTGGACGATGGTTCTTTAAGCTCAGATTTGTGGAGAGAGATAATGCTTACTAAGAGTTTGTAAAGGCTCTTCAAGTTTGAAATCGCAGAGGGTCCTCATCTAAAGAGAATTTACTGTTTAAGCAATGTTATGCTTCGAAGAAAAATTGTTTTCTATGCTTCTGCTCTTCAGCACATTTGCATCCATTGGTCAAAATGCTTATGAGTACTCTGCTGTTGGTGAGGGTGATGGCGGTTGATAAGTGTTAAGATCGTTAGATTTAGTAGTTTTTTTTTGGTTTGTTTGTGTGTTTGCGCACAAAACAAGAAGATGAGGGTATAAAGGGTATTATAAAAATATAAACGCTACTTTGGGATATGACACACATGTTTCACTTAGTGTCCTACACTGATTTTCTAGTGTTCACTAGTACGTTTTAAAAGTATATGTAAATATTAATAAACGCTGAGGGAGCGTGTGTGAGCGCAATTATGCGATTGGGAAAAGCACATTAAACTACGGAAAAATTTAGTCCACCACTAGCCGCCCCTATTTCCCCTCCTGCTGTTTTGGATCGCCTAAGTCACAGTTTGTTCTACACCTTCTGCCTTTCCAGAGGAAGGTTAAGTACACTCACATTGTTGTGTTGCATTGGGTGGTTAGGAGGTGGTGCCCAACTCGTGCCCGATCGCTATTGCCACATACCGTTCTCTATTGGGCCCTATGCAGACGAGGTTTTGTGCACTTAATCAATAACTTTATTGGTAGATAAACTATTGGGCTTGCAATGGACTCACCAACAGAACAATTATTGGAACCCAAACCACCAAGGCTTCCCACGGCCAAATGTTGTTTGTCCCAGTCCTCTTCAAACTGACCATTGAGTGTCATTAGCTAGTTATTTAAATGTAGCCATTGGAGCATTTTTTTGGTGAAATGTGAGTTGTATAAAATAGAAACAAATTACAAAAGAAGATTGGACTACATTCCAGTTCAATCTAAAGAGAAAACACAGCAGTCCAAAGAATCCTATACAATCACAACAGGCCCAAACTGCAAAATATATACAAAATACCAAAAAGCAAAACCAACTCTAATACATAACCCGGCCCAAAACACCAATATCTACTCAAAACTATGAGCAACAGCTGTAAACCAAAACCATCAACCAGAAACACGCATCTCAAGCACCGCAAAAACAGCCAATGATCGAATAAAGCGAGAAAACCCTGTCGGCTACAATCTTATCTTCAAACCAAGAACCAACAAAGCCTACTTACCAAAACCAACAAATACTTGTCTTCTCAAACAAAACTCACACAAAACACAGACCAAAACTCCATCGTAAATGCTGAAAACCACTACAGCCACCTACCTACAAAGCATACCCCCCCAAACACCATAACCAAAACTGATCTCAGATGGAAAAACTACCCATGACAAAACCAACTGATCAAGTAGACAGGAGCCAAACCAGATTGAAGAAAAGCATCCAGAGCCAAGCCAAGAAACTGATCTTCAACAACGAGAGCATCCATCCAACTATAATCTTCAATTAGTAATGGAATCAACTCTTCTTATGAGCTTTGTAGAAATATTCCTGATACCACCATTCATGCTGCAGATCCCAATCTACCAAGGAAGATATTTCTCCGAACATGAATCCACAAACTAGTATCACAACAACTTGGAGCAACAATCCATTAGACAACAAATCAGATCCAGCTTAAAGCTCACAAAGTCGAACTACTTCACCACAGATCAACAACAAACACCATCACCAAGTCAACTTCTTACCAGATGAGTAAGAAATAACACTAACCTTATAAAATAGGATGTAAGAAACTGAAAACTTCATATAGATAAATTTGCAGAACAAACATGGAAACCAGAGCAAGCCCTCAAAATTAACAGAACACCATGGATAACCTGCAAGAGACTCAGACGACACGAGCATAGATTACTTGTAAAAACTTTACTCCTTCAATCTTTCTTCCAAAGACTGTAAATTCATTTGATTCTCAGATCTCAACTAAGAGACTGAGAAAGGTCTGTAACCTTAAATCCCCCTACCCCCTGTGTTGGATTCCCCCTCCCCTCTACATGCTTGATAGATTTCTGATAAAAACTGCATGACCTAAAAAATACCTACACACATACACACATCCAAGGTTCTAAAAGGCGCGAGGCGTGGTCGAGGCGTAGAGGTCAAGCCTCAAGCCTTAGGAGCCTAGGCGCGCCTAGGCGGAGCCTAGGCGTAAAAAGGCGTTTTTCCTTTTTTTATTATTTTAATTATTCTAAGGCTAGTAATATAATAAAATAATACATACCTTGAATTTTGAAAATATATTCATATGTTTGGTAGCCATCTTTCTCATATTCGTGCTCCATAACCAATATTTGTCAACTAATCCTTCGTTTTTTTAAAAAAAAGTGTGCCTTAAGCCTTTTACCAAGAATAAGGCGTAATAAGGCGTGGGCGATGCGTTTCTCCCAAGCCTCAAGCCTAGGCGGGCCTAGGCGGAGCCTAGGCGGGCCTTTTAGAACACAGCACACATCTACTATCAGTACTCACACCTGCTTGAACTATGTCTTTCAAATGTTTTCTGAGATCCCCTTCCCCTACAAACCTCCCCAGTAATTTGATTTCTCTGGATATTCTTCCACCTGACTGTAGATCTTTGAACACCACGCTCAATTTTCACAATCACCCTGTGCACCGAGTTTTGCTGATGCTTAAAAATACAATTGTTGCTCTCTCCCCAAATCTGAGATATAGAACAGGCTAGTGCCCTTTTTTGAATATCCTTCTTGAAACTATTTGGCTGGTGACTTATAACTGCAATTTCCTCATTTAAAGACTTTGCTCCTCTGAATATACCTGAATTACTTAAAACTTTTTCAAAACAATCTTTTGAAAACTGAAAATTAAAAAATAAATGCTCAGTGTCTTCAACATCACTGTCACACAGAACACACACACCACTGTTAATTTTCCCCCAGCTGAACAGTTTACTTCTGGTCCAAATCTTAACCAAGCATACCATTCATAATATGAAAGCAAATCTAGGAACATACTTCTTTCCCCAAACAACTTTGTACCAGTCAACTTTAGGATTGTGGCTTCTAATCTGATTATACGTGTCATGACAATTATAATCACCATTTAGTCCCAAGTAACCCAGTCTTCCGTATCTCCTACTGGTTGAATAATATTGCTAGCAACTTCTCTAAAGTCGGCTGATATCAAATTAGGAAGTGACGTAAATGACGTCAAATGGGAGCAAGAAAAGATAATTCTCACTCAAACTCTCTCTAATCAAATATCTCAAAATGGAAGAATACCTCAAATGAGGCTACATAATGGTATTTATAGGAAAAATGTTGCATGCCCTCTAAGCTAAGTATCTAATTACAATTATGCCCTTAAGTGCCAATTAACCTTCCTTCTTCTAAATACTAAACAAAAGAAAAAAATACAATGAATACTAAAATTGAAAGAAATACTAAAAATGATAAAAAAATGATAAAAGACTATAATGACCCTGATGAAGGGGGCGGGTATAGAGGATATTTGGGGGTTTTCAAGATGTTTTTGCAGGAGGTGACGAGGGTAAATGAAGATAGGTGGCAAGGAATAGCCATGTGGGGGTGGAGTGGGATAATTGGGTGGATAGGGCGGTGGGGAGTGGGAGGGAACAAGAATTCGGGTTGGGGGAAGGTGTGGAGAGGGCAAATTATGGTGTGTTGATATGTTTGGTGGTGGTGGAGGAGGGGGTATAGGGGGTGGTGGTGAATTTTGGGGGGTGAAATTTTTAGGAATGTGGGAAGGTAGAAATTTTAGGGTTTGGGGTTCAAGATTGGGGTTAAGATACATGTAGGGTTCATTTAAAATGGGAAATCTTACCTGGGGCTGAAATTGGGTTTGGTTTTGAACCCTTGGCATGCCGGATGTCACGAATCATCTCGGCGAGAGTCGGGGAGTGCATTTCCAACATAGGAGGTACCGTTTGGACTCCAAGTGGACAGGAAGTATCCGGACAAGCATCAAGAAGCAGTGGAGTGGTTGAGGGTTCTGTCCTGAGTTCTTCGAACTCTGGAGGGGCTTGACCGAAGGCGGGGTTGATGCCCAAACCAGTGGGGGAAAGGATCGGAGGTAGCCGACCTTGGATCGGGGCTGTTTGCCCTTGACGCTGGGTCGTCCGGCTTCGTAGTGAATACCGGGAGGGTGGGAGGGGGATTCTGGCAGGGGGTGGCAACTCCGGGGTAGGGGCGGGTGGATTTTGGGTTGCGGGTGGGTCGGCGGGATGTTTCGGCTGAAGCAAGGTCTGTATGGGGATATTAGGTGTAATCTTGGATTTTTTTTTTGCGTTCCGGCTAAGGGGTGGTGGTGGTGCTTTCTTAGTTGTGATTGGGGTTAGGGTTTGTGAAATTATGGTTTTTTTAGGGTAAAGGTGTAGAATGGGTTGATCTTGGAGAATTAGGGTTAGGGTTTTGAGGTATTACCGGGGCGGTGTGAGGGCGGTCCATGGTGGCTGCCGGTGGTGGAATTTGCACATTCATCTCATTCATTTGGACCTTCAATTGATTGAGGGTTTCCATGATTTGCTCGAAAGGATTTGATGCGGAGGTGCTCATCTTTCTTGAACCCACCTTGACGTTGTTTACGAGTTTTTGTTTTAACACAACAACAACAACAACAACTGGTGGAGTGACTAGGCTCTGATACCAATTGACGTAAATGACGTCAAATGGGAGTAAGAAAAGATAATTCTCTCTCAAACTCTCTCTAATCAAATATCGCAAAATGGAAGAATGCCTCAAATGAGGCTACAAAATGGTATTTATAGGAAGGAGGTTGCTTGGCCTCTAAGCTAATTATCTAATTACAATTATGCCCTTAAGTGCCAATTAACCTTCCTTCTTCTAAATACTAAACAAAATAAAAAAATACAATGAATACTAAAAATGAAAGAAATACTAAAAATGACTAAAAAAAAGATAAAAGACTATAATGACCCTGATTCCCATTAGGAAGATTCCATCTCCCTTCATGAATAAACATACTAGCTTTGACTTTAACATTACTTGCAGCATCATAAACTATTCTAGGCCCAAATCTATCAACAATAGGCCCCATAGAATGCCAGTTATTAACCCAGAAAAAAGTGTTGAGACCATTACCTACATGATATCTAATACATTTCTTAACTGTCTCCCTACGCTTACACAACTTCCTTCAAGTCCAAGAGCTTCCAGCTTTGACTTTAACGTTCCAGATACTGTCATCTTTTATAACTAGGAATGTATCCACCTCATCCAAAGAGAGTCTTTTTTCCTAGCAAGGTCCCAAATATGTTTGAGCATGCATGCTTTATTCCAGACTAACAAATTCTTAATACCCAATCCTCCTTCCTCTTTTGGATAACTAACAAGTTTCCAAGACACCTTAGTACCTGCTTTCTTCATATCCATGCCAGTCCATAAAAACCTTCAAAGCAATCTCTTTAATCCCTTTTTTTGGAATGATAAAAAGATTAATCCAGTAAATTTGAATACTGCGTAAAACTGATATAACCAGTGGAACCCTTCCTGCATAAGACAGCCATCTCAAAGTCGAGTTCTGAATTTTCTTTGTAGTCTTGTCTACCAAACTCTTGCAGTCAGCCACTTTAAGTCATGTAGTAATAAGAGGCACCCCCCAAATATTTGATTGGAAGACTTCCTTCTTCTATACCTATAGTATCACTTAGAGATCTTTCTTCTCCTCATCACTAACCCCCGCAAACCCCGTAAAGAAAATTTCACATTTAGCTTTACTAGGATACAACCCTGAAAAATTATTAAAAGTGTTCAGAACCCTATCAATAACCATCAGAGGCTCCTTATTGGCTTTTGCAACACTGAACAAGTCACCCGCAAACATAATATGAGACAATTTAAGATTGTCGCATTTAGGATGATAACTGAATCCACGATCTTCAATTTCCTTATCCAAAATTCATGAAAAAGACTCCATGATTAAGAGAAAAAGGTACGGAGATAATGGGTCTCCCTATCTCAAACCTTTTCCACCTTTAAAATACCCAGCAAGACCACCATTAATGTTTATAGAATAACTGGTGGATTAGATACACTCCACAATCCAATTAACCATAAAATTTGGAAAGTTAATGACTTAAGGACATCCCTCAAATATTGAGAATTAACAGAGTCATATGCCTTCACTATATCAATTTTAACTGCACATCTAGTATCACCGGAATTCTTATGATACCCTCTAAACAGTTCTTGAATGAGCAGAACATTATCTACTATATTCCTCCCACAGACAAAAGCTAAATGCCTATTATTAACCAACTTAGGAATTATGTTCTTCAATCGCTTAACAACCACCTTTGAAATAATTATATAAGTAATATTACAGCAAGAGATGGGTCTAATGTCTTTCATGGTGCTAGGATTAGGGATTTTAGGTATCAAGCTTATGACAGTTCTATTCCACTCCTTCAAAAATTTCCCAGATCTGAAAAAAGACCCAACTGCTTTGGATAAATCATTTCCGACGATTTCCAAATTCTGTTGAAAGAACCCTGCGTTATAGCCATCCGGACCTGGAGCCTTTTTAGAACTGATGTTAAAAAGCCTCTTATATTCCTCCTGTGTAACATCTTTATGCAACTTCAACATTTGATCCTCTTTTACCCAACTTTGTCTAATAGCCAGATGTTTTTCTTTCCCACCAATCCCTCTATTATTATTAGTTCCTGGTAAATTTTAGAAAAAATTAACAGCTTTTTCTTGTACATCCTCCTGCCCTTCGCAGATCCTTCCATCCCTCCCCATAATAGAGAGAATTTTATTCATACTAACATACGCCCTAACTTTCTTTTGTTTGTAGAATTCCTCTTCTGCTTCTCTAAGTTCTAGATATTCCTTTTGACAGTTTTTCCTGAGGTTAATGAGTGCTTCATGACTTCTAATGTCAATGAGTTGAGTTTGAATAATTATCCAGTGCTTGCTTCTTTTGCACGAAATGTTAGAAAAGTGCTTCTAATTAAGGCTTCTAAAATCCTGTTTATGTTTAAGACTCTTCAGTCTTTTAGAAATAGTAAACATAGGACTGCCTTCCGCGTGTAGGTCCCATCCTTTGCTCAAAATGTCTTTAAAATCTTTATCCTTCATCCAAAAATCAAAAAAATTAAAGTTTTTATTGATTTTCTCTCTATCCACATCTTGATTAGCACAACAATAGGAGTATGGTCTGAAATCCCAGGTAATTCCACCTTCACCTCGGTTTCCATGTATTTTTGAAGCCACATATCATTATATAATGCTCTATCAATTCTGCTTTGAATATTAGCAGTCCCACTTCTACCATTATCCCAAGTGAACCAACTCTCTTTAATTGTGAATTCATCAACAGAGATTTTAGAAAGACACTCATTGAAATTATTAGCCTCATCCCAGTCAATGGCTACTCCACCCATTCTTTCATTATCCTTTCTAACAACATTAAAATCCCCAACAATGAGCCGAGCATCATTAACCCAAATATTAGAAAAGCTTTCCAAATAGGACCAAAGAGGTTTTCTATGATCTCTATCATTAAAACCATAAACTACAGTAAGAATAAAACTAGATTTATTATCCTTCATGAACATAAAAAATATCTGAATTCCAACCCATCCACACTCTCCCCGGGCCATGATTAGGAGTATAATGAAGTAACTACCAATTCGGAAAACAATTAACCATAGTTGTCAAATCGCGAATCGTATCGTGAATCGTTTACCCCCCGAATCGCGAATCGTGAATCGAATCGTGAATCGTATCGGTCGAATCGGAACCAAACGATAAAAACGTAGTAAAACATATGTAAATGGAATTTAACACTATAGAATTGGTAATTAAGCGTAATATGACAAAAAAACTAATCGTAGCACATTATAATATACCAAAATATATCACAAAAATTAACCGTAGTACATGTTCTCATTCATTTTAAGCTTAAAAATGTAAAAAACAAAAATATATCATAAAACAGCCTACATATTAATTTAAAACACCCTACATAAAACAAATATATATATATCATAAAGAGCCTATATATTAATTTAATGAAAAAAAAAAAAAAAATTGAATCGGACCGGATCGGGAATCGGACCGAATCGGACCCGAATCGGAAGATTCGAATCGTGAATCGCCGATTCGGTCCGATTCTTTAGACATTTGCGATTCTAAGGTTGATTCGAATCGTTTTGGTAGTGAATCGAATCGAATCGTCCGATTCGAATCGCGAATCGGACGATTTTGACAACTATGCAATTAACTTCTTCAATATTATTACTTCGAACCTTAATTTCAACCAAACACATAATAGAGATCTTATTATCCATAATGTACTTCCTAACTTCTTGCAATCTAAAACAGAAGGCTGTCTCGGGCAAATCTACACTTCATGGCAGTATCTTCTTTCCAATTTTTTCTGGTTGCTAATATTGTAATCACCATGACAACAATATTTAAGCGTATGTTTCTTCATTTCGTATTTTTATGAACATCATACTTTTTTTCCTTTTACATAGTTTATTTTCTTTTTATATTGGTAAAATGATTTATGATTTGCATCATTAATTTTAATTGGAGCAGGTGTCTGATATGGGACCTCGTGCTCTTGCAATTTCTCTGCCATTCTCGTGTGTTTTAGGACTCCTCTCATCCATGATAGCATCAACCATGGGTATGATATATATATTTTTTTTGTACTTGTATTATTGCATAAGATTACAGTGGCTTCATTTTAGACTCTGGTTGGAGGTGAATTTCAATGAGGTGGAAAGTAAAAATTTATTTTCATCCATTCAGAATTAATAATTGTTCGTTAACTTTAAACTACATAAATATAGCATGTGCAATTATTTACACTTTTATACGAGCAAAAGTTTTAACTGCTAATGAATGCAATACTTTTGACCATTGCATTTTTCACCGTGACCTAAATGGGGGCTTGAGGAAATGGATGGCAATGAGGTCTTAGACAAGTAGGATAAAATCACAACACAGATTCTTCAGCCTCACGTAAATGTTGCAACAATATTAAACTTAAATGCGTCATTCATTTGTTGGTGATGTACTAATAATTTGATGTATTGTACCACTGATAGTAGAAACTCTCCAATTCACTACCAAGGTGAAATACCACGAATCTTTTTTCAAAATCTTTTGTTATGCATTAAACTGGAACTTAAGCATTGTTTTTTTTATACTAAATTACTATAAATTTTAAGCCTAGGATTTTTTTTTTTTTTTTGTGTTGTTTTATGGCTGATTTATAGCAAAAGTATTTTAGTGGTATGAGAAGTCTGAAAATTTAAGAACTGAAGATACTAAATGCATATGACATTCAACTAAAAAAATTTAGTTCATTCAAAATTTTCAGTTCATATTCGATTTAAACATAACATTATCTAAGCTTGTTCAGTAATCTAGTAAAATCTTTTATATTTTAAGTTATAGTCTCTTTTATGTTATTGCACTCATTTAATTCAAAAAGAGCTGCAAGGTTTCCATTTGCATTTCTAGACGGTTAGTAGGTAGGTGCTATTAAATAGCCTCCTAGTTTGAATTCAAATTCTAATTAGGTTGATCTTGTCTTTCAAGTAATTACTGAATTGTATATGTCATAAACAGAAAACACGCAAACTAATTTCAGTTTTAAGCACTTAATATGGGTAATAAAATAGCCCTTTAGTCTTGATCTTGTATTTTGCAATATACCTGCTTATTTAACTGTATAATAAAAATTCATGTCACAATGCCGAAGTGCATGTTTGGTAATGTGGAACTTTGTTCATTGCCAATGCATGCTAGTTCATGCAAGGGCATCTTTACCAAGTCCCGAGCTGGGAAGCCTCCACTGAAATTTCATAATGTTTCTATGTGGTATATAGAGTAGTTTTGTAATATATTAGAGCTCTTATTTTATTTTTGTAAAATCAAAGGTCAAAGACATTTTCTTATCATAAACAAATTTTATTGATGACAAAAAGTGATAATTGTTACAACGCTGCGGACCAGCAGTCCACATACCAGCTAAAACTGTAAATAAGAAAAAGAACAGAAATCCAGGAGAATAAGTCACTAGCAGACCTAAAAGGAGATAAAAATCCTTCGAGCTACAATATCAATATCGCAATTTCCCACTACAAGTTGATCAGAAAAAAGAGATGCCTGGTCAAATGGTTTAGAAGGCGCAACCCCTATTGAAGCCGTGAATATATTCTTTCCCAAAGCTATTCTTGTCTTCTTCTTGTCCTTCAAATTTTTTATTATTCTGTTCTAGCTAAATAGCCAAATAAACAGCGGGTACTACCAGCTGGGCATCTCCAAAGGCAACCTAATTTTGAAGAATCCCTCAAGCTATTCCATTCCCAAATGAGGACGTCGATTGGTTTTGGTGGCAATGCCTGACCATATTTGAGCTCTTGCTTTTTTCCCCATAAGAATGCAGCAAGCGGACAGTAAATAAACAAGCAATCAATGTCCTCATTGCTAATTTTGCAAAGACAACATCAATCCGGATTGTAAAGCTGTTACAAGAACAACATCAATCCTCGGTGACCCGATACTCATAGCTAAAAAAAATAGAATAAAATAAAAACTCTTTCTTTACAACATACTGCAAGGACTTATTCTTTCATGTGCCACCTACCAAGCAAAAACCCTGACTTTGGACAGACCCACGGTGGCTGAAATCAAATTAGAAGGTGCAAACAAAGGAAGAAATTTCTCATCACAGAGATATAAAAAAGGATTTGCAAGAGAAGTGTTGATTGTCTGAATCTAAAATCCACTTTCTCTTGGCTTCAATCCCTTCATGAAGATGAATACCCTCGATAATTCCGGTTAAAATATTTTAGTAAAACCATGTGAAAAAACGTAACAATCTATTTTGAACCCTAAACAGTATATAGAAAAGTTATTTGGTGTTTGATCCTTAGTTATTTTGATCTATTGGGTTTGGACCCCATGATTTCCACTTCTTCCAACATTGCCGCATTTTGACTGATTCCATCTGGTCGAAGGGTCAAACTGTTAGTGATCTCCTATAATATTTGGATTTGTGATTGAATATTTAGGGCTGAATATTTGAGTGTGAGATTATATTGATCGAATAACTAAGTTTATATTTGACAGAATATTGATCAAGTATTTGAGTTTGTATTGATAAAAGTGTTTATGGAAAATCTAAAAATAACTCCCAAAAAATATACCACGGTGTTCCGGCCCCCAAATTCCTGGCATTGATTGTAAGCTCCATTTCATTGGATGAATATCGTGTCACCGAGTTCACAGCTACTTGTAGCCTTATGTCTCGTGCTTATACATGCGTATATATATCAATAATTGTATGTATATGATATTGTTAGAATAACATTGTGTTTAACTGGACCTTTTTTTTGTGTTGTCAAAGCATTTATGCTCCCTCAACTTTAAGCATTTAATTAGATAAATCCATGAATTCAAAGTGAAGGAATTTAAGAGAGATAACTACAGCTATTGGAGGCAAATTTGAGAGACCAAGGGGAAAGACAAAATAGAGGTAGAAGACGAATGTTTTCATAGGATCCTTGTGAACGTAGAATATTTATTTCTATGATATTCAATTAACTCCAGTCATCCTTTGCATCAAATCCATCCATTTTAAGTCTCCTATCCTTTTGTTGGAAGTCCATATCTAGGCTATTACGTAGTGTATACTTATTTAGAAAAATTCCAAATCTATTTATTTCAAATGCTTGACCCTCAATGCAACTTTAGCCACAAGATGTTGCAGATCTAGTAGGAAAAATTATTGCAACCACCCTCATTCATGCAGTTTGATGGAGAATGGAGTCATTAATGAAACTTTGGTTAAGAGATATGCTCTTAAATTTTGCCTGGCCTTTTTCAATGTATTTCATATCCGTTTTTGTTATGGTGGCAGTGAGCAAGAGTTACATATGGGCTTATGCTTCATTCCAGTTTGCAATTGTGATCCTTTTTGCTCATATCTTTTATACAGTGGTAAGAAGATTTGATTTCTATTTAACCTGCACGATCATTATAATTAGGTTGGTTTGACTTTCAGCCTCACTTCTGCTTTAACTTTTGTTACACCCCCATTACTATAAAAGAATTGACACCCCCTAAAGTATCGCTAAACAAGTGTGACTACTCAAGGATCTATTATGACATTTTGTGAGCTTTAGTGGTACTTTGGGGGTGTATCTCAATTTTATCTTCATAAAAGGGGGGTGTAACACAAAAGCTGTAACAAAATTGAGGGTGAAAATGAAAATCACCCTTGCAATATCTTCGACACTTAAAAGAGGCAGGAGGGTGTATTTAATTTATGTTTGTGATTGTCCTTCCTAAACACATGCAGCTCAATGTTAACTCAATTCTGTCAGTTCTCCTTTCCTCCTTCACGGGATTCGGGATTGCAATCAGTACCAATTCTCTCATTTCTGAGTACATGAGATGGAGAGCAAGCCGACATTTACCTTCATCTCATCAACACATTAATGGTGGGGTCCAGCTACATCATCCTCATCAGCAACGATTCCACCAGCCCCCTCGGCAATATCATCATCATCATCATCAAGAGTCCATCGAAAATCACCCTGTGATACCAACAGATGATCGTGCAACAAGAAACTAGAGCCAAGTTTGGTTCGGGGTAAACTATTTTTCACCAGGGTGAAAAGTGAAATGGTAAAAAGTAAATGCATAGATTGAGAGTAAATTTTTTGCTCCTATAGAATCACATACAAGTATATATGCCACTATTATGTGATTTTGGACAACAGTGAACAAAATTTAATCACGAATGTGCAAAAATATATTCACCATCTTACTTTTCACCCGGTTGAAAATAATTTCACCCGAAACCAAACGGTACCTAGAATTCAGACCATGTACTCTAAGGTGGGACTTGGTTCCTACTCTCTTCGAGAGATATCACAGCTAAGTGCATGAGTAACTATGATTGTATGACAAGGCGGACACTATATACTTTCTCCGTCTCAAATTAAGAGTCGCTGTTTGACTTTCAAACATTTTGAAAATAGTTGAGACTGATCAATAGCTGAAATCAGATTTTATTTAAACATTGTGAGAGTTGGTACGTTGATTTGTGAAACACGATTCTTCAATGAAGAAATGTTAAAAAGGGAAGCATGACTCATACTTTGAGGCAAAGCGAGTAAAATTTTTGCAAAGTGAATACATCCCTGAAGCTTGGCAAGGTCTATTTCAATGCCTTTGTCATGATCACTAGTCTTTCACCAGTAATGTGATCTTTGTACTTAGGTTCACTGTTGTAGTTTCTTTAATAGCAGACATTATTTCTTTATGTCGGCGCCCACAATAGTTGGGATAAGGCTTTGTTGAATTGAAGGTCGATGCTGCGCCATTTTATGCTTCTTGTGTTTGGATTACTCTCGGTTCTTGACCTTGAGGCCCTGTGCCGTCTTTTGGATTTCATACCTCCACCATCTTGTGTATTTGGACATTATAGGGGTTCATAGCTGAAATTTTTCTCTGACTTTTGTTGTTTTCCTTTTGTTTTGTTAATAGTTTTGGAACTCCCTTTAGATTATGTATATTTTTAAAGAAACTTTTTTCACTACTATTTGTGGATACTCCCTGGATTATGTATTTTGTTGCAAATATCCTCTCCCGTGTCATAAGAAAAGAAACTATCATTTTTTTTTCTGCTAAGAAACCTAGAAGAGAGCCTTCGCAAAATAAAAATAAAAATAAAGGAGCAGAGTTGAGTATATTTTTTTTTGCAATAAATATTCAAGTGGGTTTCTGGTAGAAAGTGCATATTTTTTAGCAATAAATATGACGAATTAGCACATCCATATAATTGATATAGAAGTAATTACACGTTGGTAATTAATGCCTCACATCAAGTAGGGCTATATTGAGAGAGACTTGGTCTCAAGAAGCATGAACATGGATACACGTGTTGTGTTTGACACGACACGAAAGGACCAACACGACAACTTTGTAATAATTGATCTATGATAGACTAGAGACACGTCGATAAATAAATAAATATATTTTATAATTTTATATTGAGGGATTTACGAGAACATGAAAGAGAGAACTGCTTGAATATAGATTAAAACGAAGGAATAATACCTTAAATCAGAACATGGAAGTTAAGGTTATTTTATGATTTGAATTTTCGTGGACAACCGTTAGAGCAGGGGAATGGAGTCTTTCAAAAGGAGCTCAAATTATAACATAAAAATATATAACAAGTGTCACAGCCTTGTCCTCCTTGTGTCAATCAATTTTTTGTTACGAACCTGCCCGACTGGACGTGTGGTCGTAGTGGCAAAATTATGGGTTGGGCTTAATTTGGGGGGCCAAATATGAACTGGGATAAATATGGGTTGGGTCAAATATAGAGGGACCAAATATGGGCCGAGTCAATTCATTTTTTCCCCTGCCCAAGTAAGTATAACAATTCTGAGTACATGTAAAAAAATTGATATTTTTACTCATAATTCTTATAAATGGGTTTTATATTTGACTTATAGCTTGAAAATAGGCTCTATATTTGATTCGTAACTTTCAAATATGGATTGCAAATTTGACTCGGTGTTTTAAAAAAATGAGCTCCATATTTAAATGACTCAGTTAATAAAGGTTGTTTTATTATTTGGGACCCATTTTTCCATCACTAGCGTGTGGCATGTCGGACATGTGTCGGAGCAATGCTGTACGTGTGTTCGTTACTGACACTTGACCTCTGGCGAAGTGTAGGTGCTGCTTAGGTTTCCAAATAAACTTTAGGGAAATTATGGTGAAAATTGCGGGACGAAAAGAGAAAAAATCAATATGAATTGAAATTACAAGATGATTATGACTTGCAAAACTTCTTTCCCAGTCAAACCTTTGTTAAAGGAAAAAAAACGAATAGTAAAAATCTTGATTGGAGAGGTAATTGCGAACCAAATCTAAAAACAAGAGCTTAATATAAAAGATGATTAGAAATAGAGAAATTAGTAATTAGACCGCCTAGAATTGGTTACCATTTTAATTAGGCTTCTTGGATAAATTCATGACAAAAGTGTCAATAAATTTTGATGAAGCATCAATAAATTTGGTAAAGTACTTGGGAATTTCGTAACCTATTTGTATAAATTTTGTTGCCAACCACTTCTCTCTCCATCATGTAGTAGTAGGTTGATAGGTTGAGACTTCGACTGAAAAAGAGTTAAAAGAAAATTACAAGTTATTTGTTGTGAAATCAGTCAAATGCATGCTCATGCTAATTTTCATAAAATATTTGAATTTATATAAATATCTTGTTGCAAAATTGTGTTTTACATAATTTAATATTTTGACCAAATAATTTTTTTAGTAAACTTTGATCCATTATTAAAGGGGGACCCACACATCAAATGTAGCGGGACCCAATATCTACGCATTTCTTGTAACGAGACGAGACACGTGGTATATTTATTTGTTCAAAATGGATAAAGTATGAATGAGAAATTTGGTCTCAAAGTACTCCATTTGTTTATGAAATTATTGAGAATTTTTTTAATTTTTGGAATGAATTTTCTAAACTGTCGCTAAAAATTATGACTGGTTGCTATATATCATGAATGTTTTTGGAATTGTTGCTAAATATCGCGAATGTTCACTATTAGTTGTGAATTTTTGCGAGAAATGTCTCTAAAATGAATGTTTATAAAAAGACACTTCTTTTTATGAAAAATCACATTGTTTTCAATAAATACAAGACTTGTCGATGCATTTAAAAAAATGAGAGAATGTTTTCAACAAATTTTAAATTTATTTGAGTCACAGGGACTAAACATTAGTGGTTCATGGGACACGCACAATAAAGTGCTTCTTGCATGCGTATTGAAATAAGTTTCATCCTCAGAAGCAGTTGCCTGTTAATTTCAACTGTAAGCACCATTAGCAGGAGCAAATGTGTCTTACAGAGGGAGTGTC
The DNA here is from genome assembly GCA_949130495.1 of Sambucus nigra. Lineage (NCBI taxonomy): Eukaryota > Viridiplantae > Streptophyta > Magnoliopsida > Dipsacales > Adoxaceae > Sambucus > Sambucus nigra. The sequence continues at coordinate 172,900,438 of OX422224.1, read as the reverse complement.
CAATCTTTCTCATCTTGATTTTTAACCTTTTTTTAGTAAGTTTTTCACTTCTACAATATGATTTTGTTTCATATTTTAATTAAATGAAACAAAAAAGAACATAACATTATCTAATAATCTTATATGTATATATATATATATATATATATATATATAGAGAGAGAGAGAGAGAGAGAGACCCTCTCCTGTAAGGAGTTCTTATGTTGCAGATTCCGATACATACCATTTTTTTTAAATAGTAAAAAAATGAATTTTTTTATGAAACTTCATGGATATGATCTCCACGGTGAGAAGGTCATCTCTAATTTTTTTCATCAAAAAATTCAATAAAAAAACCGTTGAGATGAGGTGATATGTAAATAAATGGTATAAATATGCATTTTCGACCGTTGAAATGTTGACGATCATCTCACCCACTTATTGATTGAATTTTTTTATGAAACTTCATGGATATGATCTCGATAGTGAGAAGATCATATCCATGAAGTTTCATCAAAAAATTCAATCAATAATGCGGCTGGCGCCGACCCAACATTTCAACGGTTGAAAATGCATATGTATATCATTTTTTTACATATCACCTCATCTCAACGGCTTTTTTATTGAATTTTTTGATTAAAAAAATTGGAGATGATCTTCTCACCGGAGAGATCATATCCATAAAGTTTAATCAAAAATTTCATTTTTTTACTATTTTAAAAAATGGTATGTACCGAGATCTGCTCCATAAGGAGTTCTTATAAGAGACTTTCTCTCTCTCTCTCTCTCTCTCTCTCTCTATATATATATATATATATATATATATATATATATATATATATAGGGAAATGATCAAGTGTGGTCCTAGTTTAAAGTCCCTGAATGATGTCCATTTTTTTAAAATAGTAAAAAAAATATTTTTGGTCTGATTTTTAATGGTTTTTAAACATTTCAGTAGGACCATAAAAAAATAATCAGCTTAAAATGATTTTTTTTGCTATTTTAAAAAAATCGGTCAAACTGTGTCAACTTTTAAGCTCTTAAAAATTGACAAAGTTTGACAATTTTTTTTAAAATAGTAAAAAAAATCATTTTGAGTTGATATTTTTTATCTAGCCCTACTGAATTGTTTCAAAACCATAAAAAAAATCAACCCAAATTTTTTTTTTTTACTATTTTAAAAAAATGGACCTCATTCAGGGACCTCAAACCGAGGGACTTCATGAGATCCTCTCTCTCTCTCTCTCTATATATATATATATATATTTGATTTTTTTAGTTTGATAATGCATTGTTAATGGAATGATTGATGGGTTCATATGTTTCTTCGACAAGCCATTAAGAAGATGGAAAGATAAACAATATGAACAAGAGACTTAAAGTTAGTGATTAATAATGATCACTTACATTTGGGAAGACCTAATTGAACATTGGACCTCCTATGGTACTTACGATAATGGGCTATGGGCGTCTGCCTTTTAGGATGAAACGGTCTACGAAAAATGCAAGAAACACTACAACATGCTTACCCCATGAACCAACAACGTGACACTCTCTCCGACTCCACATAAGAAGAATAAGAAGAGGTACACATTGAAAGGAATTTACGGAATGGACAAAATGGGAGGGAAAAACTAACATTTATATGCATGTAGATGCCTTTCAGAATGATAGTTTCCTTTTTTTCGCAAAAATAAATGCTTATTTGTGAACAAATACTACTTCAGTTAACATTTCATATTAATTTGTGATAATCAAAGATCTAGATTTCATGATGTTTTATTAGAATTAAAATCACGACATATCGTTTTTTTATAATCGGTTCGGTCCGATCTTGGGTATGTAATTTAGAACGCCGATCAAACCAGTCCGGTCTGTGGGTTAAGCACATACAAGGCCGAATAAAACATGACCAAACCGAATACAATGTATTTATTATATATAACAAGGTTTTTTATGTGCCACTCCTTCTCTAGAACCTTCTTTCCCATTGAAAACAGGCTCTCTCCACTATGTATCCCATTACCCCTCCCCCCAAACTCTATACCTTTACCCCCATAATATACACATTCATAATCCTCCACATTTGTTGGAAATAACGAAGATATTGAAGGGAGATGCCCACACAAAAGTTAGGTTTTTTACAACAATGAAGAAGAGGAAGTCCTCAATAGTTTGAGTTTTGAAACTGAAATGTCTTTGCTATGTCATATCCTAGGTGAATTTATTTGTGTGTGTATATATATATATATATATATATATATATATATATATATATATATGTGTGTGTGTGTGTGTGTGTGTGTGTGTGTGTGGTTTAAATCCTATTAAGGTTGAATTTGTATACTGTTTGAATATAAATTGAGAATAGGTAAGCTACATATATGTATATATTTTGTATTATTCAATTATGGAAGGAATGTTAAATCGGTTTGATGTTTCTCTATAAAGCGTTTTGCATTTTTTAATTTCATCTCGATGAATGACATCTGTAGTTTTTTATTTATTTAATTTCATATCGATTATGAAGGACCGATTGTACCCTATATAGGACTAAAGATCGAATTTCGATTGATCGAAAAAATAGGTTCGATTTCAGTTCCCTTAATCGGTCCGATCCTTAAAACATCTCAGACCCGAGCTAGATGGGACCGGTCCCACCCATAAGTACTAATAAAAATACTAGAGGTTTATATATTTGGAATAAGATAACATGAATGAAAGAACTTGACTTGATCAAAACTATTATTGGACAATATGTCCTTAAGGCAATTAAGCGCCCCTACTACGGCACTGACGGATCAATGGTTAGTTTTCTCCCAGGATACAATGATCTTTCAACGCCAAAGTAATACTCTAATTAACCTTGCTTATGATCTAATTATCATCTGAAAAACTCTCTTATATATACAAACACAAACTATGATTTGTGGAGACAAACTCAAGAAATAAATTTTCAAAAAAGATTAATCTAATGTATGGACAAAATGAAAGTATTTATAAGATATGTTTTGTCTATTACGAAAATATATAAATTTGTTCAGAATATTCAAAAACTCAAAGAACATAACCTTATAATTTTAAGACAGATTTTTAAACAAACATAATCCTTTTAAGGAATTTCAGATAAGAAAAAATCGCCAAGACAATTAAAAATTTGTCTTAAAACTCTCCCACATGGGCCGAGTCAAATTACTGTAATGTGTAGAAAAATTGAGGCCTAATTGGTGCTTAAAAATCATTTTAGACATACCTAAGTTAATATAATTCTTTTAAAGGAAAATGATACATATGGATTTGTCACATTTTGGTAAAGCCGAAGTCCAAGGAGATTATATGAAGTCCTTGGAAATGTACAAAGTCCAAATGTACTAAATGTGAAGAGTTCATAACCTAAATGGATATATGAACATAAGCTCACTCAGTCAAACTACCCGTGACTTGGGATCTTACCAAAATCATGTTATGAATTTCAAAGTGAAAAGATAGAACAAAAGAGAATGTCTTGACTATCCATACTATGAATGTTCCAAATGATCATAACCCCAGAGCACAGAGCCCAAAGCACAGGTCAACGATGCAGGACATTGGAGAATATGGGAATTAATAGCTCCCAACCACCATAATTAATGCATTCTTTCCGCCCAAGTTTATCTCATACCACAACTATAAATACCAAACGCTTCATTAATGGCAGCCAAATTGACAGTTGAGTTAAAATTATTATACAGTTGTATTCTCTCTCTCTCGCTCCTTTGTAATTCTTAGCCTCTAGCACTTGGTGTATTTGGCCTCCTCTTAATTTTAACTCACCACCTAGGAATTTTTAATTTGGAATTTTGTCCATTATAACTATAAGAGAGAGAAACCCTTTATTCCGTGGACGTAGGCCCAATCCCTTGGGCCGAACCATGTTAAATAGTTGTGTCAAATCATTTATTACTTTTCATTTTTCAAGTCTAACTCGCACACACTTCATACTAAGTGACGCCTTAGGTAATTTAATTAGTATATACACTACTCACTTTCCTTTTGATTTATCCATTTGCACCAATTACAGACTAATTCACCCATTTCAAACGTGTTACTTTAAAGCCAATTTCTCATTCACCTCTTAATGGGATTGAACATGTAAATGTTCCACTTCAATTTTCTTGTGGAGTTGAACGCGTTGGTATGTAGGCCCTCCACAAAAAAGTGTGTGGGTATACTTTTATCTATGCCAAAAGTTGACCATATTTTAATGTTCAATGCTCGTTTTTCCAACAATCCCCCACATGAATAAAATTGGCAGATAAAGTTCGAAAGACATGTAGATGCTAAAAAGAGATCATTTGGAAATTAATATATTCAATTTTGATAAGTATGCTCACATTTTTTCAACAGACCCCAAGGCAATACTAGCCCTTAAGCTAATTAATAGGTATATGTACTCTACCCATTTCTCGTACTATGTGTGATAAACTTTCTACACCAACTACACTAAGTAATGAGTACTTTGAAACTAAATTTCTCATCTATTTCTTATCCATTTTGATAAAATGAGTATACCACATTGTTAACCTTTCAGAGGGAATGCATGGATAAATGAATAAATTAAAACATCTCTGATACCATCCAACTAATGAAAAAACAAAACTTCAACTCTGGATAATAACAATCTTAATTAAATACATCTCATACAAATCTCTGGCTTGGAAAATCTGAACAAATACAATATACTAAAAACGAAGATATAAATGAATACATGAAAGTAAATGATCTACAATGCTTGACACCTACATACTAGGAAATGATAATTAGAACTAGTGATAGAGAGACTCCTCCAACGAGTATCTCAAGTCCACGATAGCGACTGCGACCCAAAACCTGTAAAAATAACTCTATAGAGAGGATTAAACCTATCAAGTCTATAGTGCTTAAGAATATAACTATATTTGTGCCATAATAATAATAACGCATCTTCCTTCAATATTAAGTTGATTTTAAGTTATTTAAGTTGTCTCAACTCAAACAATATATATAAGCATGCGATACTAATCCTAGTCCTAAACTAGGCCCATATGATATAATTTCATATTTTAATTAAGTGTTCTTTACTACAATAATTTAAGTTCATCATTTGGATAAGTGCCTCTTACCTCTGATATTAATAGTATCTCACTTACTAAGCATTAATATCTTACTTTAACAATCTCAATTTATGATTCCATAAGTATATCTTTAGTGTGTCAGACTTTAACAATCTCCCGATTCACCGTTTAGTATATACGTCTCTAGTATATTTTATTACATTATTCCCGAGTCATAATCTCATGGTAATACACTACTAGTATACTTCATAATGCTGTAAAATCAACATAAGATATAAGCTGATGGAAATAAAATAATCCATAATATCCATGAGTATGCTCAACTCACATAAAATCATATGGACTATGCTCAAGCCCACAAATAAAAGTGTGATGACCTATCCTTAATGTCTTTGGGAATCATTCATGCAATACTAAGTATAATTATGGAATGTGACAACCCTATAACTTGAAAGCAACAGCGAAGGAAACTCACTATGCCATCACACAAAATGTATGGCCCCATATCTAAAGCTATACGAGAGGATCTGGTCCCATTGTTCCCATTCAACGAAAGGGTACCTTAGCACATAGGATCGTGGTAAATAGGACCTAGATAAGTTCCCTCTCAATCACCAAGGTACCAAGCGCGGTCAATGCCGTACACGACCCATCAAATCCCTCCTTGTAGGTTACCTAAGAGCGCGCACACACCCCTGGTATGAATGCACATAAAGCAAATAAATCAACAACAAAACCCTACTCAAGGTTCACACATATTTTCATTTATTTAAAATGTTATTACTCACTTGTAACATTAATCGTTTATACTATCACAATTTCCAAGGTTCCTAAGTTTAGGTGTCATCTCACGCCTATAATTTATATAATCATTCGATGCTAAGGTCATCTAAGCAGTCTCTTCCATCACTAATTATTACATGCATTAAATATTAGTCAATTATGTGAGTTTTAACCCGAACACCTTGGGCTCTTAAACATAGAAATAAATATCCAAACCTACTAATTATAAAGCATTTTAATTTATCTAGAAGTATCCAAAATAAACCAATTAGGAGTACTACTTAAAAAGACCCTAAAATAATCCTCCCAGCCAATCTTCCAAACTGAATCGATTTGCTTCCCAAACCAAATCGATTCGCCCCAGGACAAAATCGATTCACTTTTGTAACTTATAAATTCATAATATCTCGTTAATGGCTGAGTTAACCCAATCCAAATCAAACTAAAAACTTTTACATAGCAAAATAACCCATCTGCTTCGTATATAAACATCACTCATTAACTAATAAAATGTTTATATAAGTTTTAAGTGATTAATAAAACATTTAAGGGTATAATTACAAAATTTATAAAAGTAATCTCTAACTTTTAATGATCCAATTAACTTACGAATTCTCATCAATTAAGATCATAAATTAGGCGTTTAACACATTATAATAATTAAAATTCACATATAACAATTTTTAAGTCTGATTACAATGATTTAAGGTTTAGTTTGTTGATTTAATAACAAAATTACACGAGTTCTTCCAATACATAACTAGGGTTCTTATATGATATATATTAATTATGAATTATGTTTTAATTATGAACAAAATTATATTATAAGGCCACCTTTACAAATTTCAACATATTAAATTATTGTAACACAAATTTAATTACATTCTTAAACAAATTAAATTCCCCCTGGATTGATTGTAGAATCAATTCCTAATTTCCCCCAATTCTCTAAGCCAAATCTTCAATTCTCTAAGCTAGGCTTTCCTCCACCTTTTCCTTAGCATCAGGGCTCTCCCAAATGTGTGATGATAATTATGTTAAGTTAATAGGTTATGTATATAGTCACTAAATCCGAAATTAGGCTTTGCCCCCAAAATAACCTTAGCCCCTAGAGCCCAAAACAACCTCCAAACGACCTAAAACTTGGTCCAATCCATTACTAACACAATGGACTAAAATTCCAATATTATTAACTTAAATAGGACTCTCTAAACGTAGAGAATCAACCCAAAAGATAACATATTCTATTAGTCAATCATCTTATTAATTTAATTAATCATCTTATTAAATGAATTAATTAGCCTATATGCATAGATTAAGTTTAAATCTCAATTGTTAATTAATTAGATTGTGACTCAGTATTATAAGAACCTACTTCACAATTGGAGGGACTCGATGTATAGGGGATAATCAAAACAAGTAAACCCTCAATACCTAGTCCCGGACCATTTAATAGCCTCCCATAATACTAATTCACTTAATGATTTATCTTTATGAATTATTATGAGTTTGCCAATATCTAAAGTAATAACAGTCCAATCAACACGTAACTCAATTACGTAAAACAACATATGTAACATCTCAAAGTCAAATCTTAATTTAATAAATAAAATATTAAAAGTCTAACATCTTAAATCCCAAAATGACGTATCGCATGTCATATGAAAATAACAAGTCAACAGTATTCGATAATAAATTTAACAATTAAATAAATGGCATAAAAATGTGGGGTCTTACATTTCTTCCCCCTTAAACAAGGAGTTTGGTCCTCGAAATTTGATTCTTTTATATATCTAACTCCATAGTTTAGTAATATCTCGCCCGCATAACATCCTCTCACTACTAAATAGTCTTTGCTCTCTCACTTACCTAATATACGTCAAGATATCTCCTTATAAATTTCATTAACTGTAACTCAACTTGTCCCTCACAAACCTCCTCCACTCGTACACATAGAAGACATTGTGCACATGTTGAAGGTGATAGGGTAAGGCCAACCGATGTGTCATCGATCCCACCCTATCCAAGTTCCTGAAGGACTTAAGTATCGGGGTACCAACTCCCCTTGGACCTAAACTTCATAATTTCCTTCATCTCAGAGAACTTTTAAAAGCATGTAATGACCCTTTACGAATTTCAATCTACACTTTTTTGTCTTTGTAACACCTATACCTACTCCGACAGTATTCATATTCTCTCTGATGAACACCATTTCCTCCGTGGTGTCCTAAACACAATATTAATAACTTGCAAAACCCCATATCTAACCAACGTTGGTCAATCTGTTGTTAATGACATAAATGGCTCCATGTCCCCTTAGGGACCTCAATAGCCCATAGTAAAATCCATTGATGTATTCTCCCTCTTCCACACTGGGATCACTAATAACTGAAATTCTCGAATGTCCTTAGTCCCTTACCTTCACTAACTGGTAGGTGGCACACTTAGCAACAAAGTATAATAATATCTGCTTCACCAGTTCACTTATACTATTTCCTCAAATCACGGTACGTCTAGTCACCCCTAGAATGTACAGTTAACCATGTTCATCGACTAAGACCACCTTCCGCAGCTAGGGACCCTCCATCACAATCAATCTCCCTTGAAAATCCATCTGAGTCAAGATAAATAAAGGGAAATCCTCCCAACAACAGTTCTCATACCTTATTCTGACAAAAAGAGTCAAATGCTTGGGCATAAATCACCCATGTCATAAAATCTAGCTTAACTACCACTACTACTAAGAATGCCTATGTTGCACAAATTGTACGCAAGATATCTCATTGCTTTACCCTTAAAGACAATATATTAACTGCCAGTATATGGTTCCAGGCATCTTCTATAATGATTGCCTTCGTAATACTGAATGGAGACGTAATGTACTTTACAAAATCCAATCAGCTCCTCTTATACATGTTCAACTTACATTGAGTAAACATATACTCTTATGGCCCGAGAATAATGTGAACGTCTCATTCAACAAGTAATGCTTCTATCCACAAAGAGAAAAGTGTGGTTGTTAGCCTCTCCTTCAACGTCTCAAAATTCTATTACTCATCCCAAATGAACAGTATCCCCTTCCAGATGAGGTGAATTAGTGATACCGTAAACTTTAAGAACTCCTGAGTGAACCTCCTATTATACCTTGATAAACCCAAGAAGCTTCTGACTTCAGTAGGTGTTGTGGGTTATAACCATTTCATCTCTATTGACACCTTGTTAGGATTTAAAAAAATCCCATCATTTGATGCAAAATTCTTTAAAATCCGTGATTCCCATATCCAAAATCCACAATCAAAGAACTAAGTGTGCTTCATGTGTTCCCCAAGTGTGTCAACTGATATGCCATCAATAAACACAATAACAAACTGGTCTACATACAATCTAAATACTCTATACAAAAACTTCATGAATAAGAAGGGAGCATAAGTTAGCCTAAATAGTATGATCTAAAACATGTAGGATCCATATCATTTAAGAAAAAGTCTGTTTGGATATCCTCCTTGAAAATCCATAAGTGGTGATAACTTAAGCCTAATTAAATCTTCAAAAAGAAGGATTCTCCCTTCAACTGATTAAATAGGTCATCGATACACAATAAGTTATATTTATTCCATATCGTGACATTGTTCATCTTTTAGTGGTCCGCACATAAACGTACTGAACCATCCATCTTTTAACAAAGAGGACGGAAGATTCCCCACTATGGCTTACTCGTCAAAATAAACCCTTGGCTCAAAAGCCATTATTCTTTCTTCTATTAAATCTTTTATCTCTAATGGAGCCAACCTATAAGGTTCCCTCGCCATAGGCATGGTGCTTGATGCTGAGTCTATGACAAAAGAAATCTCATGTGTAGGTGGTAACCCCTGTACCCCCTCAAATATAATTGGAAGAGTTTCGAACTATTGATAACATCTATAAGAAATTGTAACCTTATCTGATTTGCTTGCATCTATATAATACAAGTGTGTGCTATACCTTCCCTCAAGATTAGGCATAACTATAAAATAACATATCCCGCCCAAGAATGATTACATAACATCCTCTTTGCAGAAAATGATATAATCGTAATATAGAGATAACTAAACCTAACTAAACCATGCCTAATATAAAATCATATGACCTTATGTCTAAAATCAATAAATTAGCAAAAAGTTAAGTCGGCTAATCATAATTTCTATAATTTTGCAAACATGACGTAAAGCAACACCCCTACTAACTAGGGTAACAACGTAAAAAAAGAGAAAACTAGGTGGCAAAAATCTGTATAGCCCAAAATTATAGTAAACCTACTATTAATAAAAGAATGAGACCCCCTCAGTGTCTAAATAAGACTCGTGCACATGGGCCATAAACATAAACATAACAATTTCCTGGTATTATGTCTATAAATTATGGTCGCCTCTAATGCATCTCCTATATAAGTGTCCCCGCACACCACAAGTTTAACCATTTACTATAGTGAACCATTAAAATGGCCCCCTACTATAGGCCCTATTGACCCTGCATCTGTGATCGATCATGATGATTCTTCCCCTCTCCTCGTTATTCATGGCACTACTATCCTCGATTCCATTTGGCCCTTCTGGACATAGTACCATCGGCCCTTATGTTTTTGGTCATCTTCTCCCTAGGACTCTTAAGGCTTCTTTCCCTGTGTCAGTCCCCTATGGTATTGTGAATCTCCTCAATTTGGGATGACTCTCCACCATTTTATCTCTTTTGGTCCTAGTCTGACACCGATCTTACTTTTCTTAGGAATATCTATTTTTCTGATAGTCACAATGATCCTACCAATATAGGAGAGTAACTTCCACCATCTAAGCGCAAGTGATGAAGGGCGGTTCACCTAATAAAACCTGTTGAATCCTTCACATAAGGTATTTGATATCCTAATCCATGTTCTTTACTTTTGTATCAATATGTTCTGGTGCAAAAAGAAAAATACAGTTGAACTCTCCCTCATATTGGGCTACCACGCGGTCGCTCTAACAAATTTTCATGAACTTTCTCATTATGCCGTTACGAATGGCAAGTGAAAAAAATACTTCCCCTCAAACCATTCGCTAAGTTCACACTAAAACTCTCATGCCTAACAAGTCTTAAATCCTGACCAAAATAAACATAATGCGTCTCACGAATGAAGTTCAAATAAGGAACTCTCTCGATACACTTCGGTATATTCAATTCATTTTTTTAAACCAATGACTTGAAATATCCTAGGAGGTTATTGTCACTAAGAGTAAAAATCCTAATGGCATATCTCAAAAGTAGTTAAAGAACTCAACGCAAAAAAATGGTGGACGCACCCAAGACCCTAGGACACTGGAACGTGGACCGCTCTGATCCCAACTACAGTACCCCAAAAAATCCATAAATAGTTTGATAAGTTCTAATATAAAAATCACAGGAGTAAAAAATAATTAGTAACATTCCAAGCATGAATGAGACAATAATAAATAAAGACAATGCCAAATAATAAAGAGTTGAATAAATTAAAACGTATTTGATACCATCCAACTAACAATAAATATAACTCCTGGATAATAATAACCTCAATTAAATACATCTCATACAAATCAATGACTTGGTAAATATGAAAAAATACAACTAATTCAAAACTGAGATATAAATTAATACAGGAATGTAAATGATATCATTTGACCAACACCTACATCCTAGCAAATTATAATTAGAACTGTTGCTAGAGATACCCCTCCAATGAGCAACTCAAGTTTGCGGTAGGTAACCTAAAACTTGTAAAAATAACCTAACAAGTCTACAATACTTACGAATATAACTACATTTGGGAATCAATATAATAACACATCTTCCTCTAATATTAAGTTGATTTTAAGTTATTGAAGTTATCGTAACGCAAACAACCTGTAGAGGGATCTTGAAGGTAATCCTGAGATTAGGGATAATTCCCCTATTTACAACAGTATCTCGGGTTAAGGCAACTCAGCGTGTCATCTCAGCGAGGCAGCTTAGCGTGGCAACTCATATTTTAGCTTGTTGTGTTACTTAGCCATATCGTATCTTTTGTTTGTACTGACTATGGGCTATAACGATTGTAATGATGTAACGAGAATAATGAGTCTGTGTGAGGTCGAACAGTACTCGCGAGAGACCAGGCTTGGCAGGGCCTGGGAGAGCTTTCATGCTCTATCGAACAACCTCGTCGTGGGAACTTTAGAGGGACTTGGTTTGGAGGATTGAGAAGTGAGGCGCCGTTGGGTCTTGTCCTGACCATCTTAGATACACCTGGTAAAACACCGAAGGACCCTGACCGTGGAACCTCGGGGGGGAGAAGCCTTGAGTTCCATCGATCGTTGAGTTGTGAGCCAAATAACCCTCTACTTAATGTCACATCCACTTTATCTGATGTCACTAACCAATTAGGCAATATCAGACCTGCACTTGAGTAAACTACCATGGTATTTGGGGCTGTCAGACAGTGGGTGAGCCACCTCTGTGACAACAGCCCCCTGACACACAGTGGTTAGGCAAAAGGCATGTCTTGACATTTAATATTTATGACGTGGAGATGACTAGTGCATTAGGTATTTAATGTTTGTGACATAAAGTATGAGGGATGTCTTTCACAGTCATTAATGATGGAGTTACCTCGGGGGTGGCGTGGGAGGCTATTTAAGGATCCCAACCACCTCTGGGAAGGGGATGATATTTTTGAAAGTTCAGAAGTTATTACTAGAGATAATATACATCAGAGAGGGTTATTACAAACCACGGAGTTTACTTGCCCACCATTGTCATTTATTACGAAGCTTTTAATACTTGAAAGAGATTCTTGAGGGTGTTTGGTGTGTTTGGCTGCCTGCCAAGGTGTATCTAGGGTGCTTACTTATCTATCCCTCTAATTGAGTTACTTCTGAGTTCATTGTTATCATTTGAGTCATACACGAGAGATTTGTGAGTTCAAACTGAGTCTATCTTCATTGAGTCGCGTTTGTATGTCCTGTGGTTAATCAATAGTGTTGCTACTTAACTTATCATTACTATACTCAAAAAGGGGTTACGCCTCCATCTTATCTAAATTACCCTCTTACACAACCTAAATAGTCATGCGATACTAATCCCAGTCCCGAATGAGGCCCATGTGATATAATTTCATCTTTTATTTAAGTATTCTTTATTATAACAATTTGATTTCCTCATTTGGATAAGTATATCTTAATCTACCATATTATATGATATTGATAATATCTCACTTATTAAACATTAATCTCTTAACTTTAACAATCTCAAGTTATGGTTCCCCAAGTATATTTATTGTGTGCCAGACTTTAACAATCCGGAGTCACCATTTTGCATATATGTCTATATTATATTTTATGACATTATTTCTAAATTATAATATCATGGTTATACATTATTAGCATAAGTATAATCCAGTAGATTTATATGAAGATACAAGCTAATGAAAATCACATAATCCAAAATATTTGAGAGTATTCTCAACAAACATAAAATCATATGGGATATGTTCAAGCCCATAAATAAAAGTGTGAAGGCCTATCCTTAATGCCTTTAGGGATCAATCGGGCACTACCAGGTATAGGGCATCCTAACCCTATAACCTCATAGCATCATCGAATGGAAATCACTATGCCATCACATCAAACGTGCGCTACAAGCATATACAAGAGGATCTGGACCCATTGTCCTCACTTAACGGACATGTATCTCAACATGTAGAATTTGGATAATAGGACCTTTGTAAAGACCATCTCTAACATCAGTGTACCAAGCACGATCAATGTCATACGGGCCCCATCAAATCCCTCCTAATAGGTTACCGACAAGTATACACACACACCCCATTATGATTGCACATAAAGTAAATAAGACAACAACAAAACCCTACTCAAGGTTCACACATTTTCTCATTTATTTTAAACGTTATTACTCACATTAATGTTAACTGTTTATATAAATTGTAGCCTAAACTCTAAGGTTCCTAAGTCTAGGTATTAACTCGCTCTTATCGTTCATATAATCGTTTTATACTAAGCTCATATAACTAGTCTATTTCATCCCTGATTATTATACGAATTAAATGCTAGTTAATTGTGTGAGTCTTAACCCGAACACCTAGGGTTCTTAAACATAAATCTATCTCCAAGCCTACTGGTTATAAATTATTTAAATTTATCTAGAGGTGCATAAACAAATTTGGATACCTACTCAAAAAGAACCTAAACTAATCGTCTAAGTCAATCTATCAAAATGAATCGATTTTCCCCCTGGGCAAATTTATTTGCTCTTGAACCAAATCGATTTACCCTCAGGTGGAACCTATTTGCCCCTGTAATTTCTAAGTTTATACCAACACGTTAATAACGGATTAAATCCAATCTAAATCAACTTAAAAGCCTATACATAGAAAAATAACACATCTACTTCATGGATAAACATCACTCCATAGCTAGTACATGTTTTTATAAGTTTTGTGTGATTAATAACACATTTAAGGGTCTAATTATGGAATTTATTAAAGTAAACCGTAACTTTATGTTTTACATGTGCATGATCTAATTAACTTACAAATTCTCATCAAGTAACATCATAACATTATGAGGTTTATAGATTATAATAATTAAGATTCACATTTAACAATTTCGAAGTCTTATTACAATGATTCAAGGTTAAATTTGTTGATTCATTAACAAACTTACATGAGTTCATCCAATGCATAACTAAGGTTCTTATCTTATTAATCTTAACTACAAATTACATTTTAATTATGAACAAAAATAAGATTATAAGGGTACCAGTGTAAATTTTAACAAATTAATATTGTTAAAATACAAATCCCATTATATTCTTAAATAAAGTAAACTTGCCTTGGATTGATTGTAGAATCAATCCCCAATTTCTCTGAATTCTCGAAGCCAAATCCTTAATTTTCCACACTAGGGTTTCCTCCAATTTTTTCGTAGCATCTAGTGCTCTCGCATATATGTTATGATAATTAGGTTAAGTTAATAGGTTGTATTACAATTACTAAATTCGAAATTAGTCTTAGGCCCTAATATATCCTTAGGGCCCAAAGTCCAAATTAACCTCCAAAAGGCCTAAAACTTGGCCCAATCCGTATAATAACGCAACAGACTAAAATTCCACTAGGACTCTCTTAACGTCCAAAATCAACCCGAAAGAAAAATATTCTATGAGTCAACCATCTTATTAACTCAATTAATTATTTTGTTAAATGAATTAATTAGCATATACGCATAACTTAAGTTTAAATCTAAATTGTTGATTAATTAGTGTAACAACCCACTTTCAATTATCCTTTAGGCCCTTTAATTTAACAAATTCCAAGCATAACCATATAATTCTCCTAAATAACCAAAATGCCCCCATAGTTAGAACTAGAATATTTTATACATTCCTATACCTATTTAACCCCAACTTTCAATCCAAATTTAACCTAAGGACATATATTTTATAGGATTTTCATAAGCCAATCCCTTAAGTTTGCATAGTTACACAAAGATCCTGAACTTTGATAAAATAAATTATAAACCTTAAAAATTTTATGAAAACCACCCAAGGACTCAAACTTGTTTAGACTTTAACCCCTGACTACATGGCACCAACTGGATAGCCAGGATAGATGGTACCATGTGGGTTACATGAGGTACCCTTTTTATATCCAATGAACCCCATGCTAGAAATCTGTGTAAACCAGCCCAAACTTCACCTCCAATTCAACCAATAAACTCTCATGGATGAACCCTCTAAATACCTATTACTACCCCAGTCGAAATCCATATTAGTTGAGTGCAATTTCAATGTAAAGTTTTGAGAGTTTTTACATTTTTGTGATTTTATATATGAATGTTTGATTTTTGAATGTGTTTATATTTTTGCATATCTTTAGAGTAAAAATACATTTTTACATGAATTAGTTGACGTTTATATGCTCTGTGTAAGCTCAAAAACAAGAAAACACGTTTAAAGCTTGACCTTCAATGATGGATTCTGCTTCCTTGAACCAGTTTCGAAGTGGGGCAAGTTGAGCTTAGGTTCTCAAGGACCTATATGTGTATTTAATTGAACTAAAAATGACCTTTGATACCTCAAATCAGAACTTGAAGTTTCGATCCAGAAAATTTTAGAAATCAAATTCTCAGTTTTACTCCACCAAAATTCTTCAAATCAAGTTTAATCTTTCCCATTCATAATATAAAACAACACCTTTGTAATGCCGGAATGAGAATCATAACTTTCAAATATTTCCATTTTGTCAAAATTCTACCCGTTTTTCAAAAAATCAATAGCTCGATCTAGCCCGCCAAAATTCTTAAAACCAATATGGCTGGATCCGTCTTCAAAAATTAGACAACTTTCACTAAGAAGTCAACTTGAAAGGAATTCTAAAATGTTTTGAAATCAAGGTCAAAGTCTTAAAACCCTAAAGTCAAAATGTTGAGAGGTTGAAGATGATTAAACCTCACGCACGCAAGTGTAAGTCAAATTAGGTGCGTCTCAGATTTAATTGAGTGCGTGAGGGCGCGTCTCCAATTAAAAATGTCTGTTTTTTTTTCCAAAATTTTTATTTTTTAATTCTAAACAATTTGGTATATTACAACACCTTGTTTGGATCCCATGAAAGTATTTTCTCAAGAAAGTTAGTTTTAAGTTTAAATTTTAACTTTCATATTTACACTTAAAACACCTACTTTTTCAAGTATCTCAAAACTGCCCAAACCTTTTCTATAATTATTTGAGTATAATTAGACCTACTTTGTCTCTTAGCACTAATTTTAAATCCTAATGTATAAGGAGAAAATAATTATTTACAAAAGTTTCGAAAATTATACTTTAAACCCTTTTAATATATTTTACACTGAAATTCCTTTTTAAATTCCATCTTGCTACATTACATAAACTTTGTTTTAGACCTGTATAACATGCTTACACTTGTTATGCTTTCAGACTACTCAGTCAGCAATTTAGCCACACAACTAACCGAAATTCATTTTTTTTTCAATAGGATCAAACCCAAAATTTTATTTGAAATAAGTAGTAGGGAAACGCCCCTCACCCGTGGCATACATCAATGATGAGAAATATGAGCGCTAATGCTCGAAAAAGCCTCCAAAATGTCGATACCAAATCTAGTTTTAGAACCATTAAAAGGTAAAATACGAAATGCAATCTTAATCTCTCCACAAATAAGACTAACAATAATAGTCTCCTTCATTGGCAACCCCTCAAATGTGCTTTTATTCCTAGCACACCACAATTGCCAACAAATTAAACGTGGAATCATACGACAAAGAGTGCCTATGATCTTGCCACTTTTAGAATTAATCCACCAAGTCATCAAATTACCACTAAAGTTTGACGATGAAATCCTTAACCCTAGTAAGTTATAAAAGCATCTCCAAATAGATTGAGCAAGTGGGCTACTCTAAAAAAGATGATCTATATCCTATTCACAAGTAGCAACGCAACATCTACATTTTGAGACCAAAGGGATATTAAGTTGTTTTATGTACTCATCAATGGATACCCCTCTATGACGTAGACGCCACATGAAAACCAAAATTTTAGGGGCGATTCTCCTATCCCATATAAGAGAAAAGGATCTTTGAATGCATTTTTATCCCTCACAAGTTGCCAAGCGGATTTGATACTGAATTTGCCATCTGTGTTTATCAACCAAATACCCTTATCAAAATCATTTTTTTCCAAAAAACCTTCCCAAACATTTTGCATTCTTCTCCACACTTGCGATGCCGATGTTGAACCCGTAAAATTTTCTGCCTCCAATTTTTTGTATTTACTATGCATGAATCGAGACCATAAGGAAGTGTAATTAAAGAACTTGCACCACAAGTTAAGAGCATATGCACGTGATAAATCAAACACGCATCTCAAGTTTAACCCCCCCTCTTCTTTTGGTTTGCAAATTTCTGGCCACCCCACCCATTAGATATATGCTTTGTCTTCTTGTTTACCCCATAGGAAATGAGCAAGGAGTTTGTTAATATGAAAAAGAATCGTGCCCGTGGGTGGCAACAATAAGGTGAAGTTGCATGGATTTCGCCACGAATTTTATGAGAGTATTTCTTCCCGCTTGAGAAATACTTTGATGATTCCAAAAATTGATCTTCCCCGCAAGTTTATCAATATATGGAGCAAAATAAGATTTTTTTTCATCTTCCCGAAAGTAGAGGGATTCCCAAGTAAGTAATGGGGAGATTTTTGAATTGAAACCCGGTAATATTTTCCATGGATCTTTTGTAGCGTATGTCTCATTTCTCGGCAGATTGAATGAAATCTTCTTATTATTTATCACTTGACCGGACATCCCTTCATAAGCTCTTAAAAAATCCATTAAATTTTTCTTGGATATTTTATCTCCATTAGCAAATATAAGATCGTCATATGTAAAAGAAGGACGGGAAATAATAAGACAAACCCTTGTTAGAGAAAAATGATTTATTTTCCCATCTTCCATCATTTTTTGTATTCTACAGTCAAGAACTTCTGCTGCTATCACAAATAATGCCGTTGACAAAGGATCCTCCTGTCTCACTCCCCTTTTTTAATTTAAAGAAACCACAAGCTTTCCCATCTACTCCAATCATATACCAATAATTCGAGACAATCCTCCAAATTAAATCAATGAACGTTTCTAAAAAAACCAAAACTTCTGCAAGTATTAATCATAAATAACCACGACATTCTATCATAGGCCTGTGACATGCCAAGTTTCACAATAAGGTCTAAACTCCTCATTTTCTTTCTAAATGAATAAGTAAGTTTTTGGGCTAAAACAACATTTTCCAAAATTTATTTCCCTTAATAAAATTGAATTGGGAAGGCGAAATAATTTTAGACAAGATTGACCCTGGTCTTATCGCCAAATTTTTTGAAATAATTTTGGAAGAAAAATTACATAGTCTAATTGGACGAAAATCATTAAAATTTTTTGGACTATTAATTTTTGGAATCAAAATAATATTAGTGGAAGTCCAACTAACCGAAAGCTCCTCGCCCAGAAAAAAAGGAAGTAATCGCTCTGTGCAGGTCCTATTTAATAATCTCCCAACAAGCTTTAAAAACCCGACCATTAAACCTATTCGGACCAGCAACTCCGCCACTGTTCATATCCAGAATCGCCTCTTGAATTTCTTCCATTTTCGGAATACTGTGAGTGCCTTGCAGCTCCTGAAATGAGTCGACCAACAGTTCTTCAACTGCTTATTTTTCTTCTATCCAGTTACCGTTGTTACTAAGAATCCGAGAAATATTGATTCAAATACTTTTTTTTTGCTTTGTCAAATATAAATTCATTTTTGTAAAATATAAATTTTAAGTGAAAAAAAACACTCTAATAAAAAAAATATGTTAAAATTATATATATTAAAATACAACAAGATAAGACACGAAATACAAAACTACAAAAATTGTTATTAGAATAATTTTTTTAACGCGGACCTTTAAACAGTTTTAAGAAATAAAAAAATTATTTTAAATGTTGTAAAGTTAAAAAAAAAAGTTTAAAAATTAGGGGTGACGCTGGCGCGAACCTTTAGAAATAAGAGAATATTGGGTAAATCAGTATTTAAGGGACTAAATGAGTTAAAAATAATTAAAAAACAAGAGAATAATTTTTTTGCCCTACACACCGCTGGCGCGGATCATTTTTTTTAAATAGTAAAAACAATATTTGACTATTTAAAAAATTGTTCGCACCACTGGTATGTATAGGTGGTCGGACCGTCTCTCTATATATATAAATTCATTTTTTTCCAAAATATTATTTTCAAATTAAAAAAAAGAACAGTCCATTTAAAAAATAAAAATACACGCCATATATAAAAAAAAATATATGTTAAAATTATGTGTTAAAATACACTATAATGTTAATTTTTTTGATCAAATATCAAATAGTCCCTCAAATATTTTTTAATACAGGTTTAGTTCAAGTATTTTTATTTTGTTCCAAAAAGTCAGAAACCACATAAAACCACTCAATGTGTGTCACTGACGAAGACCTTCAGAAATAAGATCCAAATAAAACACAACATGGCATGGCATCGTATTTTTTCATGCCGCTGGCGCGGACCATTTGTTTTAAATGGTAAAAATAATCATTTTACCATTTTTCGTGTGATATTTTAAAAAATAGTCTGCGTCAGCGGTATATATAGGCAGTTACCGCTGGCGCGGACCATTTTTTCTAAATAGTATATATAGGTCCGCGCCAACGTAACGAAAAAAATGGTCCGCGCCAATGCTGGAGCGGACCACTTTTTACAAATAATAAAAATAATATTTTTACTATTTAGAAAAACTTAACTCAAAAATAATTTCCTACTTTGTAAAAAAAAATGGCATGGAATCATATTTTTTTTCCATTCTGTTGGCGTTGACCATTTTTTATAAAAAATAAAAAGAATCTTTTTACTATTTAAAAAAAATGATTCTCGTCAATGATATGTATAGATTGTCGGACCCCCTATACGTACTGCTGACACGAATATTTCTTTAAAATAACAAAAATATTTTTTTGAGTTGAGTTTTTTTGTGTGGTATTTAAACATTTGTGTGGACCCAAAAAAACTCATTTTACTATTTTAAAAAAATTATCCGCGTCAACGATATGTATAAATGCAATATAAATGAGGGAACCCATAGATAAATGCAGTATAATTATCCGCGTCAACGATTTTTTTTTTTTTTTTATAATTGTAGTATAATTTTTTTTATATAGAAAACATATATATTTTTTTTTATAGAAGATGCTACCTATTTTTTTTCCTGAAATGGGTTCACGAGTTTGTGGGTGATGAGGACAGTTGAGGGTGCTGACATGGCAGTTCCATGTCATTAAGTTTGGGATTTATGTCTCAAAACCAAGTCGCTGTATCATTTTTGTTTCAACATATCATCCTCTACTTTTCTAACTCCTTGAAAATATCGCCAAATTTGGATCTCGACAAAATTTTTAAGAAAAAATTTAACCCTCTTTAGCTTTTCTTCAAAAATATTAAGAGGCTTACCACTCAATTCAAAATTCCAAGCTTGTTTTACCACTTCGAGAAATTCGTCATCTTTAGTCCAAAATGAAAGAAACTTAAACTATCTCGGCTGACTCTGATTCTCCTTCGTGATCTTAAGGAGTAGGGATGTAGTCAGATTTGGTCCGATCAAAGTGTTCTAACGATCTTATAAAATTCCCGTTAATTCAATCTGTTTTTCCCACCACTCTATCAAGACGAGCCCAAATCCGGGAATTACCTTCCCGATTATTACACCATGTAAATCTAGAACCCTAGAAAGGAATCTCTTGTAACCCAACATTGAGAAGTGCCATATTAATATCCAACACACCATCCCAATTTACCCTATTTTCTCTAATTTTTTCCTCACTATTTGCCACAGTATTGAAGTCTCCACCCACTATCAACTTTTTATCCCCTAGGTTTGATAGTTGTTTAAGTTCCTCCCATAACTCTAATCTTTATTCTTTTTTACATTCTGCATATATCGATGTGAACACAATTGGGACTTCATAAATTGTTGCTAAGCCAAAGCGATAAAGATTTTCCACCGTTATTGGCCAATGTAATCATCCAATCATTTTTCCAAAGGATCCAAATTTTATTAGAAGAGTTGACCAATCATCCAGAGAACTTCAATTTTCTACTGTAACACCCCGCCTAATTAAATACCGGGTGGCCAGTCCCATACCAAATTAAAACAGAATATACAGTTGGCTCATTCTTAGCATCACTGTCGAAAACATTTACAACTCTCCCAATACCCAATTAAGCTGGTGTTAAAAACTTTCCAAACTTAAATTTCAACAAAACCATTTTTAGTTTAAGAATAACACAACACATTTTATTCTACAACACTTAACTGAATAGATAACTCAAAAGAATTTAAATGCAATTGGAATAAACATTCCCAAATAATATTAATTCATTACAGTAATCCCATCAATAACAACTGTATTAAAAAGACCCGAATACAATAGTATTTGAACTCGATAGAAAAGATAACTGAAATCCTTTGGGCGACATGCCCTACTAAGAATACTGTGAATCAAATGAAGATAGGTGTCTAAGCAAAACTCCATAAATCCATAGCCTGTCATAATCCGCTAAGGTTGGCGTCCCTGTTTCTGGACACCTGATATAAAGATACAAAAGAAGAGAAAATATGCAAGGAAACGGGTCAGAGCCCGAATGTGTAGATTATTTTAAAAACAGCAAGTATTTAACAAGTGCAATAAAGCATTTATTATGTACATGTTAGATCCAACTCTCACTTGCAATTCTCACCTCTCAACTAGAGTGCACACTTAACGTTTCCTATTAACCTCCTAGTTAATGGTTCCTCTTTTCTAGTCTCCGTATTATAATTCCATTCCCGTATTATAAACCCCGTATGTCCCATACCATACGTCACATTATTATACATTTATATTTCTCCTTTATATGATTAGTTTCTCATTAACATGAATCATTACTCATTAATATGAATCGTTTCTCATTAACATGAGTCAAACTTTTCAATTCTATAAGCATAAACATTCATTAACTTAATTCCATTACCTTTCTCTATTCACAATTATTAACAATTATCACCGTAGATAGATTTAACCACAATATATCCATTCAATCATTTAATCCATTATATATATATTCATATATAATACGGCACCCCGAGTCACAGCTGCGGTGCAATGCATTACTCTGCTATCATGTCCCATCATCGCAGGTTGCCGAATAGAGGACTAAAGGTTCGGTAAGATTCCACGAACCACAAACAACAACAAACAAATTGGAGGCGAACATAGTTCTCGTATCCATGGGTCACGCACATACCTACGTACCCACAGTCATCGGACTTATCAACTCCCCGATAAGTCTTTCATAGACCTATGTTCTCAAGCGAAAAATCAAAGATCCCATGGATTCATCAGGATATGACTGCCCTCACGCGCAAACCTCCTACCGATAGCAAGTAAGCTAGGTATGTCATACACATAAATCATAAATCAATCAAATAGGTATTATCATACCTATAATATAATATCAATAAGGTAATTATCACTACCCTACGTAGCATTATATCTCTTTTAAATTCCACGTATTAAAATATCATATCTTTACTTCATAATTTAATTATCCTCGCATCCTATAACATCTCTCCACTCCCGACGTTGTTAAGGTTCATGCGCGGAGCGTCTCGCAAAGCGAAATCCAAACAAGGAACCCCTCCAATACACTACTACTTAACTTTGTCGATCGAGGAGGTCCGAAAACTTCAAATATGCGATCGGAATAACCTCATACCCTCTTTCAACCAAATGTGTTCTAAACTCCTATCTCACAAGATTCAAATAGGATTTTCCTCATCTTATATTCAGTAAGAAGTCACTAATATCCTACTGGTCCATAATATTATTTCTCCCGAACTACTACGAGTTTAATTCTCCTTCTAATTAAGGTTAAAACCGATAGTTTCAAATCTCTTATAAACACATATTCTTTCACTTAGGATTAAACCCTCTTGTAAACTTAAGGATACCCAGGTGTTATATTAAATCACCCCTACTGGTCTTATCTTAAATCCTCATACATCCCCATTTGGAATTTAACAAATGAATCTAGCAACCGAAATTCCATACAATATAATTTTCATCATTTAAATCACTTGAATCCAAATCAAATTAATTCAAATCTTATCAAGGGTTTACTGATATTTTCTAAGTCCCATAATCTCCAAATAATAATCACCAAAGATCCACAAAAGGTTTGGTATAATAATCAACATTTAAAAAGAATTAACTTTACATAATCTGGGGAGGTCGATCGATCGAAGGTAGGGGTCGATCGATCGATCCCTCAGGTCACAGCCTGGTTTTCTGCATTTTCTGCAACTACGGGTTTCACCATTTTTACTCATTCAAACCTTCATATTAACCTCCAAAATGAGTTATAATTATTGCTACATGATATATCAACATATATGAACGATTTCCAATACTCTAAACATCCTAAAATCATCAAGGGATTGGATTAAAAGCATGGTTCTCTCCTTATTTCCAGAAAATCATCAACATAATAACTTTAAGAACACTTCAATGGTTTTTCAGATTTTTCTTCAACATATTCATGATCATTTCGTGGTTTATTATCATCCTAAAACATGAGTTAAATTCCTATATCATTTCAGTTTTCCAGAACTCCATTTAATACTCCATTATTTCTTCCAAACATGAATAATCTTCTCTTTTCATACTATTCTAACATGGACAATATACGAACTTAAATTGCCATTATCAAACACTTGCCTTTACTGTAGGTCTGATCCTTTGGTGTAGTATATCTCAGTTGGTTGTCCCTTCTCCGGTGGTGGTTGGTGGTGGTGAACCTTGGGTCTTGTTCTTCTCCTTCCCAAGTGGCTTTTCCCTTCCCAAGCACTCTTACACTCTCTCTAGGAAGATGGCTTCTCTAATTTGTGAAGAGGATATGAATAACCCCATACACTTAATCTACTAATACTTATAATAGTTCCAAATCCGAAATCACTATTCATCCCCCCTAGAAAAATGACCAAAATGCCCTTTCGGGTTGTCTATTCATTCTCAAATGACCCGAGACTCAAAATAAACATCCAAATAGACTTTTCTGACTATTTCGAACCTTCCGGATGCAACGACGCAGTCGAAATGACTATTAGATCGATAGAAAATAAATTTCTTTTATAATTTAATAAACTAGACCCGACACGTCCCATACCGCGTCTGACTAAAAATATAAATTACCGAATTTATATCATACAGTCATATCAATGACATCACATTCATATATTACATAAATATATTTAAGTAATATTCAGAATCTTCCATTTTAATATCCACTGTCTGGATAAAACCCGAATGAATTAATTAATAATAAAATCCAATTAATCCATTAATTTAAAATATAACCCATTTTAAAAGTCATTTAAAATTACGGGGTATTACATCTACATATATCTTCTATATTAGATTCCAATCTTTAGTTCCAAAAGAGCCACAACAGTAATTGAATCAATACGGATGAGCTGTTTCAGTCTACGAATTGAAGGGCCATTTTCCACCTCTGTAATATTCCATAAAAGAAATTGCATCATTTGGAAACTAGATGGTTTAGAGTTTTTTTCTACCTTACCTCTTGAACGAGTTTGGATACAAGATGTTTTAAAAGAAAA
Source organism: Sambucus nigra (assembly GCA_949130495.1). Classification (NCBI taxonomy): domain Eukaryota; kingdom Viridiplantae; phylum Streptophyta; class Magnoliopsida; order Dipsacales; family Adoxaceae; genus Sambucus; species Sambucus nigra. The sequence goes on along the minus strand of OX422224.1, from coordinate 172,875,320 downwards.
ATATTTTTTCCTGGGTGTGCTCTTTTTCACCACATTGAATTCTTCTTCGAAATGCTTAGTTTTATCAAACAAAATTTTTAAGTCAAGTCTAAGGAATCTTTTCGAAATCCCCATAGAAAAAGTGTTCCAATCATCGTTAATTTCCCTCACTAACAAAGTTTCTGAATCAAAAGCATAAAGATTAATCCAAAATTCCATATTAGAACTTCCCCGTGAAACTCTTGGAGCCCTAGGAGACATTGAATAATGTATTATTGTTATAGGATCGATCAATACTTTCTGGATTTTTGGAATGTCACTCATGTAAAAATCCCATTATTCCTCTTTTTCTTTGTCGAAACTGCTAGGAAAGTCATTTTGAGGGACCTAAGAAGTTTGGGTAGTGATATTTTCCTCCACCAACTCAATGTGTAATATCTCACCTTCTTCCTACATTTGATCCTCTACAGCTAAGAGAGCAAATTGATTAGACTTCAGTACCTGATCCTCCCTTTTTGGTAAAGTACCCATTAACATTGAACACGCTAGCTAGTTATACGAGGCAATAGCAGTTTCGACGTTATATCCTCTATTAGGGTTTAATGCTAAAGAAACCTTATCTTTAGGGTTTGTGTTAATGGCAGTTGGGTTTGAATTTGCGGCCCCTCCTTCTTTAATGTTGATACCCTTATTTGACTATCTTCATTGCACCATCTTAGTCGATTGAACCTATGTTTGGGGGCCTTTGCCTTTGTCCACCTTCTTAAAGTTGTGATTGACATCTTCTCTTTTATAGTCCAAACCTTCATGCCCTAACTTTAAATACACAAGACAATATGATGGCGGGTTTTCGTACACAATCTTTTGCCAATAGTACCTATCCAATTCTTTTTGGGAGTTGTCTTAACACATTAACTTTTACATAATCCCTAGCCATGCTAGGTTGAGATAGTGTACCCATTGCCTTATCAATTTTTATAGGGTTGCCAATCGTATTAGCTATAAAAAAAGGGTTGCTTTGGAGAAATAATGAGTAGGGATGTATGGGAGATTCACTCAAACGGGCAATAGCGGGCTATTTATGTTCACTTTGAAATCCATTGACCATTTTATAACCTTCATAAGGAATCTATGGATATACCAGAGATCTATAAGCCACATACAATGAAAATCTTCTTTGCAATTGAGTTGAATCAACACATTTTTGGAATCCCTTAGACCAATGGAGAAAACCGCTTTGAGGGAGAACGCGTGGAAATTTTTCCTAATCGTATCAAGTGAGGGTCGTCCATGATGAAACTGACCAATCAGTGCATATTTGAATGGGGTTGCCATGGAGGATATATCATCTTCAGTGAAAATCAACGCAATCTCCCCTTTATAGTTTGTTGAAGGTTTAATGGATATATCAGAGTTAGGGGCATTCTTTTTCACGAAAATGTCAACAAAATATTTTATAGCATTTTTGTCTGGTGGTTTGGGGTCAGGTTTGAGAGTGATTGAGGGTTGATGCGATGGCTCAATTGGCTGCACCGTCATTAGGGTTTGGGTTCCTGAGATCCTGGAGTATTACTAATCGACAGAGAAATTATAATTCCATTATAAAAATAATTATATATTAAAAGATTGTGAACGAGTAATCACCAACCAAAATTCAAAATACTCAATGTAGGTGATTTAAATTTCAATATTAAACCATTTTGAGCTTATGTCTTTCAATTATTGATTGCTATATCACTCTGTGATAGTTTTGAACTCCAATTTAATAAGGAACTCTTTTGAGTAGTTTAAACTTATACCGTAATATTGATTCCCTCGACATTCTCAATTATACTAAACCGCTAAACCCCTTCACCAGAACTCAACAAGTTATTGTTAATTGCGTATAACCCTGCAATTAATTATCATTATCAAGTATAAAACACTAGTTGTGTACTGGTACATACGTATGAGTGCGACTTTAACTAAGTGTGACGGGCTATATTTTACTATTCCCCAATTATTGGAATTGCCTGTTCAAGTGTATTTTATGCCTTGAGCGATATTGTAATGGTATGCCTGCGCTATTGATGCCCTATAACCGATAATTTATAGGTTATCATGTTATAATCCAAACCAATATCACAGTAACTTGATACTCAGTTATCTTCACCATACTATTCATTTACATATTAGTAAGCGTCAGTATACCCCTGATAGTCTTATGATATTTCAGTTTGTTTCAATAGGTATAAATTCAAGAATATTCTTCTAATACAAACTCTTATCATCTTCTATATCTTGTATAGAAATAAAAATTATCTACCTGGCATATTTGCTTAATTGTTTTCATTGCAGGTGAACGACGAGCTTGAAGAATATCAGTCACCGCCTGCGTCTTTGAATTTCTATTCACTTTTACCTCCGAAAATATGCTCAGTTACGTACGTGTGGGCAGTGACAAACAAAGATGGTAATCCTCGTTGGAATATCTACACCTCAACCAATTAGCTTCTATGAACTCCAAGTGTTTCTTCAATGTTTTATGTTTATGTACGGTCCGAATAATTAATATTATATCTCTTTTATTATCAGACTCCATATCTAATATGATGCCAGACATCTCCCTAATAAAGGCATCTTCATTTTCGTTGCATTAAAAATATGGTTATATTTAATTTTATTCTTATTTATAATATTTGCAGAGGCAACAATTAGATTGTGACTGAGTATTATAAGAACATACGTTACGATCGGTGGGATCTAATGCCGAGGGAATAATCCACACCTAGCCCGCCCCTGACCATTCAGTAGTTGCCCACAATACTAAGTCACTTAATGATTTATCTTAATGAATGATTATGAGTTTGCCAACATCTAAAGCAATAATAATCCAATCAATACATAACTCAATTACATAAAACAACATACGCCACATCATAAAGGCATATATCAATTTACTAAATAAACTATCGAAAGTTCAACATCTCAAATCCGAAAATAACGTACTGCACGTCATATGAAAATAACAACTCAAGAATATCCGATAATCAATTTAACAATTAAATACATGCCATATAATATGGGGTATTACAATATTAATGTTACTTTTCCCATATCTGCCATGAGAAATTTATTGAGTCCTAAATTCATAAAATCTTTATTTTCTAAGCTACGATAGGTATTATGAGTTACAGTAATGGAAATATTGTATTGATGTTACATGGGCATTACAAGGACGATGACATGCATTCAAAATTGGAATGTCGTATTTAAAAAAAATGTAGGTACAATGTGCATATCAACTTTTAAAAGTGTGATAATAAAATTATCATCATTAACTGATTGTTTAGTGATCAATTCCCTTCAATTAAAAACATAAATTAGTGTGTGCAATGATATGGTATTTAACACTACGCCAAATACAAAAAATAGACACAGTTTTGAACTGTGACCAATGGTAGGGGTCATGGTTCTGGACTGTTACAATTTTAAGGGTGACCATTTAGGGGTAACGTTTCAAAATCGTGACTAATATATAAAGTCGGTCTCTTTTGTAACCCTTATATTGGGGACATGGTTAAGATTATAGATCGTGACCACTAGTCATGGTCATGAACCATGACTGATTTATCCTGCTCGCGGTCTCGAATCATGACCATTTGATGTTAATGGTCATAGTTCTTGATCATAAAAACCTTCAATGAAATTTTATTTGTTGTTCACGGTCTTGAACTGCAACCTCCAATCGTGACTACAGATGTGGTCACGGTGCCTGAACGTAGCCACCGTTTATCCCATTAATATCTTGTCACGGATATGATAACAGTTTTGGACCGTAACCATTAATAAATTTAGTTATAAAAATTATTTTTATTTATTTGCTTCCAAAAAAATTCCTTTACATGTTTTCAAACCTGTATACAATTTCGTTATAGAAATAACTAATACATATATATAAAAAAATAATACAAAAATGTGACACCTCGATTAATTAAATACCGGGTAGCTACTCATTTATTCAAATTAATACAAAATGTCAAGTTGGTTCAGTTCATAGCATCACTGTCAAAACATTTTTAAACAATTACTAGTCACCTAATATTTAAAAAGTGAGTTGTCAAATTTTATTAAATTAAATTAACATGCAATCCATCGAATAATTATTATCTAATGATAACACGATTACATCATAGTCACAACAGAATATAAATGGAATAATAAATGAGTCTGGAGTAACACTCCTCAGAATAATCCCAAATACTGAATAAACCAAATACAACGTCTGAATAATAAATGAATTAACTTCAAAACTGAAATGAAACTGAGTATGATAAAACTATCTCTAAAAGAAATGGGGGGACATGCCCTAACAACTGATTAAGTCTAAAGTTGAATCAATATAGAAGGTGTAGGCATCTATCATCAAGATCCTGTAACCACAGCAGCTACAACACGTCACTGAAATGAAACTCCTAAGCTTGGCGTCCGTGTGGCTCAGCACCTAAAACGTTTAAAAAAAATAGATTTGCAAACAAACGGGTCAGAGCCCGATGTGAAAACAGTTTAAAATATAGCAAGTGTTTAATTGCATTAAACAATGAATATTAAGTACATGTTAGTTCCGTGCTCTCACATGAGTTTCTCACCTCTCAACTAATGTGCACGCCTAACGTATATCCATAACCCATCCTAGTTATGCCGCTAACTAACTAGTCTATACCGCAACCTGTCCTCACATAATAATATCGGGGTTTGTTCAAGACATTCCAATCTAACTAATGTGAATATAACTTTTCATTTCTCAGATTAATTTATATTAATTCTTATAGGAAACACTCATTTCTAATTTTTTTTACTCAAAGTGTCACAAACATTCACACACATTAACAAGGAGTCTATTATAATCACCAATATTTTAATTTCAACATATTTATACAATTTGGGCACCCCTAGCCTAAGCTGCGGTGCACACATACTCTGTTATCGAATCCCGATACATCACGTACATAAGGACTACGTATTCCGAATATCTCAGGAACCGTTTCGATAAGCAAAATCACACATATTGGAGGCGAACATAGTTCACATACCCATGGGTCACGCACATACCTACGCTCCCATAGTCAACTGACTTATCAACTCACAAATATGTCATTCACAACCCTATGTCCTTAAGGTACCAATCTAAATCCCCCCGTAGGCACACAAGGATTAGATGGCCCTGTTCGAAAGCCGACCTCCCGTGATAGCAAGTATGGTAGGTATGTCATACACATATAAATCCATTTACTAAGCATTCACACACTTAGATAATTTATAATATTATTAAAGGTATGTTCTCAATTCCTATACCCTTAATCCAATTAGTACATTTTTATACTTTCGGATAATTATATAATATAGTTCACCGACACATCTCACGTCGTAATTTCAAGTACTTAAAACCTAACTCATAAAGGTTACTAAGTCTCCTATTATTCCCACACTTTAATCCAATACTTTTAAGGTCCATATTTCTGCCACTAATCTTATATTATCAACTATATAGATTTAACTCATTTAATCGCAGTCTTTAATAGTACCTCACTCGTCGAACCTTATTAGGCCTAACATAACTCCCAATTTAATTTTAATAATAATCCGGGTCTCACATACACGCCTACTAGTCTTCTTTAAATTAAAAAGTGTTCACAAGGTCCCCACTAATAATTCTCTAGGGTTGAAATTGTTAAAATTCAATAAGGGAAAAAATATCACAATTTCTGGAAAGGTCGATCGATCAACCTTGAATATCGATCGATCGATGGTGGTCGATCGATCAACCTATGAATGTCGATCGATCGATCGCACTAGATAAGGCTACGGACTGCTTCGTTTTTCAGTCCCAGATTTGTCCCAAAACTCCATTACCAGGTATGAAATTCTAAACTAAGGATATGGGACCATTGTACAACCTAAATACAATATTTTTAACGTTCCGAAACCATTAAATCATCAGCAATTAACCTCATATGGATCAAATCTTCATAAAAACCCTAGTTTTCTATTTTCTTCAAGAATCATGATATTTCTCTTCTTAAATCCGTTCTTAATTCATCAAGGGTTATATTTTGGTTACTGAATTTCGTCCAGAACTAATCTACATGCAATTCCTATCCAAGAATTACAGTTCTATCTCAAATTTCATGGATTTTTATCATCTTTCAAGACTAAAAATCAATTTTTATACTAACATGGAAGATATATTCGTTGAAAACTAATGAAATCAAATCACTTGCCTTAAGTTTGATGTTCAGAATTTTTGATGGTGTCCAAGGGCTGGTTCCGGTCACAATTCCGTCTAAAGTGGTGGTGGTAGGTGGTGGCTAGGGTTTGGAAACCTCCTGCAACTTCTCCTCTAACTAACGTAGCCCACTATTTCCTTTTTGGATGATAATGGCCCTAATGAAATTTTCAATAACAATTAAATAAACCCTGAAATTCGTGGGTCTTATTTCCTTAAATTTTAAAATGACCAAAATACCCTCCCGGGTTGTCGGGTTGGCCTAAAAGTGCCCCGGGACCCAAACTAAACCCCCGGCTAATGTTATCTGATTATCTCGACCCCTCCGGACACGTCGGCGCACTCAAAATGACCATACGGTCAATAGAATTATAATTTACTTTTTAACCTAATTAAATTAATTCCTGACGCGACTGACACGCGCGTCCCAACTTAATTTCCCAGATTGTCGTATTTATGACTTGCGACAATTTTAATAATTTTCGTAATCATATATTACCATATATACTCAGTAATACTCAATATTATCATCATACTCAAATACCAACTCACGTCTCGCTAGTATTTAAATTCGGATTAATTTCCAATTAGTTCTTATTTAATTTAATTAATCCCATTAAATAAAATCAATAAAATTACGGGGTATTACAAAAAATTATTAAGCCATCAACTTAGTTACATTACTCCGACACAAATAATTATTAAAATCTTTAAAGTTCCTTCCCGGAAGCATATGCGATTTCGTTGTAATCGGTATGTACATCCACCAAACTAGGCCTGCAAATATTTTAAAATGTTCTAAATGGTAAGAAAGGACTTGCAACCAAAAATGACTTTGGGATGCCTACATAACCAAAAATGGCATCAAAGTCCACATATTTCGTAAAATGAAAAAGGTAGGGGTTTAACCCATAATCCGAATCCAGGGTGTCTCTTTTGATTTATGAAAAGGGTACGGAATGTTGTAAAAGTCTTTCTCTTTCTCTCTTTCTCTCTCAACCCTAATTAGGGCTGCATGGGCTTCCATACACGTAACTCCTGAAGCAAACAGGCCTCCTAACCAACAAAATACTTGGAATAAGTCCTTCGTTAGTGTAGTTAAAGGCACTAACAATAAGGATGACATTCCCTTGATCAAAATATCCACATTTAAAGGTGAACCTGCTGTAAAATTCTCCCAAGAAGATATCGATAAGCTCTCTCAACCTTTCAAACTTTCCATCATTGGAAAGTTTTCACATGGCAGGCCAGCCATTGAAATTTTTTGAAAGATTATAGCATCAATGAATCTCAAAGCAACTTTTCATGTGGGATTGATTGATAAAAAACACATTCTCATTCGGTTGTACAATGAAGAAGATTTTTTTAGGCTTTGGATGAGGAATACTTGGTATGCTGGAAGATACTCTATGAGAACTTTCAAGTGGACTGCAGAATTTAGTCCTGATAAAGAGAGTCCATTGGCACCAGTTTGGATTACTTTTCCTTCTTTACCTATCCACTTTTTCTCTAAAATTTTCCTTATATTCATTAGCACAAGCTGATGGTAAGCCTTTAAAACTCGATGGATCAACAACTAGTTTAAAGAGACCTAGCACAACTAGATTGTGTGTAGAACTTGATTTGATGTCCAACAGACCTGACAAGGTCTGGATTTGATGTGGAAATGATATTTTTTGGCAATATATTGAATATGAGAATGTCCCCTTGTATTGTACCGATTGTTTTATACTCGGGCACGACACCTACAAATTCTTTATTTTCAATAAAAATCCCCAATAAATTCCTAAACCTATTCGTAATCCCAAACTAAACTATGTCCAGAACCATTGCCAAACCCTTCAAAAACTAAGTACATTCCTAAACATACCATGCCAAATGTCTCTGCCCAAGGAAATCACCAAACAATTGGACACTCCACAATCACCCCTATTACTCCTTTACCTGTACCTCCTCAAATTCTAGTAGGTCAATCCTCTAAACATTCTATTAACCCCTGACCATAATCCATATCCTTCAAAAATACCTGATCATATTAACCTTACCTCAAATCCTCCCATTAAACTCCCTGATCAATATCCTATTCTCCCTCAAAATCACACTGCTCAAAGCCATGTTCACTCATCAAGCCTTACCATAACTAGTCCTCCTATGGAACCGGCCTTAAACCTTACAAAAGCTCAGGCCCCTAAATATATCTGCCGAAACTAGCCAACAATATCCAAGATGACATTTAGAAAATCCAAGATGAAGACTTGGATGTCCAAAAAACCAAAATTATGGAGGTTCTCATGCTATCCTCCAAAGGTACAGACATGCGTAAGAGAAATAAATCCAACATGTATTCCAACTTATCAAACACTGACAAGGATGAAGACTCAGATGCAGAAGGCCCACCTATGATTGAGGAGCTAATGTTATTATCTAATAATATATCCAAGAAGCTGAGAGCAAGGAACTGAAAGAAAGCAGAGCCTTTATCTATAAAAATCAGTGATTCAAGGCCTTAAAATAATAATCCCAAGAAAGCAACTTTTAAGCCCATTGATCCAATGCTTAAGAGACTCAACATATCAGCTCTAAAGGTTTCAAAACTTCTAATACCAGTGTTTTCCAATGCTTAACTTCCTTGTATGGAACATTAGAGGCTTCTCCAACAAGCCCTTAAAAATAAGAATAAAAAAAAATGTGTTTTAAGTATAAGCTTCCATTCTTTGCCATTTTGGAACCAAAGTAAAAAACTTAGCAGATTGAAGACCTTAGAAGGACTGTCAATTTTGAAGGTGGGCTCTCTAATTCAAATAACAAGATTTGTTTTTTTTAGACGGTTGGTTGTAATTATGAGTTGGTTCAGATGGACGATCAATCAATGCTCTTAAAATTGCTCATGACTTGTTGCCAAAATCTATTTTCCTATACATAGTATATGAAACGTGTACTATATCTGAGAGAATCAATCTTTGGAACTCTTTTATGAATCATAACAGTATTGTTGAATATTCTCCTTAGCTCACAATGGGGGATTTTAATGTTATAGCTTGAAGAACTAATAAGAAAGGTGATGGCAGGCTGAATTTGAGAGTTGTGGAAGATTTCAACCTCTTTATTTCCAACGCAGGCCTTATGGAGGTAAATTACTCAGGTCCTAATTTTACATTGCATAATTTTAGGCACAAGGGGAAGATATGGGCCAAATTGGATAGAGGTTTAGTTTCCCCCTCTTGGATCTCTACTTTTCCAAAATTTTCTCACTTATTTTAATAAGGCCTGTTCTGATCATTCCCCTCTTCTTTTTCTCTATCAAAACACAGTTGGATGAAGTCTCCAAACCATTTAAATTCCTCAATTTCTGGTGTCATAAACCTAATATCAATTCTGTCATTGAAGGTTTTGGTGAAAACCTATGTCATGTAATCCTATTACTCTTTTCTCCTCTAAACTTAAAAATATTAAGAATGACCTATCTAGCTGGAATAAAGAAAAGAATTGCAATGTCTTTGATCGTGTCCAATAATGTGACGTTGATTTGAACACAAAAGAATGCTTTTATGAGCAAGATCCTTCTGAAATAAATAGAGTTGAGCTGTCTAAAGCACATGCTCACCTTTTTGGGGCTTTGAAAATGGAGGAAGAATTTTGGCAATAAAAAATGAGGGGAAAATGGATGTTTGAAGGGGAGTCAAATACTAAGTTTTTTCATGCCTCAGTCAGCACAAGGCAGTCCAGACTTCTGATTCATAGGATTAATGACCAAGCAGGTATATGGATAGAAGATATTGATGCAATTAAGCATGAATTTACAGATTACTTTAAAGACATTTTCAAAGCAAACTTAATTGAAGGGGAAAATTATGTTATTGATACCATTTCTACAAGACTCACTCCTTGTCAATCCAATAGTTTGGATGAGTATCCTTCTAAAGATAAAATCCACAATGTTGTTTTTGATTTGAATGCCAAAAGCAGTGTTGGACCTAATGGTTTCCATGGTATTTTTTTATAAAAAATAATGGGATATCATTAAATCTGATCGTATTAAAGCAATTTTGTACTTTTTCTCTGGTGGTGATCTCCCTAATAGTTGGACTAGTACTAATAAAGTACTTATCCCTAAAATTCACTCTCCTAAATCTTGCTCAGATTTCAGGCACATAAACTTGTGTAATTTTTGCTTTAAGATTGTTATAAAAATTCTAGCGTTAAGGCTTGCCCATATTCTCCCTACTATTATTGGCCCTTCTTCACAAGCAGGCTTTATTAAATACAGGCAGATTTTTGGGAATATCATACTAACTCAAAGTGATGATGTCTCTTATTGGAAGGATGGCTCATGGCTCAAATGTGGTAATCAAATTCGTTATGTCCAAAGCATATGATAGAGTATCCTGTCTATTTCTCTCTAGAATTCTTAGAAAATTTGGATTTTTTGAGGTTTAGATTGATAGAATTTGGAGTTTTATTTTCTAACAATTGGTTTTCAATTCTTGTCAATGGTCAAATGGCAAGTATCTTAAATCATTCAAATGCCTCAAACAAGGAGATACTTTATCTCTTGGGCTTTTTACTCTTGTTTCTAAAGCTTTGAATCAAGGCCTACACAAACTCACTTTGGAAGGGAAGATCAGGCCCTTTTCTCATCCGAGAGGATTTCCTCTTATTTCAAACTTGAGTTTTGATGATGATACTATAATATTCTGTAATTGAGGCACTCAAAGCGTAGTTTTATAATGCATCACTCGATGAATAAAGGCAGAATTAAATCCATTGAAGATATTACAAAATTCACAAAGAAAAACATTCCTCTTAATTACTTGGGATGTCCTATTTTTTTATGGGAGAAATAAACATTCCTATTATGCAGACTTAATTCAAAGAATTAAATCTAAACTGGAAGGATGGGAATCAAAATTCCTTTCATTTAATGGCAGGAAAGTTCTCATCGCACCTGTTCTTGGATCTATTCCCATTCGCTACTTAGCATCTCTCAAACCCCCTGCCATCACCCTTCATCATATCCATTCTATATTCAATAATTTCTTATGGGGAGAATCAAAAGAATTTGGCGAGAGACATCATTGGATCGAATGGGATCAACTTTGCTGCCTGTGCAAGAAGGGGTGGCTTGGTTTTAAATCTATGGCAGATCTCACCAAAGCTTTTAGTCTAAAGCTATGGTGGAATTATTCTAACACTAATAGTTTCTATCATGTCTCTTTTAAAATGCAGGTCTAAATTATTATCTAGTAGCATATCCAAAGTTATTCTAAGAATGAATAGAGGAAAAAAAAACATACTAAAGAGATCAATGCCAGTATATATTGGACTCTTACCTCAAATAGTGAATTCTCCACAAATTCGGCTTGGCATTCAATCAGGAAGTCCAGAGGTTCCTCAATTATTTGCAAATTCATATGGCATAAAGAGATTCTTCCAAAGATCTCTATATTCCCATGGAAATGCATTTATCATATTTTGCCTATAGATGGCCCTATAGCTAGAGATATTTGTCTTTTTTTGCTAACATATTTAAACTTAAGATATACTCAGACTCTTAATTAAATGTTTCTTTCATGGTGGATGAGATCTTCAAAAGTTGACTTCATTCAATTTCTTCTCGTTATGCTGCCAGGGGTAATTCTTTAGGAAATTTGGATTTCCAGAAATCAGTGTTTTTAATATGGAGACATTATGGATAGTATGAAGATTATTTCCAGTGTCTTCAAATTCATATATGTTTGCTCATCAAACAGATCTTTCAAGTCCAACTCTAAGGCTTATGAAGATGTTAAGAACCTATTTAGTATTAAAATTGTAGGGTCAACTGGTTTAAACATTTAGATTTCCTTTTCAAGCTCAATACAGATGGGGCATCTAAAATGAATCCAAATGTTACAGGTTCAGGAGGTATAATTAGAGATCAATTTGGAAGATTCGTTAGAGCTTACCCTTATTTTGAAGGATCCATGTCTAACACAAGGGTTGAATGTGTTGCCATTCTCAATGATCTCAAAATTTCTAAGGATATTAACATTCAAAGTTTGTGGGTTGAATCAGATTCTCAAATCATCATTAATATTTTTAAAGGTATAAATCAAAAGCCCCTTTGGGGTCTCCTGGACATTTTAAAAGAAATCAATGACATAGATATTCACATTTCATACTTTCATTATTGGAGAGAGGCCAATAGAGTTGCAGATTGCTTAGCTAACCATGGCATTGAAAATAAGAATTTCATTTTCTCCTCAGTTACGGATATCCCAAAATCCTCTAAAGGATGGATTTACGAGGATTTTCATCAATTAGACAGTTTAAGTAACTTTACTCTTTAGCTTCTTTTTATAGATTTCGGTCATTTACTCTTTGTAATGCCACATATGTAGGGCTACCCCCCCCCCCCCCCCCCAAAAAAAAAAAAAAAAAAAGAAGAAGAAATGTGGTAGAAGTGTTGAAAATTGTGAGAATACTCAAAATTGGGGATTGTGGGATTTTTATTTATATATATAATAATAATAATAATAATAATAATAATAATAATAATAATAATAATAATAATAATAATAATAAAAAGAGTAGGATACAAGAGAAAAATAGATTAAGAACATTAAAATATGCAAAATAACATTTATGAGACTAGTATAACATAAAGGATATTACAAAATGTGAGAGATAAAGTAATAAGTGCAAAAGAACTAAATATATATGTTAAAGATGCTAACTGCATGAATGAGATTTTCGTGAGTATGCTTAAATTGTTTCTTGGAGATTGAACCGGTCCAATGAATTCGGGGTTCCTAGCTTCATAATAAGACTATGACATAACCGTGTTAGGCTTGAAATTTTGGATGAATTTGATTGGTTAGACCCTCAAGAAAAAATTCAAGGGTACTCACAAGAAAAAAAGTTACAAATATGACAAAATGTATTAAATGTAATTTATAAGAAAAAAATTATTTTATTGACGTGTTATCATGTCGACTGTATTATAACTAACAAATATCATAAATGATTTTCTTAACTAGTTATTGGGCGCAGTGCGTTGATGTGAGAGACAAATTGTTTGCATGTACGTAAGAAACAATCGCATCCCAATTTGATTTCGGGATGCCTATGTAGCCAAATAAAATGGGATCAAAGTCCATGTAGTTCTATCACCACATGAAATTAGAATATTAATGTCCTATTGGTATTTTGATTTATGTGTTTATTGATCCAAACAGTGAAGTCAAAATCTTGCTAGCATCAATAAAGTGTTATTTTGAGGGGATTAATCTTGTTGGGGCATTAAGAACACTTAAACCCCATAAATCATGTTTATGGTTGAACCACATTGCCATTGACAATCACATACAATGGTTGGAATAAAAGAACTCCAAATTTATAAACCAAACTCTATGCATATGCGAATGAACCTTCAGTGATTATTTTAAATAAAACCCTACACATCATGTTTAAGGTTATTTCTTCCCTAAACCTAACTTGTATATACATATACATACACACACAATGTTATTCTGGCATATACGTATACATACACAAACATGCACATAAAAAAACCTATACATACACAAATATATACACATATACATACACACACACAAAGAGAGAGAGAGAGAGAATGATCAGATAGTCGGTCCCTAGTGGAAATGGTGGTATCCGATGATGATGGTGGTGGTATCTAGTGATAATTATGGTGGTCTGAGAGAGACATAAAGTCGGTCGATCACAGAAGAGAGAGTGTAATACCCCACCCCAATATTTATTATTTTTTTCCCTCATAAGTTTCAATTACATGAAGACATTGAGATTTGGATGATTATGACTGAATTTATATTCTTATTTGACAGCTTTGAAGGCTTGATGGTAATGTAACACACCGTATTTCTGAATATTTAGAATATAATTAATTTGATTAATTTTAAATTGCACGTGTGGAGTAATTTAATTTAAAAAATATTATGTGTTTGTTAAATATTGATCGAGAGAGATTATGATTAATATTAATGGGATAAATTTACTAAGTGTGTAGTAAATAACATGTGATATTTTACACGTCGTAGCGAGTAATATCGACGGGACTATATTATATCTTAATCGAAATTCGCGTGTAGGCTATGTTAAGGTCGAGATAGAAAATTTATGTAGAGTGACTCGGATGGCAATTTCGAGGTCACAATTGATTTCGAATGGACCGAAATAGGTGGAATAGATTACTCGAGTGTATTAGTTGGGTCCCAGGGCATTTTTAGACCAACCCAGCACCACGTAAAAGTGTTTTGGTCATTTGGGAGTCTAAGGTTGGAAACGATCCGAAATTCTAAGTGTTATACCAGTCACTTTGTGATAGAGGCTAGGCTTATAACATTTCGGAGAGAAGGGAGGCCATAGGAGAGGAAGAAGAGAGGATCCTTAGGCCATTGTACATCTTTTCCTCCATCGACATCGCCGGAATTAAAATCGAAACAAGGAAAGAACAACTCAATCATCAAACAATGAAAATCAGACCTACAAATACACGACAAGTGTTTATCTTGCAATCTTTTGAGAATGTTATAATACCCGTGATAGTGTAGTGTTGAAAATTGCATGAAAAAAATGATATCTTTGAATTATATGTAGAATCAATTCATTTTTTGGTGTCTAAATCATGTTAGATATAATTCCTATATGTTTGTGGCATGAAATCTGAGAATATATGATTATACATGAGAGAAAGCTCGAGTTTGTTATGAATAAACCTAAAAAGAAGTTATTAGGGTTTATATAAAAGATGGGATAATTAATCTGATTCTTGTTGAATTCTTTGGAGATTTGATGATAAAGTTACGTTAGAAATTGTCCATATACATGTATTTGATGTTGGGTTACTCTCTATGGGAGTTTGGGATGATTTATTCGAGGTTTTGTGGATTAGCAATAGTGAAAAACGTAATGGGACAAAGTTGTCAAACAGGTGTCGAGCAATCGATCGAGGGATGTTAATCGATCAGTTTTGTCGATCAATCGACTAAAGCTGAAAAAAAGGTTCTTTGTTTATTTGTGTAGTTTTCCTTACTGAAAATTATGGGGGACCTTGACAATGTTTTACTAACTATACGAAGACTTGGAACATATTAGTAGATTTACAGATAAAGCCTGATTTAGTCTTAAGGAGGGTAAATTGAGATTAGGACCAACGAGAGTTAAACGATTGTGTTAAATATTGAGAATCTAAAATCGGGTTATGGGAAGCGTAGATGATAGCCCATTGTATATACCGGTAGGTTGGTGATGTTTAAACTACTGAAATTATTTAAGGGATAACTAGGACCCTTTGACTAGTGGGTGATACTCTAAAAATAAGAAAAGAGTATTAAGTGTGAATCGTTAGTACGTTAGGTATGCGAGAGAGATATACTACGTATTGGATATATTTATGGGTTATGTGTATACCTATACTGGAGATATTTATAGGTTGTGTGTATGCCTATTATGTACTTTCTTACGTGTGTGAGCATACCTACGCTTCTTGCTATTACGAGAGGTTATGTGCAGTGGGCGATCCCACCTTGGCGATGCCAGCGAGGTTTGAATATGTGCCCCAGAGCATAGGACTTAGGGTGGAGCACTATTTTTGAGTATAATAGTGTGTACCGATCATTTGAATGCGTTAGGTATGTGCATAGCCTAAAGACTTAGGACTATGTTTGCCTCCGATACTTGTTTATTTGATTTATGGTTTGAGGTGCCATTCCGAACCGATAGTCCTTCATTTGGTATGAGGGGTACATGGACTTGATAATAGCGTATGCATGCATCGCGATGTTCATTCTAGGGATGTTATTGTGGTGTATATATAAGTGTGGTTACTCTACTTTTGTGTGATGGTATCAATGATAGATAGTGTATATCTAAAAGTGACTTAAGTAAGTGAAACCTAATTAATAGTTCAATAATAATATTCAGTTAATATTAATTATTAGTTTACGATAGCGTATCGTATGGGCGGTATGGGTGAGCTAAACTTATTGTGGTTGGTTAGATACTTATTATGTCTAGTTAGGCTGGGTAGCATAACTAGGTGGGTAAATAGGAGATGTTACACTACACCAAATCTGCCTAATTGTCATGGTCATTGACCTTGACAAAATCAACTTGTCAAGATCAATGACCGTGACAATTCGGGGCGAGACAACTTTTTTTGTCACGGACGTGTCACGGTCCTTGACCGTGACAAGTTCGTTAGAATTGCCACGGTCGTGTCACGGTTAATAACCGTGACAAATCCTTGACCCTTTTTAAAAAATTGTCACGGACAATGACCGTGACAATTCTGGGCATAATTTTTAAAAAAATCTGTTGGACAGTATGGCCACTGCCACTGCCCAGCAGGTGTTATAGCAACGTTGTACCTATTCAAATATCATATATCCAAATAAACTAAAGATAATGCAAATATATATTCAAAATAGAAACAATATACATGACGATATAATCCAAATATAATTCAAATATACCAACTTAAAAATAATGTTACTACATGTCTTGGGTAAATGTGAGGAGGTGAGTAGGCCACACGATATACGAATTGACACACCCACTAATATACATCGTGCCGCATTGTTCGCGCAACCACAATAGGGAGTTTTCCTTCCCGGGTATCACATGCGTGACGAGCACTTTGTACTTGATCTCTTGAAGCGCACGTCCGTGAACTATTCCACCCTCGACGATATTCGGGTCCCTCAACCCCCGCCCTATTCGCTGGCCATCAAATACATCCAATATGTACATGCTTGGCCAATCAAGTGTCAACATCGGTTTGGGGCAGGGAGCCATATAATGAAGTGGATCATCGAAGTACGCACTTGTCGGTGATGAAGCAACGAGGTCCACATCCTCGTCATCCTGCGCCTCGTCCTCCCGCACCTCGTCCTCCCCCTCCTCCACCGCCTTCTCCTTCCCTTTCCCCTTACGGTCTCCGCCCAACGTACGCTTCATGAATGAGTACATATCTTGGACCATCGCCTCCAAACGGGACAGCTTCGCGTCATGTGAATCCACCGTTCGAGCCCACCCGGTGTCGCTCGTCTCCAATCCGATGATCCTTGATTTGGCCACCCGCGAGCTCACTCCCCTTGTCCTCCCCTTGCGATCAGAGCCAAGCACATGACTGAGTGCGTCTGTGGACAAATACGCCTTGTCGGCATCAGACTGCGACTCATGCACTTCCTTAAGCTTTGCCTGAAACGACAAAAAATACATGATTAGTAAAATAAGTAAACTAAAAAATTATAACGTAATTAACAAAAATTAAATTATCGGATTACTTACAATCGTGGCCGCGACGCTCGGGGACACCTCCTTGTCCTTTCCTTTCTTCGTTCGAAGAGCCACATAAGTATCGAGCCTATGTGGCTTACCCCCACGGCCACTCCCTACCCCCTGAAATAAAATAAAGTAAAATTAGTATCGGCCCCGCAAAGTAAAATAATGAAGAATAATATATTTCTGTAGTTATTGAAAAATTCAATCTTACCTTCATCCTATGCTCCACCTCGGCGTAAGACGTCTGGCCTGAGTAGTGCACGTCCGTCTTTTTTGCCTGATTTTCCCTCCCCGATTGGCGAGATGCCAATTGTCGCTCCCCGATCTCATTGTCAATGAACTTTTGCCATTGTGCCAATGAGACCGGCTCCTTCGGCGGGACGGATTCACGCCATTAGATAATGAACTCTCGTGTTTTTCCAAAGTACCGTGTCCGCATATTTTTCTTCCACGTCTTGTGTTGCTCCCTCAACTGCTCCAAGACGGAATCGCGTAGCTTTGGATCCAAGTTGAATTGTTCCTGTCCAACAAATACAATGTTAGTTGCGAATAAATATAAATACAAATATAAAATGAAATTGAAATTGAAATCGAAATTGAAATTGAAATTGAAATATTCATATAAATATAAATGTATTACCTGTAGTGCCGCCCAAACAGCTAACTTGAGCTCATATGGCACCTCCTTCCAACTCATAAATCCCGGACCGATGACCGTCTTTAGCAGCTCGAGGGATGTCGCTAATAGCTCCGACTTGTTCTCAATGGTAATCCCAAATTTGCCATATTTGGGGAGCCTAGGGGCCGAGGAGCCCTCGTCGCCTCCGCTACCACCGAGCCCAGACGACATCATCATAACTAGCATCATCATCCTCGCCTTAATACCTGAAGGAGACATTTGCTGTAAAAAAATGTTATTAGTACAGATAAAAAAAGTTAGAAGAAGACATGCAAATATGTACAATTACTACAAACCACCCCCTGCCCCCACCCCCTCCTCCACCACACACACGCACATGTACACGTACACACACTACCCCTGCCCCCTACCACACACACAATAATCTAGTGGTCATGCCACTTTTAAAACTAACCAACCCAACATTTACTAAATAAAATAATCCAATAACAATGTCAACAACAAATGTGTATCCCGTACTCCTTCTAATTCATCTACTCAATTAAACTACCTTGCCCCATACCCTTCCCCCATCCCTGCCCCCATCCCCTTCCCCTCCTCCCCCACCTTGCCCCCACCCCCACCCCCACCCCCAACCCCTCCCCCACCACACACACGCACACACACCACCCCTGCCCCCCACCACACACAATAATCCAATAATGATTAATAATTATATATATTATGCTTCATTTAATTATGTCTTATTTATATTCAAATTCAATTATTAATAATTATATATAGTATGTTTCATTTAATTATGCCTTATTTATATTCAAATTCAATTATTCAAAAGTTGAAAAATCTCACCCCCATATGAACAATGATCCAGTGGTCATGCCACTTTTAAAACTAACCAACCCAACATTTACTAAACAAAATAATCCAACAGCAATGTCAACAACAAATGTGTATCCCGTACTCCTTCTAATTCACTTACTCAATTAATTCATCTACTCAATTAAACTAACTTGCCCCACCCCCTTCCCCCATCCCTGCCCCCTCCCCCACCACACACACGCACATGTACACGTACACACACCACCCCCTGCCCCCCACCACACACACAATAATCCAATAATGATTAATAATTATATATGCTATGTTTCATTTAATTATGTCTTATTTATATTCAAATTCAATTATTAATAATTATATGTAGTATATTTCATTTAATTATGTCTTATTTATATTCAAATTCAATTAGTCAAAAGTTGAAAAATCTCACCCTCATATGGACAATAATCCAGTGGTCATGCCACTTTTAAAACTAACCAACCCAATAGTTACTAAACAAAATAATCCAACATCAATGTCAACAAAAAATGTGTATCCCGTACTCCTTCTAATTCATCTACTCAATTAATTTTTCTACTCAATTATTAATTTACTAATTTACAATGAGGGGCAATCCTACTTTCATAATTAATCATATATTAATTTACTAATTTACAATAAGGGGCAATCATATATTAATTTACGAATTTACAATAAGGGGCAATCATATATTAATTTACTAAAAAAAATTAATAATCAATCAATTCTTTACAAGGGACACTACGCGCACACACACATAGATACACACGCAACCCCCCACTCCTACCCCACCACCCACCCCCCATCCCTGCCCCCACCCCCTCACCCCACCCCATCCCCACCACACACACACGTACACCCACCCCCACCACACCCCCTGCCCCCCCTCCCCCCACCCCCACCACAACTGCACACACAC
The DNA here is from genome assembly GCA_949130495.1 of Sambucus nigra. NCBI lineage: Eukaryota > Viridiplantae > Streptophyta > Magnoliopsida > Dipsacales > Adoxaceae > Sambucus > Sambucus nigra. Next base: position 172,855,358 of record OX422224.1, on the reverse strand, counting down.
ACACCCCACCACCCATCCCCTGCCCCCTCCCCCACCACACACCACCACACACATATATACACACATATACACACATATATATACACACATACATATACACACATATATATACACACATATAGAAATGAAAGAGAAAGAGAGGAAACAAATATACCTTAGAGAGAGAGAGAGAGAGCGCTGAAATCGCTTATAAAGAGAGAGAAAGAGGGAAACCAAAAAACGGTGGAAAAAAAAGAGCCTAGGGATTTTTTTACTGAAGAGATTGTCACGATCGTGTCAAGGTCCTTGACCGTGACAATTATTTTAAGTATTGTCACGGTCAATGACCGTGACAATACTTTGCCATGGTCAATGACCGTGACACAAAACGCGTGTTTTTTGTCACGATCAATGATCGTGACAAGGGTGGTCGACTGAAAGGTGACATTTTGACAATTTTGGTGTAGTGTTAGGTGTTCACTATAGTTGAGAGGTGAGGAACTCAAGAAAGTGTACATGAAACTAACGTGTGTATCTAATAATTGCTTTTTACTGCAATTTAAATACTTTCTAAATATTTTTCAAAGGTTTTGGGCTTTGACCCGTATCAAATCTATTTTTTAAAAACTTTTAGGTATCCAGCCATAGGGACCCCAAGCATGATGATTCATTCCAGGGATGCGTAGTTGCAGCACTTGTAGAGGCATACAGGAATTGAGTAGACGCTTCAGTTATTTCATTCCTAGATTAGGATTCATGATCAGTTATTTCAATTAGGCATGTTGTCTGTTCATTTTAGACACTTATTTAGATTTATTTTGTCAGACTCTGTATTTAGATTCATTTTCATATCAGTTACACTTATGATTCAAATGTTAATTTTGGAGCCGATGGTTTATTCGATATTTATCATTTATCTATATTATCCTTGATGTTTCAGACTTCTATTATTATGTGGATGGTTTATTGGCTCCGGCTTAATGTAACATAAGTGGTTGGTAATTTAAAAAGTTTCGACAATGATGCTAAGAATGAACCAAATTAGATTCCTGCTTATTTTGGTAAAGTACTGATCACCCATAATTAAAACAGGCGGGGTGACACGGGTAATTATTGGAAATTTATGTGTTAAAATTGGAAATTTGGAAGAAAATAGAGAAAATACGTGTTCGAATGAAGCTCAATTCGTTCGAACGAGAATCAATGCTGATTTGAAGTATGGATCGAACAAGGTTCGAATGAGATCCCATTGTATAGCAGGTCCAGGTCGTTTGAAGTGGGGATCAAACGAGGTTCAAACGAGATGCCTTTCTCTTTCGAACGTGGGGCGAATCTCGTTCGAATGAGGCTATTCAGATTTTTAAGTCAAGTTGTCCTTGTGCGTTGTCTCGTTCTGGACCATTGGATGGATGAGCTGTCGAGCTATTATGAGCTCAGATTGGGCAAAAATGGTATTCGAGGTTTTGGGGTTGTTTTATAAGGGTTGTTTGGTATTATGTTGAGAGAGAGAGAGAGAGAGAGAGAGATGTGGGTCTTCCACCATTTTTGTGTATTCTTCCACCTCTCTTTACCACAAACCACCATGCCACCACCATTCTCCCACCTTATGCCACCATATTCTTCTAGTATCTGACCATATCCAAGACTTAGATACCCATTTTCACCATTGTTAGGCATAATTACGAGTTTCAGAGAATTTTTTGGGGGGTTTTGGAGAAGTTGAAGATGGGAGATTCATGGAGCTTAAAGAGGGTTTTGCTGGAGCGTTCATGAAGACAAGTTTGGTGGAGCTAGGCAACCTCTTTAAGGTCACCTTAGGAGGTGGAAGGTTTCCATCTTCTTAGACATTTCATGCCTTCCATTCTTGGAGCTTCATTTGAGCTAAAAAAACCTACTCTTAATTTAAGACTCAATTTTATGTAATAGTAGTCTTACTATTAGAATTTGACAGTAGAAAGCATATGAGAAAATGATGGGCTTTTAGTAGATTTGGTATTAAATATTTTCATAGAATAAAAATGTTGGCAAAATTGTTATTTTTTTGAATATAAATGATGAGTAAATACTTTAAGATTTTCTTGAAATAATTGGAATTTCATGTAAATGGTATGTTTCCATAAGTTGGATGATAAACATTTTAATGGAATAAAATGTTTTAAATTTATATTTTTATCTTGCTAAAGACATTTGGTATATTAAGTTTGATTTCTTGCAAAAATGAAGATTTTATAAAAAGGGACATTCGTTTAAGTTTTTAAGAAACAAAATGTCCTTTAGTCCCAAAACATATATTTCACAAGTGTTATGAATTTTCTAGAAATAATTATAAGTTTAACCTATTTAATAGGAGTTTTGGAGTTAAAATCCATCTTCTCATGTGCATAAACTTGTAGTTTTTTATGATGAACATAACAACAAGTTTACTGAAGGTTTTATTGGGTTTAAACATGGAATAAATAAATAAGAAATTCAGCTTTTAAGGTGTGTAATGGGTGTTAAAATGTGTTAAGATTTTAAGATTTCAAGACTACGAGTGTTAGTAAAGAAAATGGTATTTTTTTATGAAGTAGTCTTATATGTTCAATGATTCTTGATAATGAAAGTAATGAAATAAATATGTTTCCAAGTGAGAAGAATGTTACTCCAAAAGGTTAAAAAGGTGTTAAAAATACTTAAGAAGTTAGTATGAGTAACTTAATGGTGTTTTTGAGAAATTAGCACTTGTGAAAATGGAGTAAAAGATGAGTTTGGAAACAAATATATAAAATGATAATTTTATGTAAAGTGGAACATTTTTTTGAAATAAAAATATTGGAAAGGGTGTTATACATGATGGTCTTAAATGAACATGATTTGGAAAAAAAATCAAAGCTAAAGTGTAAAGGACATAAAATGATGATTTTAAAAGTTTAACACGAGTTAACGTGAAACCTCGAGTTTTGACTTCGGTCGGATAAAAGGAAAAGTGGAATAAAATGTAAATTTATAAAATACTAAAACACATTAATAAGGACTCGTATGACATCGAAAAAATCAAGGAGGGCTCGAAGTCCTGGGATGAAAGACCCAAAATCACTGGCGAGAGCATATGATGGAGTCGGCGGCGGTGAGAGGCCGTTAAAGTACGCGATTTATTGAAAGATTCCGAGAAAAAGATAAAGGAATAAAGAACATGTCAAGAAATCGGTTGTGTGGTGAAAGGGTGTTAAGAAAACCTAACTTGAATAAATGAATAAATGTTACGGTAAAGGTTAAAGTAGACAAGAAATATGTAAATTGATCAATGTCCATGAAGTAAATGAAAGGTTAAGTATAGTGGCTAAACGGGTGAGTTAAGAAACCTAGAAGGTTTAACCCATAAATAACACAAGGGTTTGTCATGAAAGGTTTTCAAAAGCTAAATAAGTATTTTCTAACACAGTGTTCGTGTGTGTTGAAAGGGTCATTACAATAAAAATACTCGTGTGGAATGGTTATAATGAAAAGGATAGTTTCAGTCAAACCATGTATAGTTGTTTCAAGTATTTAACCATGTGTTTTAAATTAAGGGATAAATGTCAAATTAAGAAGGAGGAAATCTTTTACAAGATTAAGGTAAATTCATCAGGATAAATAACATTTTCGAAAGTAAAACAATTTCATGTATTAAGTATATACATAGCTATATATATGTATATAAGGTAATTGCATTTTCATGTAGGTATAACGGGCTAGAGTTTCCTTTCTGTCGTTCAATTTTATGTTGCACTTTGTATATTTTTCAGTGAACATTCGGCTCACTCCCTCGTTTTGTTATGGCAGGGTGGGTGCGATTTCCCATTTTGAGAGCGTTATATAGGTAAGTACTCTATTTTATTTTACTTTAGTTGCTCTGTATGCTTGGACTCCTAGGATGATTCCCACGGGTCCCTCACGTAGGTTGATTAGAAATTGGAATCGCATGCTAACAAGTGAAACAATAATTAAATAAAACTGGACTAGCAACATTATTTTGATTGTTTCATTGCACTTCACAGCTAACGGTCGGGTCGGACTGGGTGACCACGGATGATCCATATTGAATTGTATCAAACTAAAGCAATTTTAAAATTATAATTTCACGTAATATATCCATCTTATATAGTTATATTATGTATAATCTTATTATTGTTGGAAATAGTTATTCGAAAGGTATGGTCTTACTAGATAATTTAGAAAACATGAATATAAAGAATTAGAAGATGAATAGTTCGTGACTATTACAATCACCCACATTTGAATAAAAAGATCGAGTTTAATGTTGGACTCTCTCTCATTAATATTGAATTCAATTCCGCTACGATTCTTATGGCAATGAGTTATGGATGTATGCCCTACGATGAAACACTTAGCGGCTTGCTCAAAAAGCACAACAATGTTCTTTCCCCACGAACCAACAATAACGACACTCTCTCTAACTCTATAGAATAAGAATAAATGAAAAAGTAAAAGATTTTTTAAATTAACAAAAAGGGATGGAATGGATGTTATTTATAGGCATGTAAGTGCCTTTTTGGGAAGGACATGTATGTTCGTGAACATACACAAGCAACAATCCAGATTTAATTGATTATAACCAAAGCTTCAAATACACCTACGTTTTAATTTTATTAAAATGATGACGTTTTATAGCGATGATACATTAAATAATTAAAACTGTGACATTTGTGAAAAATAAATACAACCCAAATTTTTAGCGCAAAAATTTGAATAGAAGGCCCAAATCAAATTTGTTCAAATAGATAATTGTGGCACCCTGTAAAATTCAAAAATAGATTTATTGATTCTAATATAAAAATTACGGAAGTAAAAAATAATTAGTAACATTCTAAGCATGCATGAGATAAATAATAATAATAATAATAATAATAATAATAATAATAATAATAATAATAATAATAATAATAATAATAATAATAATAATATGACCATGCTGAATAAGAATAACAAAGATAAATAAAATGTAACTTTGATACCATTTAAACTACAATAGAATATAACTCCATCTCTGGAACATAAGGTTATTTCATACACATTAACGAAGGAAAGTTATATATTGTTAACACTACGGGCCATGTGTTATGAGCAATGCTCATCTTAAATGGATTGAAGTCGCCACCTGCTAGTCTGAGCCTAACATTGCAATAATCTTTGGAGAAATCTGGTTTTGTTGATCAAAGGTTTTCCATATTTTAGAAACAGCATGATGACATAAAATACTATCATCATTGCATTCTTAAGCATGTCATTTCATGAATGAGGAATTCTTTGACGACATAAATAATCTTTGAAGCCTTATTTTGAAAAGAAACTATACATGAATCTTAGTGGGAATTCTTCGGTTGTTAGTCTCTTCATCATCTGTCTTGGATGAGAATTGATTTCACCGTGATGTATGAAATACTATGCAATAATTACGGTCTTTGTTCTCATTGTTGTACAACTTACAATCATTTGGTCATGCATAAATCTTTTGGTAATCGAACCCCAAATCTCTATCATTCTTTCTTACTTTAGATTACGAATTTGGAAATTTGTTGCTATCCGACAATGCCTCTTTTAAACACTGAAATAATGTTGTAAACGACGTGTGGCTCCACTTATAAAGAGTTTTCATGTGAAATAATCGAACAATAAATGAAAGTAATGATATATACTTGCAACTAGGGTACAACTCATATTCCCCATCTTCTATCAACTTAAAAAATGTTGATGCATTTTGGTCCAATTCATTTTGATCTTCACATAGGTCATTACAAGTCATACTTTCTAAATTATTATTTCCAATTGCATCCGAAGTTATCCACGCGTGTCATCTCCCATGTTTGAATCATGTAATCCATATGCATAACTAACTCACATTGTGGATAGTGCACAATCTCCATAATCAATCCACTTGGTGTAAATCTTAACAAACCCATATACGATGAGATGCTCATAAACTTCTTTATTTTATGATTGATACTATTTCAACATTTCTTACACGGACACCCTTGACAAGTTCATCCATCTCTTATAGACATCCATTCGCAAGTTTATTGATTACCTCACACCGTTACAAATTTATGATCATGGACATTAGAAAAATTAAGAGTAAAAATTAAACAAATACAAATCATATATTCATAACAATAACTTAAGAACTATTAATATTTAAATATAAAGTTCACTACCCATTATTATGACTCTACAAATCAGAAACAGAACAATTGGATTTTTTCATCACAGATCAATTCCTAATTGCCCAAACCATACACACACATAAACAAAAAACTTAAAATACAATACAAACACAACACAAAAGATACTACATCCTCGAAGTCGCAAGATTCCAATGTGGTACATCAGCACATACCACTTTGCCACTGCTTATACCCTTTATTATTATATTATTTTACCTTCCTTATCTTATATTGCAACTATAACACCCCACACCGATTTCCAGACCTGATTAAATAAGCTAATCTCCCCCAAAAATGGGTAATGAAGGGACGTAATGGGTCAATCCAAATCCCCAAATTTCGTTAGGGCAGAACATGTATGTTCTAATCATTCTTATATTTGAATATATTTTCAATCAAAAGTAGGTCTATCCTACACTGGGTTTAGGGTTGTGCTTTTTTTTCGAACATTCCGATTTTTCCGATGTTCGATCCGATATTTTCCGATTTTGGAACATATATAAGGTTTCCAATTTCCGATTTTCCGATTTCCGATTTTTCCGAATTAAATTGGATAGGAAATTGGAACTATGTTTTAAATTCCGATTTTCCGATTTTTCCGATCCGATTTTCTGAAATAATTTCCGATTAATTTTCCGAATATTTTTTCCGATTAATATTCCAAATATTTTATATATATTTTTTACCTTGGATTTCCCTTGTCTAATAATAAGAATGTGTACATTTACATTTACCTTATTTTTTACCTTACCTATATATATACATGCTGTTAGTTTTAGGGTTAGACATATCTTTCCTCTCTCTCTCAATACGACGCATACCGTCGAGTCCCCTCTCTCTATTTCAACTCTTGTCCGTCTACTCACCTCTCTTTCTCTGATTTCTACGCTTCTCAGATACGGATCTGTAATGATTAGAATGCATCTCTTCATATCCAAGTCGAACGAAGGATCAGTAAGCCCTTTTATCTGTTTTCCTTATCTGTAATGATCGGATCTGTGATGATCTGATCTGTTTATATTGTTATAGGATCTGATCTGTTTATATTGTTATAGGATGGGATATGTAACGATAGGATTGTTATAGGATATGATCTGTTTATAATATAAAGTTTTGATCAGTAAGCTTCCATATCCTCGTTATGGGATAAATTTTATATTGTGTAACGAGCGGTTTATAGGATCTGTAAGATTATACATGTTTTTTGTTTCTATAGGATTGTTATAGGATCTATTTATACATGGTTTTTTTGTTTCTATAAGATTATACATGTTTATAGGATTTGTAAGATTATATATTGTGTAACGATCGTTTAATTACATGTTTCTATACCTGTTTTATAACTGTATTATATGGAGATCAAATATTAATTCATGATTTATACTGAGGTCAAATATTAATTGTTGATTTATACATGTTGTTTCTATACCTGTTTTATACATGTTTCTATACCTATTTACATGTTGGGTTAATTGTAGAGTCTACACAAATGAAAAAATGGTTAAATCCTTACATATTTACATGTTGGGTTAAATATTTTTTTCGATTTCCTTAAAATGAGAATTTCGAGTAATCGAAAATCCTATATTAATTTTTTTTAAATTTTGGAATTTCCAAAATTTCTGAATTTTTAGTATTTGTTTTGAATTTCCGATTTTTTCCGAATTTTTTCCGATTTTTTCGATTTTTCCGAATTCGGAAACTTTTTTGATTTTCCAAAAAAATTGGATAGGAAATTGGAACAAATATTTTATTTCCGAAAAAATTGGAATTTTTTCCGAACGGTCATTTTCCGATCCGATCCGGCCGAAACACAGCCCTAACTGGGTTGGGCCGTCCATCAAAAATTTCTCGATAAACGTGCTTCGTTCAGTCTAAAAAGAAAAATGATACACCCCACCACGGAATAATTTTTGCTGTCTTCAATGACAGCAAAAATGGATGTCGCGCAATCAAATGGATTTCCTCTTTTCATGACTCTCTCCTCATTAAATATTCAAACAACCATTCCAAATATTTATATATTTAATACATGCGTGATACTCTATTTATATATCTTTTTTAGCTATTTTATTTTCAAAACAGCATTATACATTTTTTACTTGAAAAAAAATATTAACTGTTTTTTACCAAAAGAAAAAACAATGCATTTTTTCAAATACATTTTTATATAACTATATATATATATATATATATATACGTTTTTTTGTACATATAAAATACATAGTTTTAAAAAACAGTTTTTAAATAAAAACTATACAGTTTTTTAAACCATATATTTACGTATAGAAAAAAACGTAAAATATATATACATTATATATAGATATATAAAATAATTATTTATATATATAGATATATAAACTGTGTATTTTAAAAAATGTACTTTTTTTGGTAAAAAATGTTATTTTTTTAGTAAAGTAAAAATTATATAAAACTGTTATTAAAAAATATTTTAACAATTTTGTATAACTTTTTTTTTTCTGTTTTTTTTTAAAACAGTTTTATATATTTTTTAACTATTTTAAAAAAATAACAGTTTTTTAAAGTTAAAAAACATATATAACAGTTTTTTAACTTTAAAAAACTGTTATTTTTTTAAAACAGTTAAAAAATATATAAAACTGTTTTTAAAAAAACAGCGAAAAAAAGTTACACAAAATTGTTAAAATATTTTTTAACAATCAGTTAAAAAATATATAAAACTGTGCAACTTTTGTTAAATTAACAATTTTGTATCTATAACTTTTTTTGCTTTTTTTTTAATAACAGTTTTATATAATTTTTACTTTATTAAAAAAATAACATTTTTTTACCAAAAAAGTACATTTTTTAAAATACACAGTTTATATATCTATATATATAAATAATTATTTTATATATCTATATATAATGTATATATATTTTATGTTTTTTTCTATACGTAAATATATGGTTTAAAAAACTGTATAGTTTTTTTTAAAAAACTGTTTTTTAAAACTATGTATTTTATATGTACAAAAAAACGTATATATATATTCTTTCAGTTGATATATATAGTTATATAAAAATGTATTTGAAAAAAATGCATTGTTTTTTCTTTTGGTAAAAAACAGTTAATATTTTTTTTCAAGTAAAAAATGTATAATGCTGTTTTGAAAATAAAAGAGCTAAAAAAGATATATAAATAGAGTTTCACGCATGTATTAAATATATAAATATTTGGAATGGTTGTTTGAACATTTAATGAGGAGAGAGTCATGAAAAGAGGAAATCCATTTGATTGGGCGACATCCATTTTTGCTGTCGTTGAAGACAGCAAAAATTTTTTCCCCCACCACTCGTCGAACTCAACTATTTTTTTATCAATTTTTTGTTGATTGTTTTAGTTTATAATATTTTTTAGGGGGTTTCTTATTAAGTCCTGTTTGAAGGGAATATTTTCTAATAGATTCTATCACAACATTTTTTTCTCAATAGGTCCTATTTGTACATACAGTGAATATACATTGTATATTAACAAATAGGACCTATTGGAACAAAAATCTTAATTCATGGGAGTTGATGGAGCAAAAAAAAAAAATGTTAGGACCTATTGAACTACATACTTAATAAACGGGACTAATTGGTAAAAACCCCTATTTTGTAACTTATAAAACTAGGAATAATACTAACCGGAATCAAAATAAAATCCCAAAAATCTGTATTTTTAATCAAAAAATGTTTTTTTTTTAAAATAAAAACTATTATAATAAAAAAAAATTATTTTAACTCATTTAATGCCTCAAATACCCATTTATCCAATATTATCTTATTTTTAAAGGTTCGCGCCAGGGGCACCCCTTATTTTTAAACTTAATTTCTTTAATTATTTTTAACTCATTTAATCTCCACAAACACCCATTTACCCAATATTCTCTTATTTTTAAAGGTCCACGCCAGCGGCACCCCTTATTTTTAAACTTAATTTTTTTTTAACTCATTTTGTCCCTCAAACACCCATTTACTCAATATTCTCTTATTTTTAAAGGTTCGCGCCAGGGACACCCCTTATTTTTAAACTTAATTTTTAATTTTTTTTAACTCATCTAGTCCCTCAAACAACCATTTACTCAATATTCTTTTATTTTTAAAGATCCGCTCCAGCGGCACCCCTTATTTTTAAACTTAATTTTTTAAAACTATTTCTAAATCATTTAGTCCCGCGGCAACTTTGATTTTAAAACTTAATTTTTATTTTAATTTTAATTTTACAATATTTTAAAAAAAATATTTCTTAAAACTGTTTAAAATGTAAAAATTGTTTGTTTTTATTTTTATTAAACTAACTTTTATTTTTTAAAACAGTTTTTTCAAATAAAATATTTTTATATTAAAATAGTGTTTTTTAACAATGTATTTTTTCTAATTTATGAAAAATATTCTTTTCTATCAAAACAGTTTTTTTAAATAAAAAAAATCAAATAGCTTTGTTAAGAACTATACCATATTTTCTCCAAAAAAAAAAACATCCAATAAAAGAGTGTCAACTAACAACATGCACTAAATGTTCTCTTAATTTAAGTAAAAAATCTAAACATATTTTTTTAACACAAAGTCATCAAATCTTATAATCATATAAAATTTAAATATTTTTAAGGAGCAAAATTTTCTATTACATGATAATTACATAAAAATTAGTATTTTATTTTCATAAAAAACTAATTGACATTAAATACACTTATATAAAGTAAATATTATTAAACATTTTATGATATACTACTATTTTCATAAGAATTGTGCTAAAAACAAATTTTACATACTTTCTTGTCGAAAATTTCCGTGCACAATGATATAACTTAATGTTGGAAACTATCTAATGATGAATATTTACTTTATATAAATTTTGACACTGGGCTATTTGGTTATTAGGAATTATTAAATTTTTAATAATGATGCTAAGAATGAAAGCACTGATGATTTCTCTTTAAATTAATAATGGGTTGATCACACAGGGTTAGAATAGACGGGATGTTACAGATTGTAGCATAAAAATTATCTATTTTTTTATATACAAATGAAAATTAAACTCCTATATTGTTTTGATATTAAACCATGTCAAGAAAATGGCCAAAATAAGTTAACCACAACACTAAAACAATATAAAATTTTACATGTTTGGGTGACATGTTTGCAAAAAATAATTGTGTCATGGCGTTTTATAATTGAGTCGTGTTCGTATTGGGTAAAATTAGGACTTTATGTTGTGTTAGTTTATTTGGGTCGTATAGGGGTTGGGTAAAATAATTGTGTCATGTTTTAATTCGGTCATGTTTGTGTTAGATAAACTTTTAAGATATATGCCGTGTCGTTTTATTTGGATCGTGTTCGTATTGAGTAAACAATATTTGTGTTATGTCGTATTTTAATTGACTTGTGTTCATGTTATGTAAAAATAATACGAATTTATATATTATTGCATTCTATTTGAGTCGTATTCATGTTAAATAAAAAAATAGTTTTTTACAGCTTCGAGCCTAGTAGTTCTCGCTATTTAGAGTTTGGGTTTATTTGTTTTCATATTAGTTGGTTGGAGTTCAAAACTGACTAAAATCATTAGTTGACCGTTTTTTACTTAACACGAACATGAGTCATTTAAAACACGACAAAATACAATGTAGGAATTCAATTTTACCTGAAACGAAAACGGCTCAATTAAAACATGACACAATGTAGGAATTCAATTTTCACTCTTCATATGAAGAAATAGATAATTTTTTATGCGCCTACAATCAGGGGCATATTGTTTTTTTTTGTTCTTTCCTATATTATTTTTAACAATTATATTTATGTTTGCTCTTACATGATATTTGGAGGGATGAAACAATTAGAGTTGTTGTTTTAAGGAATTCTATAATTTTGTTGTTTTAAAAAAAAAAAACTTAAATGAGTGAGCATGATAATTTTTTCATGGCAAATTGTGTTTATCAAATGCACACAAAAGTGCTTCTTTAACTTTGAAAAAAAAGAGCTTAAAAATATATTAATACCCCCATAATCCCTAAACTAAAATCAATAACATGGGTCTTATGAAATTTAATACTCTATTTTTTTAAAATTATTTTGGGTACATTTAGGAGATTTTAACTCTTATTAAAAAAAGAGAGAGTTATTCTTTAAATTTGTAAAAAAAAACAGTTTTAAAATTAAAATAAAAAATATTTTTTTTTTACTTTCTATTTTCAAGTTATAATAGACACATGGATGATTTTTGTTTGGATTGGATGGTATTTTTGTCGAACTCAGCAAAGCCGGTACTGAGTATGTACTTAGGGTCGGGTAGTATAGCATTGCTCTTCTAAAAATACCCTCAACCTAACCATACACACCATAATTCTTATTTTGCAATTTCGGTTATACAGTCAAGTAATTCAACCGCTAAAAGTATAAATTTTAAAAACATCTTATACCAATCTCGAATTTGCGCTAGTATATACTATATGAATTTGTTGATACATTTGCATATATATAGAAGCTTAAAGTTAGTAAAGATTCATTACAATCACTAATCAAGCAAAATCATTTTTATAATTTGTCACTCCAAGAACAAAAGGTATCAAAAAATTAAACCCTAAAAAAATATAAGGTAAATATTAGTTAAAATGAGATATCCAAACAAACAGACAACGTATAATAAAGTTAAACCGTCCCGCACATTTGCCTGTGAAAGATTTTTGAACCTCCTGGTGAGTGATGAAAATAAAATACTCTGCAAAAGCAAATTTGGAAGTAGTTGTTCCAATGAAGAAACCTGATGGCCGAGACAAAACATAAATGTCAATACCATGATTCAAAATGTAAAAAGGCATGCGATATACTTATAAGTACATCATTCCCTTATTGACTCCAATGTCAAATACTATCATTTAAAAAGTAAAAGAGGCATGTAATATAATAGAATGTTGTTAGAATTATTACTTATACTGGCTCCAACCATCATCCAGCAACCCCCACCCCCCAGCACACACACACATTATTGATGACCTTTCGTGACAAAAAGCAAGAATAAAATCAAGAGGAAGAAAAAGGGCTTTATAGAATAAAATAACGTAAATTACAACAAGTCAATCAAATGAATAGAATTAGAGCGACATGGATATCAGACATAAAACTCAAATTAAATGACGTGGAGCTGCCATGTCACAAGGAAACCCAAACAATTCTTTTCATTTTCCAGCCTCAACCCTCAACCCTCAACCATCCTGATCAGCCACAAACCCATAACAAACCATAATTCATTTGTAAACCCAAAACACATCTCCATTTTAGAACAAAAACAACAAGTAGCATTTGCAATAAAAAAAAACATAAATTTGTTTTATATAAAAAAATTATACTGCATTTATAAAAAAAAAATCAAACCATTTTATATGAATAAAAACTCGGAAGAGCACCTATACATACCTGTTGATGTAAAAAACTAGATTCTATCTAATTAATCAATCACAGATAAAAAATGAATAAATAAAACAATGGGTTTTTATAGTGGTTCGGCTATAAAAAAATGGTCTACGTCCACTGTTGTTGTATTGCTGACTGTTTTCCTTGAATCTCGATGATAGGTTGACTAAAAGATCCAAAAGTTCTTCTCTTATGATGAGGTTACAATGTATTTATATCCTTGAGGCTGTACATATGAAAAGGCACTAAATCGGACGTTCATTGAATGCGTAGTTGCCTTTTGTAGACAAAAAAATCAAGCTGTCACTTAGTAGACATATACATCTGTACAATAATAATTGCTCATTAAATCGGACGTTCATTGAATGCGTAGTTGCCTTTTGTTTTCTTGGTTAGATGCTCTGCACGCTAAGTAGCTCGGAGCGCCTCAATTGTTCGGTACGCTTGAGTAGTGTAATACCCCGTATTTTTATACTATATTAATTTGGGGATTTATTAAATTTAATGTGAATTAATTATTTAATAAAAATCCGGAAATTAATTATGTTATAATTATTAACGTGACGAGAGTTAGTAATTATGAAAAATTTGTTGAATATTACTAATGAGTAAAGTAATATATAATATTGGTTATATTGCATGTCACGAGTGAATAAAATGTCAATTTTGAAAATTTAGTCGGGACTCTCCCGGGTCACGTCGGGACTAAATAGTGATAAATAAAAGTGAATATTTTATAAGTTGTTCGTATGGTCATTTTGAGTGCGCCAATGCGTCCGAAAGGGTCGAGATAGTCAGAAAAGTGTACCCGGGGGTTTAGTTTGGGTCTCGGGGCATTTTTAGGCCTAATTAGTACCCCGTGAGGGCATTTTGGACATTTCACATTTTTGGGTAATTAAACCCACGAAAATTAAAGAGGTTATATCAGATGTCCAGGTCATCTTCTAGGGTTAAATCAATTCTAAACCTTATAACGGCCATAGGAGAGGAGAGGAGAGAGCTCTCAAGGTAATTCAAGGCCAAAGAGTCATCCGTTTGCACCGCCGCCACCGCCAACGCGTAGATCGCGAGACGGGGAACGCAACCACACCAAATTCGGCACCAAATCAGACTTCTAAAAATCCCAGGCAAGTGTTTATCTTGCTTATTTCGTTGATGCATCTTTCATATTAGTTTAGGAGTAATTAGGATGAGTTTTTATGGAAGAAAACCTAAAATATGAGATAGGAAATCGCATGTAGTGATGGATTAATTGTTATTCTGGAAACCCCTTAACATGTAGAGGATTAAACCACGAATTTATGAGGTTGTAGATAAAGAAAGTCTGGAAAAGATGGATTAGAACCATATTAATGAAATTCTAGAGTTCTTGAGGTTTTATATGAATTTGGGGCTTGTTAATCCATGTTTAATAATAGAAATCTATATGCTTTACGTTGGAATTTCATAATATGATGATATAATGTTAGTAGTATAAATTTTGGGTCGATTGGGTATGAAAAATATGGAATTGGTGAAGGTTAGAAGATGAAACCCGTAACTGCAAATCTGCAGATTTCGCATACCTGCTTGATCGATCGATCGAGCCCAGAGCTTCGATCGATCGAAGGTTCGATCGATCGAGCCCCATACCTCGATCGATCGACCCCTCCTGGCAGACTCCTATTTTCCTTTTTAAATTAGTTAAATTCAATTTATCGTGAAATAATTCTTGGACATCCTTAATAAAATATTTTGGGAGATATGGAAGACCAGTAGGACATATGAATAATTTTGGAACTTTTAATATGAGACGAGAATTGTATTTTTGGGATAATTACATAAGGGTCGATGAATTTATGTATTAAAGGGAGTGATGCGTAATAGAGTTACGTTGGAACATAAAAAAGGACACCTACTGAATTTATACTTGGGAGAATAGAGTCCATGAGTGTTACGTAGTAAGTTGGAATAATACCTCGAATTAAAGTTAAAGACGAATCGTTAAACGTGATACTAATAATGTGAAAATAAGGATAAATGTCGTAACTATGGGATTTGAGATATACGTAATCATTAATAGGGTAATATTAGTATGGTTATATGATTGTGTATGCATATACTATCTATGTGTGAAAAACATACCCACGCTACTTGCTATCCCTGAGGTTACCGCGCTGGGACGATCTTATCCTATGTTGCCTTATGGGGGATATTGATTCGTACCCTAGGAGATAGATATCCTTGGTACAGGCTATCGGAATGATAGTTCAGACGGTCCTAAGAGACGCGGGTATGTGCTTTCCTCTTAGAGACTTGGAATCTATGCTTCGCCTCAATGTTGTTTGTGTATCTGTTAATACAAATCGTGAGTGATTTCGAATTTGTATTCCCCTTAGTACGAGTGATACGGGGATTGGATAGTAGAGTATGCCCGAACCATAGTTTTATTTGGGGTGCTGTTATAATATATATATATATATATATTATACGAGTAGTTAATATATATATGAAATTCTGAAATTTGGAACTGCCTACTGTGATTTGATAAGTCAGACATGGTTGATGACTGAAATTGTAAATACTTGTTTTGAGAAAGTATAATATGACACTGGAAAACTTTATTAATTAATAAAGTTAAAATGAGAACTTTGGATACTAATTGAAATCTTCCTTTTTAAACTATTGTATTGTTCAGTTTTAAATCTGCGAATAACCTAAGATAAGTTAAATCATTGGGGGAAGTTAGTGCGTTATATGACGAGATAAACCATTGGGAAGGTTAGTGCGATAGGTGTGCACATTATAAGAGAGGTGAGAATTTCTCAAGAGAGTGTCGCACTAATATATTGTTGCATTAGCCTGTAATCACTTTAAATACTTGCTAAACGAATGTTTAAATCATATACACTATCGGGCTCTGAACCGTTTCTATTTATCTCTCTCTCTCTCTCTCTCTCTCTCTCTCTCTCTTGTATATATATGTATATATTACAGGTACCCAGCCACAAGAGCGTCTTGCTTAGGATCTCTTGGAAGGAACGTGCTGCAGCTTAGGTGGGAGTTGCAGGCCACTTGCTTAGACGGTTTCATCTACTTGATTCCACTTCTATCGTTCTCAGTTATGGGGGCATGTGTCGCCCTTTTCACTATTTATCTGTTTTATTGGGACATTAGTATTTCAGTTATTTCTAGTACTGTTACTTTGGGATTTATTCGGTATGGATGTTTTACTTTAAGTTTTAAATGTTGGGATTTTGGATGTTGAATGTTTAAATTAATTGGTTCATGTTCCAGGATATTTGTGGTATGATTCTTACTTATTGGAAATGTTGTTAATAAATAAATAATCTTTCTTTAAAAATGAAATTTGGAAAGTAATGTTTAAACATGGTTTTGACACTTAGCTTAATTAATTAGGGTGTTAAATTGGAAAATTTATTTTTACGACAGTGATGCTAAGAATGAACCAACTGTTCACCTTGATTTAATTTAATAAAGGAGTGATCGCCCGGTATTTAATTAGGCGGGGTGTCACAGGTGGTATCAGAGCATCAGGTTCTAGTGTCCATAGGATCTGTACGGCTTATTTTCGCTTTCAGCTTAACATTTTTGTTATAAAGCCCTATTTTTAGGATTGTTGTATTCTTGCTTTTACGTTTACATCTTCAGCTATTTGAGATTTGATAATGACTTTAGACTAATAAACTTCTTCACGTTTCAGATGCCTCCGAGATGTGCACCGAAGGATAGGCGTGCCCAGGCTGAGCAGCCAGCAGCTCCAGCACAAGGCACTATGAATGCTAATGAAGTAGCCGCCATTGTTGCTCAGGAGGTGAATGCCGCCCTAGCGGTGGTTCAGCAGGCTCCACCCCAGATTCAGGCAGTGGCGCCAGTACCAGCACAACTTCCATCTGCATGGGAGAGGGTTAAGGATGCTTTTCAGAAGGCGCATCCCCGTGAGTTCTCGGGTAGCTCAGATATCGTCACAGTCAGCCAATGGAAGAAAGACATCCAGCGGCATCTTCGTATGTATGAGTGCACCGACGTGCATAAACAGTTGTTGGCTTCCTTTAAGCTGGTGGGGGCCACTTTGCAGTGGTGGGATTCCACTACCACCTTGGAGGAGAGGGACACAATCCCTATTCAGTCGTTCTGGGAGCGGTTTGACTGCAAGTACTTTCCACCCGCCGTGCAGACTGAGATGAGGTGGAAATTACTGAATTTGAAACAGGAGAACTCTACCGTTGCTGAGTATGAGGAGGAGTTCACGAGACTTCTCACCATAGTGCCAGATGAGGCACCTACTGAGAGAAAGAAGATTATGTTATTTGTGGACGGGTTAGCTTGGAGAATTCGTCAACACCTTATAGGGAATTTGTCCTTGAGTACTTTCACTGATGTACTCAATGCTGCGTTACTACACTGCCAGGATCACCACTTCCATCTTCAGGCAAGCAAGAGAGCAGGAGAGTCCAGCCAGCAGGGCAGGATCGGGGGTAATAATGTTAGTGGGGCATCATCTCATGGACAGACTCGTCAGCACGAGTAGAGTTCCCATCAGGGGGACCCTGCTAAGCGATTCCGTTCAGGTGATTCTAGACAGGGATTTGGGGGTTATAGGCAGGGCCAGCAGGGCCAGCAAGGCCAACACCGACAGCAGGGCCAGCAGCAGGGCCAACAACGTGTTCATCAGGGTCAACAGGTCCAGTGGCGTGGTGGTAACGGCCAACAGGGTCGTGGTCAACAGGGACAGAGGGGAGGCAACTTCAAAGGCCGATGTTTTGGGTGTGGTAAGCACGACCATAGGCGCCAGGATTGTCCGGAAGGGTAGCGGTCCCCACAGCAGCAGGGTGCCCGTAATGAGCCACAGAGACCACTTTTTCCAGCTGCCCTCCCAGCTCCAGCCCAGGTGCCAACCCTACCAGCCATTCCAGCAGCTCCAGTGCAGCAGGGGCAGTTACAGTATGGACGTGTCTATAACGTCCACCAGGCAGCAGCCCCACATGAACCATCCACGATTGAGGGTATATTTCCTATCCATGGTACTGTGGGCCGGGTTTTATTTGATACTGGGGCAACGCATTGTTTTATAGCTACGCATTTTGCGAAGGCCTTAGGGTTGTTAGCCACAACAGAGAGCACAATGACGTGTGTAGACTCACCACTGGGGAGTGGGTCACTTATCTTCTTTATATGCCGGGGAGTAGGGGTAGAGATTGGTAGTTTGGTATTACCCGCAGACATGTTAGTCTTAGATATGCATGAGCACGATGTCATTATCGGTATGGATTGGCTCGCAGCTTATAGAGCCATGATTGATTGCTTCGGTGGGAGCATTATTTTTGCCATTCCGGGGCAAGAGATGTTTGTAGTGGCGATGCCTCGCCTAGAGGGAGGCTCGACCGCTCATTTGTATTACATAGAGGAGGATACCTCTAAGGAGGTTATAATTCCCTTAAACTCGATCCCAGTTGTTTGTGAGTATTCTGATGTGTTTCAGGAGATACCAGGCCTACCCCCCAGTGGCGAGATAGACTTTGTCATAGACTTATTACCGGATACGAGACCTATAGCACGCGCACCCTACCGTATGGCTCCGGTAGAGATGTGAGAGTTACGAGATTAGATAGAGCAGCTGTTAGGTCAGGGCTTCATTCGCAGGAGTACCTCACCTTGGGGCGCTCCAGTCTTGTTTGTGAAGAAGAGAGATGGTTCACTGAGGTTATGTGTGGACTACCGGGAGTTGAACAAGGTCATGATACGGAATAAGTATCCGTTGCCTCGAATCGATGATCTTTTCGACCAGCTGAGAGGAGCAACTTTCTTTTCGAAGATAAATCTGAGGTCGGGGTACCATCAGCTACGTATTAGAGAGCAGGATGTTTCAAAGACTGCTTTCTTGACAAGATATGGGTCTTATGAGTTTAGGGTGATGCCATTTGGCCTCATAAATGCCCCAGCCGTGTTCATGGACTTAATGAACCGAGTGTTCAGAGAGTTCTTGGATCAGTTTGTCATCGTCTTCATAGATGACATTTTGATATATTCACACTCCGAGGAGGAGCATGCCGAGCACTTGAGGCAGGTTCTCCAGACTCTACGAGAGCATCAGTTGTATGCTAAGTACGAGAAGTGCGGATTCTAGTTGCGAGAGGTACAATTCTTGGGGCATGTTATTTCTGAGCAAGGGATATTAGTTGACCCGAGTAAAGTGTCAGAGGTGAGGGAGTGGGGACAGCCCACGACACCGGCGGAAGTGCGAAGTTTCTTGGGGTTAGCCGGTTACTATAGGAGATTCATTCGGGGATTCTCCAAAATAGTGGGTCCGTTGACGAATCTTACTCGCAAAGGGGTACCATATGTTTGGGATGATACTTGTCAATTGGATTTCGACGAGCTAAAAGACAAGCTTACTTCAGCACCATTCCTTGCGTTACCGAAGCCGGGTGTGGAGTATCTGGTTTACACCGATGCATCCTTACGGGGACTTGGGGGAGTACTCCAACAGGAAGAGAAGGCTATAGCTTTTGCCTCCCGCAAGCTTAAGCCGCATGAGAAGAATTAACCCACCCACGACCTGGAGTTAGCAGCGGTCGTTTTTTCCTTAAGGATATGGAGGCACTATTTATTGGGGGAGAAGTTCCGTTTGTTCACAGACCACAAGTCACTGCAGTACCTGTTCACTCAGCGAGAGCTGAATATGCGTCAGCGCAGATGGTTAGAGTTTGTGAAAGACTATTAGTTCGACATATAGTATCATCCGGGGAAGGCCAACGTAGTTGCTGATGCGTTGAGCCGTAGACGAGGTAGCGGACGTCTGGAAAGCTAAGTGGAAGGAGTTAGGCCACCAGGACGCAGTAGCCCGTTCCTTCATATCTGTTATGACAGTGACACCCGAGATTGTTACGAGGGTGATACAAGCACAGACCACAGACCCATTTTGCCAGGAGCAGATTGTACGACTTTTAGCTGAAGGTTCTGAGTCCTATTCTGTTAGTTCTGATGGGGGTTTGAGGTTTAATGGGAGATTGGTGGTTCCAGAAGGGGCAGAATTGCGTCATGTAGTGATGACCCAATCTCACGGGTCCCGATTTGCAGTACCTCCTGGAGGAGATAAAATGTACCAGGATATGAGGCGACAATACTGGTGGAGTGGGATGAAAAAGGACATTGCTGAGTTCGTGTCCAAGTGTTCTACCTGCTAGCTGGTGAAGGTGGACCATCAGAAATCGCCAGGATTGCTTCAGCCATTGAAAGTACCCGCGTGGAAATGGGAGAGTATTTCCATGGATTTTATTACAGGGTTGCCTACATCACAGCGGGGCCACGACTCTATCTGGGTGATTGTAGACCGTTTGACCAAGGTGGCTCATTTTCTGCCGGTGCTGACAGATTATACCACGGGTCATTATGCTAAGTTGTTCATTGTTGAGATTGTCAGATTACATGGGGTGCCCCTGAATATTGTGTCAGATAGAGACAAGATTTTCGTGTCGCGTTTTTGGGAAAGCTTTCAGGAGGTTATGGGTACTGAGTTGAGGTTGAGTTCAGCTTATCACCCACAGACAGATGGACAGGCAGAGCGTACTAATCAGATGTTGAAGGATATGCTACGCATGTGTGTTCTTGATTTTGGAGGAGGTTGGGAGCCACATCTTCCACTGGTAGAGTTTTCCTATAATAACACTTATCAGTTCACGATTGGCATGGCTCCATTTGAGGCTTTGTATGGCAGGCCTTGTCATTCCCCAACTTGTTGGCTCGAGGTGGGGGATAACAAGTTGCTAGGACCAGAGGTGATTCAGGAGACCTCCACGAGGATTGAGATGATCAGGAGTCGCATTCGAGTAGCCCAAGACAGGCAGAAGAGCTACGCCGATGCGAAACGGTTCTTCCAGGAGTTAAATGTGGGGGACCAAGTGTTACTGCGTGTATCTCCTATGAAAGGAGTGATGAGGTTCGGGAAGAAAGGGAAATTGTCTCCGAGGTACATGGGACCATTTCCCATTATCGAAAGGATTGGGCCGGTAGCATACAGATTGGGACTGCCAGAACATTTACATCGCATTCACGATGTATTCCATATCTTGTCGTTGAGATGGTATCTTCGGGATGATATGGCCCATACTCACATCGCGATAGATGAGATAAACTTACAGCCTGACAGCTCTTACGAGGAGAGACCGGTGGCTATCCTAGACTATAGTGAGAGGAGATTGAGGTCGAAGATAGTTCCATAATGTGGAGGAATCAACTTGGGAGCGCGAGGCCGATATGCGCGAGAGATATCCAAATTTGTTCTTACCAGGTATGCCTTATTTTTCAAATTTCGGGACGAAATTCCGTTATTAGGGGGAAGTATGTAATACCCCGTATTTTTATGCTATATTAATTTGGGGATTTATTAAATTTAATGTGAATTAATTATTTAATAAAAATCCGGAAATTAATTATGGAAAATTTGTTGAATATTACTAATGAGTAAAGTAATATATAATATTAGTTATATTGCATGTCACGAGTGAATAAAATGTCAATTTTGGAAATTTAGTCGAGACGCGCCCATGTCGCGTTGCGACTAAATAGTGATAAATAAAAGTGAATATTTCATAAGTTGTTCGTATGGTCGTTTTGAGTGCGTCAACGCGTCCGAAAGGGTCGAGATAGTCAGAAAAGTGTACCCGGGGGTTTAGTTTGGGTCGCGGGGCGTTTTTAGGCCTAATTAGTACCCCGGGAGGGCATTTTGGACATTTCACATTTTTGGGTAATTAAACCCACGAAAATTAAAGAGGTTATATTAGATGTCCGGTCATCTTCTAGGTTTAAATCAATTCTAAACCTTAGAACGTCCATAAAAGAGGAGAGGAGAGAGCTCTCAAGGCAATTCAAGGCCAAAGAGTCATCCGTTTGCACCGCCGCCACCACCAACGCGTAGATCGCGAGACGGGGAACGCAACCACACCAAATTCGGCACCAAACCAGAATTCTAAAATTCCCAGGCAAGTGTTTATTTTGCTTATTTCGTTGATGCATCTTTCATATTAGTTTAGGAGTAATTATGATGAGTTTTTATGGAAGAAAACCTAAAATATGAGATAGGAAATAGCATGTAGTGATGGATTAATTGTTATTCTGGAAACCCCTTAACATGTAGAGGATTAAACCACAAATTTATGAGGTTGTAGATGAAGAAAATTCTGGAAAAGATGGATTAGAACCATATTAATGAAATTCTAGGGTTCTTGAGGTTTTATATGAATTTGGGGCTTGTTAATCCATGTTTAATAATAGAAATCTACATGCTTTACGTTGGAATTTCATAATATGATGATATAAAGTTAGTAGTATAAATTTTGGGTCGATTGGGTATGAAAAATATGGAATTGGTGAAGGTTAGAAGATGAAACCCGTAACTGCAAATCTGCAGATTTCGCATACCTGCTTGATCGATCGATCGAGCCCCATACCTCGATCGATCGACCCCTCCTGGTAGTATCCTATTTCCCTTTTTAAATTAGTTAAATTCAATTTATCGTGAAATAATTCTTGGACATCCTTAATAAAATGTTTTGGGAGATATGGAATACCAGTAGGACATATGAATAATTTTGGGACTTTTAATATGAGACGAGAATTGTATTTTTGGGATAATTACATAAGGGTCGATGAATTTATGTATTAAAGGGAGAGATGCGTAATAGAGTTACGTTGGAACATAAAAAAGGACACCTACTGAATTTATACTTGGGAGAATAGAGTCCATGAGTGTTACGTAGTAAGTTGGAATAATACCTCGAATTAAAGTTAAAGACGAATCGTTAAACGTGATATTAATAATGTGAAAATAAGGATAAATGTCGTAACTATGGGATTTTTGATATACCTAATCAATAATAGGGTAATATTAGTATGGTTATATGATTGTGTATGCATATACTATCTATGTGTGAAAAACATACCCACGCTACTTGCTATCCCTGAGGTTACCGCGCTGGGATGATCTTATCCTTTGTTGCCTTATGGGGGATATTGATTCGTACCCTAGGATATAGATATCCTTGGTACAGGCTATCGGAATGATAGTTCAGACGGTCCTAAGAGATGCGGGTATGTGCTTTCCTCTTAGAGACTTGGAATCTATGCTTCGCCTCAATGTTGTTTGTGTATGTGTTAATACAAATCGTGAGTGATTCCGATTTTGTATTCCCCTTAGTACGAGTGATACGGGGATTGAATAGTAGAGTATTCTCGAACCATAGTTTTATTTGGGGTGCTATTATAATATATATATTATACGAGTAGTTAATATATATATGAAATTCTGAAATTTGAAATTGCCTACTGTGATTTGATAAGTAGGACATAGTTGATGACTCAAATTGTAAATACTTGTTTTGAGAAAGTATAATATGACACTGGAAAACTTTATTAATTACTAAAGTTAAAATGAGAACTTTGGATACTAATTGAAATCTTCCTTTTTAAACTATTCTATTGTTCAGTTTTAAATCTTGCGAATAACCTAAGATAAGTTAAATCATTGGGGGAAGTTAGTGCGTTATATGACGAGATAAACCATTGGGAAGGTTAGTGCGATAGGTGTGCACATTATAAGAGAGGTGAGAATTTCTCAAGAGAGTGTCGCACTAATATGTTATTGCATTAGCCTGTAATCACTTTAAATACTTGCTAAACGAATTTTTAAATCATATACACCATCGGGCTCTGACCCGTTTCTATTTCTCTCTCTCTCTCTCTCTTGTATATATATGTATATATTACAGGTGCCCAGCCACAGGAGCGTCTTGCTTAGGATCTCTTGAACGGAACGTGCTGCAGCTTAGGTGGGAGTTGCAGGCCACTTGCTTAGACGATTTCATCTACTTGATTCCACTTCTATCATTCTCAGTTATGGGGGCATGTGTCGCCCTTTCCACTATTTATCTGTTTTATTGGACATTTGTATTTCAGTTATTTCTAGTACTGTTACTTTGGGATTTATTCAGTATGGATGTTTTACTTTAAGTTTTAAATGTTGGGATTTTGGATGTTAAATGTTTAAATTAATTGGTTCATGTTCCAGGATATTTGTGGTATGATTCTTACTTATTGGAAATGTTGTTAATAAATAAATAATCTTTCTTTAAAAATGAAATTTGGAAAGTAATGTTTAAACATGGTTTTGACACTTAGTTTAATTAATTAGGGTGTTAAATTGGAAAATTTATTTTTACGACAGTGATGCTAAGAATGAACCAACTGTTCACCTTGATTTAATTTAATAAAGGAGTGATCGCCCGGTATTTAATTAGGCGGGGTGTCACAAGTAGCTCGGTGAAAGTATGCTGTTCGTTGAAAGTATTTGTATTTGCTACGTAGATTGACACGTGTCTTCATATGATTGATCCACGTCAGCTGACTAAATTTGGTATCAACAATACCGTTGAGGGACCATTTTTTAAAAATAGTAAGATAAGTTTTTATGGCTCCCCTCAGATGTTAAAATACCACAAAAAAAAACACAACTTATTTTACTGTTTTTTTTCTATTTTAAAAAATGGTCCTCGTCAGCGGTATATATAGGAAGTCCGACAATTTACACATACCGCTTGCGCATACCATTTTTTCATAGATAGTAAATAAAAAATTTTACTATTTTTTTACTATTTAAAAAAATGGTTTGGACCAGTGATATATATAGGTGGTCCGACCACCTATACATACCGCTGGCTCGGACCATATTTCTAAAATAGTAGAAAGATTATTTTTAAGTTGAATTTTTCTTGTGTGGTATTTAAAAAAACGATTTGCGCTAGCGTTATGTATAGGTTGTCGGACCGCCTATACATACCGCTGACACGGACGATTTTTTTTAAGATAATGAAAAAGTTATTTTTAAAATAGTTAAAAATGATCTGCGCCACCGGTATAAAAAAAATATGACTCTATCTCACGTTAGGCCTGTCAATGGATCAGATTTTATTCGAATCCGAATCCGATCCATTTAAGCGAATATGGATCATGCCTAAAATCCGATTACCCGTTTATTAAATGGGGTGGATTTGGATTCATATACTCCGATCCGTTAATAATCCGATCCGATTAATATTTTTAATATATATATATATATATATATATATATATTTTAATTAATATATTGTATTTAATAATATTTTAAATATATCTTTTAAATATATGTTTATTATAATAGTTGTTTATTTAATTATTTGTTTTTTTGGAACATCTGCAAAATAAATTTATGAAATAAGAGTTGAAAATAAAAATGTTACAAATCAAATTTAACATAAACGGTTAAACGGATAATCGGATCCGATCTGAATTCGTTTAACATAAACGGATATGGATTTAGATTTGCCTAATTCGATCCGATTAATAAACGGATCGGATTCGAATCCGTTTAACATAAACGGATATGAATTTGGATTTGCCTGATCCGATCCGTTTACAGGCTTATGTCACATCGTGTTTTATTGGGTCGTGATTGTGTTAGTTAAAAAATAAAAAATTCATAATTACATTGTGTAATTTTTTGATTAATTTTTGTTAAGTAAAAAAATATGATTTCGTGTCTTGTCTTGTTATATTTTAACATATATTTTTTTACATATATTTATATATAGCATGTATTTATACTTTTTTTTTAACTTGAAAATTCTATGTTGAAAATAAAATTATAAAACGACATGACAAAGCACACAAGTGAACAAGTGAGTAACTTAATGTGCCGCATCATTAAGTTTGAGTTGGTATCTTTCCAATCAAATACAATAAGTTAGACAAACTTTTCGTAGCAATCTGTCTTTTATATGCAAATGCAACTTTAATACCAAAAATCTGATAAATTTGAGTAAAACGTGAAAACTAATTATATCGAGATAACTTTCAAGATATTTCTGGTTTGTTCTATAATTCTAGTTTTCTAGACGTAAATTGTTATATATTTATGCTTTTCCTCCTGAAATATAGAACAATTCAAAGGAAATAAATAATTGTGATAACTCCAATCAACTATAATAAGGAAGACAACTTTTTTCTAACAATCCATCATCCTAATCAACTATATCAAGGGATTTTCTACTGATTGCCCAAGTCAGCAACTCAACATTAAAAAAACATGATGGGATTCTTCAAATTCAACCCTAGATGTCACACCCTAACCCCATTAGGATATAATTAACTAAATAGTTTACAAACCACAATTATAATTTATTTATTATTTAGGCAATACATATTGAAACAACTTCAAGGTTAAAATGCAGAATATAAAAAAAAAATCCAATCGTTTTAAGGAGACAATTTCAACAGAACTCACATCTCATTTAACTTAATTACAACTAGTGCAGTAGATAAAACAAACTAACAAGACCCTACTTCTATGTACTCAACCTCCTATACCTGGCAGTGGCAGCTGGAAAACCTGAAAATGTAAACATATAAAACCATGAGTTTAAAAACTCAGTGAATGTACTACAGCTATCGATAGTAAAAGCACTATATTAACATCTCCACATAACAATATATACATCTCTGTGCCAAATTAGGCCATATACATATCCGGAGTTAATAAACCCCACATATCCTGCCCGTAGGCAATAATCATATCCATAGGTTTAAAAAAAAAACCTAACATCTCCTGAATTGCATAGCAACTCAACATATCCTGACTTTTATAAAGCCATAACATCTCAACATCTCTTGGCTTTTAAATAAGCCATAACATATCAACATCTCTTGGCTTTTAAATAAGCCATATCATCTCAACATATGATACATATATGTCATATCTAAAATCAACTCAGTAAGTACACTCACCTTGTGTTGTCAACTATATATTCACGTTTCCCTCGGGTGGAGCTGAACTTGGTTGATTTGACCTTACACCTGTTAATCCAACTAAATCAGTATTGAAACTCAAACATAAGTATTATCTTAATATAATTATGTAACTTTAAATAAGTACACAACCACAATATGATTCTACTCAAGTCATATTCCATGAAACATATGTAAAGACGAAACGATGGTATATATGTTGATAAGGTCATGAACATTCAACCCTAGAAACTACCTCGTAAAGAATTTATAACTAAACTCAAGTAAACATAAAATTATACTTCTGAATATACATACACATGAAACATGTGCTCAAAATACCCTTGGGAAGGAGTAGATACAAACATTCTTTCATGGGGTATCCAATATGGCGTCAAATCATTGTCCTCCATACTTAACCATACCATATTCATAAATAGTACACATACAGGTGTTAAAGCTTATCAATATGAAAACACATATGAATATACTTTCCGTTACAAGTGACGGTGTAATTTTTCAAGCTTCCTAGGGTAAGTTATGGCCATTTCTTTACAACACAAGAAATCTGCCCTACAAACTCCTCTATTGTTCCTTCGACTTCCAAGAATTTTCATAATTTTTCTAAGCATAAATTTTCATAATTTTTAACACACTTTCAGTAGACATACTGAATAGTACATAATTAAAGTTTCATAATATTTGGACTTCATTTGCTATCTCAAAAGCTTGACCAAACTCAGGGCATACTGAAATGAAATATACAAACAGCAACTATATACCAACTTGCAACCATCACTAAGACCTAAACATAAGGAGTTAAATTCTGATTTTTGGATATGATATGAATATATAAGTCTATTTTCATATCCAATTGGAATTTCTGAATTCCAGTAAGCACACAAAGAGATATGCAAGTTTGAATACAAAGGGTTTCAATACAAAACAATATGACCTATAATACCACTTATCTCACATATGAACCAATACATATTATCACAAAGGAGGATGGAATTTGGATCAATACTTCACGATTTATATACTTTGAAATAAGTATAATAGAAGATTAAAACAATATTAACACATAATATTACCTTGGAAACACCTTAAAGGATTTTCTTGGAATTGTTTTCCTAGATTTTCCTTGTAACCCTTTCTTCCTTAACTTCTACCTCTCTTTCCTCAAGCTAATAACCCCTCAAACTGAACCTAGGGACTTATTTGCTGAAGAAATAAGGTTAAGGGAGAGTTTTAAGTCGGCCAAGGCTGCCTCCCAATCCATACAATCAAATTAAAACATTTAGTTTAATAAAAGACAATTTACCACTTAAGGGAATTGACAGATTTGCCCCTTCTCGTAATTTCGACCTAACTTCTTACTCGAACATCCGTTTGATGCAAAGTTTGTTGTGTTACAACCCTAACTCACATATCTACAACTATGTAGTTTTCACCTCAAGTCAATTGTAATGTTACAAGGGTCAAAACTAGTCTTAAACAGGAACATTTCTATCGAAAATAACCAAATCTTGTGTTCGTAAATAATTCGACAATTCATGATTTATGAAAGTAGAATTATACTAACCATAATCACTTAACATTAGATATACTAATAACACATTATTCATATCACATAGGATAATTATGATTTAAATATAATTTATCATAATCATATACGGGTTGTCACAACCTCCCCACCTTAGAAAATTTCATCCCCGAAATTTAATACGAATGTCACTTACCAAACAAATGGGGATATTGTTTCTTCATGCTATCCTCCGTTTCCCAAGTTGCTTCTTTAATTCCATGGCTCATCCACATAACTTTAACTAAGGGAATAACCTTATTCCTCAATACGTGCTCCTTACGATCAAGAATTTCCACCGGTTCCTCGATGTACGACAAGTCTTCTTTCAGTTCAATAGGTTGGGTTTTCAGTTGATGAGATGGATCTGCCAAATACTTACGAAGCATTGATACATGGAACACGTCATGCAAACGAGATAACTCTGGAGGTAATGCTAATCTATATGCCAGGGTTCCAATTCTTTCCAACACTTCATATGGTCCAATGTATCTTGGACTCAGTTTCCCCTTCTTTCCAAATCTCATAACGCCTTTCCATGGTGAAATACGTAGGAATACAAAATCCCCCTTCTGAAATTCCAATGGATACTTCCTCTTATCTGCACAAAACTTCTGCCTACTTTGCGCTATCTTTATCCGTTCCCGAATCATTTTGATCTTTTCAGTTGTCATATCTATCAATTCAGGACCCAAAAGTTTCCTTTCACCTACTTCATCCCAACACAAAGGCGTTCTACATCTCCTCCCATATAAAGCTTCATACGGAGCCATACCAATGGTGGACTGGTAACTATTATTATATGAGAATTCCATCAATGGCAAATGATCATACCAACTGCCCTTGAAGTCAAATACACAAGCTCGTAACATGTCTTCTAATATTTGAATCGTCCTCTCAGATTGCCCATCGGTTTGTGGATGAAATGCCGTGCTAAACTTCAAACTTGTACCCATAGCATTCTGTAAACGAGGCCAAAACTTAGAAGTGAACGTTGGATCTCTATCTGATACAATTGACACTGGTGCCCCATGTAAACGGATAATCTCATCAACGTACATACGTGCATACTTGTCAACCGTGTAGGTGGTCTTAACTGGAAGAAAATGGGCTGACTTTGTCAATCGATCTACAATCACCCAAATAGAATCATGCCTCTTTGGTGATCGTGGCAATCCTACAACAAAATCCATCGTTATATGCTCCCACTTCCATTCCGGAATAGGCAATGACTGTAATAATCTTGCCGGCTTCTGATGCTCCGCTTTCACTTGTTGACATACTAAACATTTAGCTACAAATTCAGCAATCTCACGTTTCATATTGTTCCACCAGTAATACTCCTTCAAATCTCTGTACATTTTGGTACCTCCCGGTTGCATAGCGTAAATAGAACTATGTGCCTCTTCTAATATATCCTTCTTTAAGCACGGATCATTCGGTACACAAATTCTGTTTTTATAACACAATGATTCATCCTTCTTAATTTCAAAGTCACTCTCCTTACCATCCAGGATTACCCGTTTCTTCTTTTCAAGGAATGGATCACTGACTTGCAAATTTCGTATGCGTTCTGCCAGTAAAGGTCTCACTGTAACGTGTGCAAATAACGCCCCCATTTTAGATAAGTTCAATTCGACTCCCATCAGTCTTAATTCCATAATATTGCCAACCCATGCACATTGAATACAAGATAACCTCCCCAATGACTTTCGACTCAGAGCATCTGCAACAACATTGGCCCTCCCGGGATGATGGTGAATGGTACAATCATAATCTTTAATTAATTCCATCCAACGTCTTTGTCTCAAATTCAAGTCTCTCTGTGTAAATAAATACTTCAAACTTTGATGGTCAGTGAAAATTTCACACGTCTCTCCATACAAATGATGTCTCCATAATTTCAAAGCAAAAACAATAGCCGCAAGTTCTAAATCATGTGTAGGATAATTATGTTCATGCGTCTTCAACTGTCTAGATGCATAAGAAATTACCTTTCCATGTTGCATGAAAACACAACCCAGGCCCTGATGTGAAGTGTCAGTATAAATCACAAAACCTTCTCCACTGGATGGAACAGTGAGAACTGGAGCTGATACTAGCCTATTTTTCAACATTTCAAAGCTGTGCTGACATTCATCACTCCACATAAATTTCACTTCCTTTCGGGTCAATTTAGTCAACGGCAAGGCTATAGATGAAAACCCCTTTATGAATCTTCTATAATATCCAGCCAATCCTAGGAAACTCCTCATCTCCGTTACATTCCTCGGTCTTTCCCATTGCACAATTGCCTCTACCTTCTTAGGGTCAACATAAATTCCATCTCCCGAAACAACATGCCCCAGAAATACTACCTGATTTAACCAAAACTCGCATTTGCTAAACTTCGCAAACAATTGACTATCTCGCAAAACTTGCAATACAACTCTTAGATGCTTCTCATGTTCCTCTTGGCTAGGTGAGTATATCAAAACATCATCGATAAAGACAATCACGAACGAATCTATGAAAGGATGAAATACTCGATTCATTAAATCCATAAACACCGCAGGAGCATTCGTTAACCCAAATGGCATTACCAAAAATTCATAATGACCATAGCGAGAACGAAAAGCTGTCTTAGAAATGTCACAATCTCTCACCCTTAATTGATGATAACCCGATCTCAAATCAATTTTTGAAAACACTTTAGCACCCTGTAATTGATCAAACAAATCATCAATACGAGGCAATGGATATTTATTTCGAATAGTCACCTTGTTCAACTGTCGATAATCAATGCAGAGTCGCATGGTGCCATCTTTCTTCTTCACAAATAATACTGGAGCGCCCCATGGTGATACACTGGGTCGAATAAAACCTCTATCTAGCAAATCTTGCAGTTTAACCTTTAACTCCTTTAGTTCCACAGGTGCCATTCTATATGGAGAAATAGAAACTGGAGATGTACCAGGCACTAAATCGATAGTAAACTCTACCTCTCTGCTAGGTGGCAATCCTGGTAATTCATCTGGGAACATATCTGCAAAATCCTTAACGACTGGGATATCTTCTAATTTTTGCAATTCCCTGTTTGTATCCACAATATATGCTAAAAAAGCCTTGACAACCCTTATTTAACAATTTCCTCGCCCGAAGGGCTGAAATAAGACAGTTCGGAACCACATTTCTTTCCCCAGTAAATTTGAATTCTTCCTCCCCCGGCATATTAAATGTAACCTCCTTACGATAACATTCAATTGATGCATGGTAGGAAGATAGCCAGTCCATACCCAAGATAATATCAAAATCTCGAATATCTAGGGGAATTAAATCAATGGTCCACTCCCTCTCCCCCATATACAATACATAATTTTTATACACAAGATCCACTAGCATCACATCCCCCATAGGTGTAGAAATATATAAACCACAATCTAGATAAGAACATGGTCTACCCAAATGCATGGTAAATGATAGTGCTACAAATGAATGAGTAGAACCTGGATCAATAAGCACATAAGCATGTTTGTTCATGACAGAAAATGTACCTGTCACCACCTCTGGAGTAGCATGAGCATCCTGTAAAGTCATAGCAAATATCCTTCCCGGAGCCCTGGATCCACTAGCATGTCCTCTGCCTCCTCCTCTCCCGATGCCTCCAGGTGATGAGCCTCGACTAGTAGTAGCTGATTGAATCCCTCCCACTAGCATAGGACAATTCTTTCTGGTATGACCAATTTGATGGCAGTGATAACACTCGAACCCCTTTAACTTGGGACAATCTGGACTAATATGGCCCTCAGCTTTGCAAAAATAGCATGTAACAGGCTTGGACTGCCTATTGTCATTCTCCTACTGTCTATTTTGTTGGCCCATCGATCCTGCACCCCTAAAACTGCTTGGTGTCCTATTCTGAACATAATTTCCAGTCCCTCTACCGCGCTGAAATCTTTGACTCCCTTGTTTCGAGTATTCTACATTGCCTTCCTTA
Source organism: Sambucus nigra (assembly GCA_949130495.1). Taxonomy (NCBI): domain Eukaryota; kingdom Viridiplantae; phylum Streptophyta; class Magnoliopsida; order Dipsacales; family Adoxaceae; genus Sambucus; species Sambucus nigra. The sequence goes on along the minus strand of OX422224.1, from coordinate 172,822,387 downwards.
TGTTGAGATGAATTAAATATACTCCTCTTTCCCCTTTGTTCCCTATTCTTTATTGCATCGTTAACATCTCCTTCAACCATCATAGCTTTGTTAACTAAGGAAGAATAATCTACCATCTCAAGTGCAATGAGTCTAGACTTGATAACCAAATTCAACCCATCCTGAAATCTGGTGCATTTATCCTCCTCATCACGTAATAAATGCAATGAAAATCGAGACAAAGATGTGAATTTAGTTTCATACTCCCTGACAGACATATTCCCCTGAGTCAATGATAAAAATTCTCTCTCCTTTTGCTTCCGGTACATGCGAGGAAAATACTTTTCATATAAGACTTTAATAAAGGAATCCCAAGTAATTACCTCACCTCCCTCCGGAGTAAGCAATAAATGTTTGGAAGACTCCCACCAATATTTAGCTTCTCCCTTTAACATGAAAGTAGCCAAAATCACCTTCTGCGCGCCAGGTACATTCATCACCCCAAAGATAGTTTATGTGTCTCTAACCCAAGTCTCAACTTCTAAAGGATCTACAGAACCTGAGAATGCTAGAGGGTTCAATTTGATGAACTTATCGTACAAAGTATTCTTCTCCTCTCGTTGTATTTCCCTTTCTCTTCTTGCCAAAGTCTGCTCCTCCAAGTACTTGGCTTGTTGCTCTGCTATTTGCATCATAAACATGTTTTGTTGTTCTGCCATTAAAGTCATGGCACGAGCCATCTTCTGCATATATGTAAGTTGTTCAGGAGCCCCCTCTACATTATTTGGATTTTGTTGGTTTACTGTATTTGAAGACTCCTCATCTACCCTCTCATGAACATTTGCTCCTTCCATAGCTTACTATCTGTCATAAACCATAATTATAGAAACAAGAATACAAGATTTATTTCTAACATAATGGTTAGTATTTCTCACAAATTAATATAAATGACCCGCACAACGCTATTTCTGCCACTGCCATATCTAGACTCTCTAACCCCAGAATACAAAAACCTAAAGCTCTGATACCAAGTTGTCACACCCTAACCCCATTAGGATATAATTAACTAAATAGTTTACAAACCACAATTATAATTTATTTATTATTTGGGCAATACATATTGAAACAACTTCAAGGTTAAAATGCAGAATATAAAAAAAAAATCCAATCGTTTTAAGGAGACAATTTCAACAGAACTCACATCTCATTTAACTTAATTACAACTAGTGCAGTTTATAAAACAAACTAACAAGACCCTACTTCTATGTACTCAACCTCCTAGACCTGGCAGTGGCAGCTGGAAAACCTGAAAATGTAAACATATAAAACCATGAGTTTAAAAACTCAGTGAATGTACTACAGCTATCTATAGTAAAAGCACTATATTAACATCTCCACATAACAATATATACATCTTTGTTCCAAATTAGTCCATATACATATCCGGAGTTAATAAACCCCACATCTCCTGCCCGTAGGCAATAATCATATCCATAGGTTTTAAAAAAAAAACCTAACATCTCCTGAATTGCATAGCAACTCAACATATCCTGACTTTTATAAAGCCATAACATCTCAACATCTCTTGGCTCTTAAATAATCCATAACATATCAACATCTCTTGGCTTTTAAATAAGCCATATCATCTCAACATATGATACATATATGTCATATCTAAAATCAACTCAGTAAGTACACTCACCTTGTGTTGTCAACTATGTATTCACGTTTCCCTCGGGTGGAGCTGAACTTGGTTGATTTGACCTTACACCTGTTAATCCAACTAAATCAGTATTGAAACTCAATCATAAGTATTATCTTAATATAATTATGTAACTTTAAATTAGTACACAACCACAATATGATTCTACTCAAGTCATATTCCATGAAACATATGTAAAGACGAAACGATGGTATATATGTTGATAAGGTCATGAACATTCAACCCTAGAAACTACCTCGTAAAGAATTTATAACTAAACTCAAGTAAACATAAAAGTATACTTCTGAATATACATACACATGAAACATGTACTCAAAATACCCTTGGGAAGGAGTAGATACAAACATTCTTTCATGGGGTATCCAATATGGCGTCAAATCATTGTCCTCCATACTTAACCATCCCATATTCATAAATAGTACACATACAGGTGTTAAAGCTTATCAATCTGAAAACACATATGAATATACTTTCCGTTACAAGTGACGGTGTAATTTTTCAAGCTTCCTAGGGTAAGTTATGGCCATTTCTTTACAACACAAGAAATCTGCCCTACAAACTCCTCTATTGTTCCTTCGACTTCCAAGAATTTTCATAATTTTTCTAAGCATAAATTTTCATAATTTTTAACACACTTTCAGTAGACATACTGAATAGTACATAATTAAAGTTTCATAATATTTGGACTTCATTTGCTATCTCAAAAGCTTGACCAAACTCAGGGCATACCGAAATGAAATATACAAACAGCAACTATATACCAACTTGCAACCATCACTAAGACCTAACCATAAGGAGTTAAATTCTTATTTTTGGATATGATATGAATATATAAGTCTATTTTCATATCCAATTGGAATTTCTGAATTCCAGTAAGCACACAAAGAGATATGCAAGTTTGAATTCAATGGGTTTCAGTACAAAACAATATGACCTATAATACCACTTATCTCACATATGAACCAATACATATTATCACAAAGGAGGATGGAATTTGGATCAATACTTCACGATTTATATACTTTGAAATAAGTATAATAGAAGATTAAAACAATATTAACACATAATATTACCTTGGAAACACCTTAAAGGATTTTCTTGGAATTGTTTTCCTAGATTTTCCTTGTAACCCTTTCTTCCTTAACTTCTACCTCTCTTTCCTCAAGCTAATAACCCCTCAAACTGAACCTAGGGACTTATTTGCTGAAGAAATAAGGTTAAGGGAGAGTTTTAAGTCGGCCAAGGCTGCCTCCCAATCCATCCAATCAAATTAAAACATTTGGTTTAATAAAAGACAATTTACCACTTAAGGGAATTGACAGATTTGCCCCTTCTCGTAATTTCGACCTAACTTCTTACTCGAACATCCGTTTGATGTAACGTTTGTTGTGTTACAACCCTAACTCACATATCTACAACTATGTAGTTTTCACCTCAAGTCAATTGTAATGTTACAAGGGTCAAAACTAGTCTTAAACAGGAACATTTCTATCGAAAATAACCAAATCTTGTGTTCGTAAATAATTCGACAATTCATGATTTATGAAAGTAGAATTATACTAACCATAATCACTTAACATTAGATATACTAATAACACATTATTCATATCACATAGGATAATTATGATTTAAATATAATTTATCATAATCATATACGGGTTGTCACACTAGAGTTTTTCACTACGGATATGGCAATTGCTGTTGGTCGGCAGTGAAGGTTTACAAAATGCGGCTAAGATATTTTGAGCGACCAGTTGAGAGAGACAGGAGTGAAAGTGAGTTGAACGATCTACGTGAGGTTATAAAACTCGCTCAGAATAAGTGAATAAAATGATGCGCATTTGATTTTTAATTATAATTCTGTTTCTGTGATTAAATACAATTATAATAAAAATTTATTTGATAACTTATTTTTAAATACTGAATTATAATATTTTTGTGTTATAATCAAATTTTTCAAAAAATAACAAAATGATGTTTTATAATTTCTGTTTTTTATTTTTCAACTCAGAATTAATCATTCTTAATATTTTAATGCATTGATACATTAATATAAAATATACATACATAATATATTAATATGTGATAAATTCTTATAAATAAAAAATATATATGTACATGTACACAAAAGTACGTATATTTATATTATTAAATTATGAGTAGTGCTATTCGCACTCCCCATTTCTACTCTAACGCTCCAATGCCCCTAAACATTATATGAGAGTGACTCATATACCCTTTCCCTCCTTTCTTATCAATCGAACCAGCTCTCTTGCATTTATGATATTCTCTACAGAATATTTCCATTTAAGTAAGTAAAGGGGCTTGTTCGTTACACACTCAGTTTTGAGTTTGCTAAGAAATAGCAACATATATTACCAATAACAAATAAAAAAATACATTACATTAAATGTTTTTTTTAGTTTTACATTAAATACATAACATAAAATAATATATAGAAATAATGTGTGTATATATATATATATATATATATATATATATATATATATATATATATATATATATATATATATATATATATATATATATACATATTAATAAATATAATTATTTATAAAAACATCTTTTAATATTTATACGAGAAACTTATTTCAACGAAAAACAATTATTTATGACAATCTGTTTCAAAAGACAATTTTTTTTAAAACAGTTATAAAATTAAAATAAAATATTTTAACTGTTCTATAAAAACTGTACATTTTCTTTATAAATAGCGTAAAATTTATATAAAAATAAAAAATAATTAAAAATAACGGAATGCCTTTACTTATAAAAAAAATGATAAAGCTTTTTTTATAAATAACATACAATTTTTCAATAAAAACAACTTACATCTTAAAACAGTTTTATACTAAAAAAGTTGAACGTACAACGTTTTTATATATAAAAGTCCATATTTATATTAAAAACAGTTTTTTAAAACAACCAAAATAGTTTTTTCATATAAGGGATAAAAGCAGTTTTTTAATAATAAAAAAATATTTTTTAAATACTCGTTTTTACAGTTAAAACAGTTTTTATATAAAAACTATTTTTTTATGAGTAGTTTCTATTAAATATTTTTTATAACAACAATTAAAACATTTTTTATAATTTCAAAGCAATTAAAACCGTTTTTTTTTACTTTTTAAGACATTTATAAAAGATAAATGCAGTTTCTAGAAGAATAGTTATGTTTATTTATTAAAAAAATGGCATATACCAAATAATCTCTCGAACATTTTTCAATACAGGTTTAGTTAGAGCCTTTTTATTTGTTCCAAAAAGTCCCTCAATATGCCACTAACGCGGACTTTAAAAATAAGATAATATTGTTTAAATGGGTGTTTGAAGAAGTTTTTAGAACAAAATAAAAACGTTTAGACTAAATATGTATTAGAAAAATTTTGAGGGAGTTTTAGGTATTTGATCCTTAAAAAAATAGTTTTTTTTTTTTTTTTATAAACAAACAGTATGAATTTTTAGAAAATAAATTTTCAAAATAATAGAAACTATTGTTTACTAATAGTTATGTTTATTAAGGTATATAAATTATTTATATATGGGTTGTGTCATATTTTAGTTAGATCATGCTAGTGTTTGATAAAAAAAAATCGAGTCGTGTTATTTTTATTTGGGCATGTTCATACTAGATAAAAAATAATAATTTGTATCGCATTGCGTTTTAATTAAGTCGTGTTCGCATTTAAATGTATTAAAATATATTAATGAAACAATTATTTTTATCTTTTAACCAAGAACAATTTTAATTAAAATCCAAGACGTGTAGAAATTTTAGACAAACAACTTGGTTGAAGTTAAGGAAGCGTTCAAGTTTTGAGAGGGAGAAAGATGATGATGTGATGTATCATGCTGAAAGGACTTTGTTGTCATTTACAAAATTTAAGAAAAATTTGGAGTGTCTAAGTATTTGTATAGAGCGGGAATAGCGTCACCCTTAAATTATATAATATACTAAGATCGATATATTAAATAATATTATCAATAGATACATGATACTTATAAATAGTTATATACATGTATTATTAATGTATGAAATAATATAAAATTATTAATGTATGAAATAATATAAAATTATTAATGTATGAAATAATATAAAATACATATAGTACATATGTATTAAAAAATATTATCAATTCATGTATGTATATAATTTTATTGTGAATTATACATGTAACATCATTATATAGACATTTATATACATGTATGCACATTCATGTACGCACAAATATTTACATTTGTATTATGTGTGTGTGTGTATATATATATATACTCCCCAATACACCTCATCAAATATACATAAAAATACATGATATTAAATGTGCGTGTATGAATATATGATGTATGTATGAATATATGTATACATTCATATCATGTATGTAAAATATACATAAAAATACATGATATTAAATGTGCGTGTATGAATATATGATGTATGTATGAATATATGTATACATCCATATCATGTATGTATGTATGAATATATGTATGCATTCATATCATGTATGTATAAAAGTTTTATGTATGTTTATATATATATATACACACACACACATACATATTTACACACACACACACATATGTATAATATAAATACAAATGTTTGTCAATTTTGTCAAATTTTTTAAAACTTGTATTTAAAAACAAGTTTACTAAACGCGCACCAATAATTATAAACATAAAAAACTGAATTTTAAAATCGTATTGAGAAACAGCGTTTAAATCGAGTCTTCTGAATACAGAACCAAACGGGCCCTAAAGATCCCGCCTAATTAAAAACTCAAAGCGCAATTTCATTATAACTTCCCATGCATTTGTTTAGAATACTCTATATCTACGGCATGTTTTTCATCATTTTCTAAAAAATGCCATAAATTTTTGGGCAATTTACAATTAGGTTCCTCGCAAACAATTTTTAAACACTTAAGGACAATTTATTATTAGGTCAACTTGCTTTGCCACTAGCGTAGACTTCTACAAAAAGAGAATTAGTGGACCTAAGGGTTTAAAATTTGTCAAAATTCCTTTAGTGTTTACAATTTATTTGCGAGGAACCTAAGAGTACTTTACCCTAAATTTTTTGGCATTTTAAAATAAAATTCGTAAATTTTTCGCATTTAAAAATAAATACCAGGAAAAAAATTTATGGGCATTTCTTATAAATGTTTCAACAAATTAGATTTGTTTTAGTGATTTCTCAAACTAAATGGCATCAATTTGAACTGACAAGACCCATATCGAATCAAGAAAGTTGTTTTAGGCACATCCTCCTTAAATCAATCTTCGAAAAGAAAGAAGTTCCCTCTAACTGATCGAAAAGATAATTAATCCTCGACCGTAAGTACTTATTCTTCATGGTTCCCTTATTCAACTCGTGATACTCAATACACAACTGCAAAGACCCATCCTTCTTATTTACAAATAAAGCTGGTTCACCCTAAGGTGAAGTTCTACATCGAATGAAACCCTGCTCAATTTGATATCTATGATCTTTCGTCTTCATAGGGGCCATACGATATGGTGCTTTATCTATGGCCTCGTGTCAACGCTATGTTTATCATGAAATTAATCTATTGAATAGGCGTAAGCCTAGAATCTCGCCAAACACGTCTAAGAACTCTTAAGCCACGAGAATCATATATAGGGACACTGTGGTCTCTTCATGAGTCTCCTCATTAATAAAGTATAAGAGGGTAGTATCCCCATCATCATATCTAGGCATATCAACTAAATACATCTCCTCAAAAAATTATAGCAAACACAATAACCCTATTGAGACAACCTATCTAAGCTCAATATGTACATAACCAATCCATCCTCGCTATAACATCATACGCGTGGGTATCTGAAACTAACAAATTTTATACTAATAGTAACCCACAATATCAATGCCTACCCTATCACGAGTCTCATTAGTAAGAGTGGATATGTCTAAAGCGGTTGCTATAGATAAAAATCTAGCACATCGGATCATAATCATCCTCGATATACCCATGAAGTTTCATAAAACAAAGTAATCTGTGACCCCCGTATCAAATAAAACTCTGGCCTAAGTTCCATGAATAAAAATATGCCATCAACTGCTCGAATAGGCGTTGGTCCATCACTAGGTCCCACCTAATTGACCCGACCATACTCTAGCTAAGGCTAAGGCGCTGCGATGGGTGGTGGTGGAAGTGTCGTTAGCTGCCTCGGGGCTTAAAGAACGGGCATCTATTGCTTCCTTAACAGTAGCCGATATTTGGGTCTAAAGCGCTGCTATCTTCGGCACTGCTGGCCCTACCTATACTGGCCATGGCTGAAGTGGCTCCGCTAGCTCCCAAACTGGCCCTACCTCTTGCCCTGTTAGTGGCCCTGACCCTACTGTATCTATTGAACACCTTCTCACTAGGACATAAACTATCCATATGACCTATATCTCCACATCTATAGCAAACTCCTAATAAGGGATTCGAAGAAGTCCCTACCTGTCGCTGCTGGTGGTGATGCTATTTTTAACAACTTGCTTGAGGGGGTCCCTTTTACTACTGGGGTCTATGCTGATTGGGACAAAATCTATTCCATGACCATTGTGCCGACCGACCCAGTCCTCCTTTCCTGTCTCCACCTGCTCCTCAATCAGTCTTGCTTGACCCACCTTATCATAATTTTACTTATGTTTGATACTGTCTTAGAAAAGGGTGAGTGTCGCATCCACTATTTGTGTATAAATAACTTATGTCGGGTTCACCATCAAAATCTGGCGAATACGGTAAATGATATCCTTAAAAAATAAGTAATCCTCTTCTTCTCAGTGTTCACCTCCCCGATAGAGAATAAAGACAGATTTTCGAAATTTTTCTCGTACTCAATAATAGTATGAGTCCCCTATTGAGGTGCTACAAACTGCATCTTATTATGCATATGAATATCATTAAACTTCATGATGAACTCATCATACACCATGTGATATCTCTGCTTGGATGTGGTCACACTCTCCCACCAATGGAGATCATCTCCTGTCAAACAAAGCTAGATATAATTTGTTTTTGTACCTGAGTGTGCTCGATGTCCCTACGCCATCTTAGTGCCACCAATGGATTCATGGAACCATAAAATGTTGGCGATCTATTCTTTATAAATGGCCCTTTGGCCTTCTTCCACTTGGCTTTGGGAGCTCGTGCCACTATCTATAGGCCCTCAGTTTGCCTCTCATGTCTTCCCATGGTTAGCCCTACCTGAACGGCTAGTGAAATTAATTTTGCGAGTTGTTGAGCTCCAAAGTGGAACTGTCCATATACTCGTATGGGCTGAATGGGTGCCACTGATGGTGATGGGACTACTCGTATGGGTTGAATGGGTGCCACTGATGGTGTAGATTGCAGGCTCTGGCTATGTAGCTCGTGCGATGGAAATGGGTATTCATCTTTGGTTTCATCTGAAATTTGACACGAAACTCTTATTATTATTATTATTATTACGTACCTTAAGACAAGATTACAAAGAGAATAACATATCAAAGAACGCCAGGCGAACAACTAGAATGGACCTATAAAACATACATTTCCTAGGACTATGCTCTAATACCAATGGTGATACCCCATAATTTTTAATAATTAGGTTGATCAAGTCTTCTTAATAAATACTATAGTTTGTCAAAACAATTAAATACCATCATTGGCATGAGACAAACGAAACAATATAGAATATACAAAAAGAGTGCGATAAGATAAATTCTATAAATTCAAAAGAATGGGAAAGACATCATCACCAAGCTCCAATGATATATAAACTAAAACCTATCAATACATAATAAATCCAAACCAACATCAATGATAAACCTCCACAATCCAGACAACTAAAAATCTAACTCAATACCAAAAAAATGTAAATGCTAGAACCAAAGTCATAATCATTGCACCTATCAAAACATAAACTAAAATAAATAAGATGACACATACATCCTGATAGTGGTGAAAAAACTGGAACATAACTCGATGCAGCAAGAACGGGAATGTAACAACCCTCATTTTTCATGTAAAAGTTGGTCAAACACAATACGCTAAATATGGGGTTTGTTTATCAATCTATATCATTCTCAGCACCGAAACCATAATAATAATGGTAACACATTTTACAAATTTCCTTTTAAAAGATGACATACACAACAAACCATTTAAACATTAACTGGTAATAAATAAAATTCAATATTCCACTAGTCATAAAATTCACCGATAATACAAACTATCCCAAAATGACTGAATAATAAATCGGGGCTTATGCCCATACAATAATCCATAATAATAAACTGGCTAAAATAGAAATATCAACTTATGATATAATCAAATGAACGAAATTAGTCGCTGTGCAAATATGACCGCAGGTTTGATCTCCTGTCAGTTTTGTTGTCCCTGTCTATGTAAACTTGGGGGGAGAAAACATTTATATTTTGGTTCAGCACCCTAGAGTTGCAAAAATTAACTTACGTAAATTAAAATGCAATAATACGATTAATTTAAAGTGTGTAACCCCCATCCGCACTCACATGCGTTAAGTACCTCACTCCTCACCTAAGTGCAATACTAAACGCATATCAATCCATGTCCCCCCCTCTGTGAAAGACTGCTAACCATAACAGTAATTAAAACCTAATGTAATCTAACATAACTCACATACTATAATTAATTATTTACACTTGTATTCTCATTTCCTAGAGTACCCCAGATATACTATCAAAAAATATAACATAACCTCTATCATGCATTCACGTAGCGTTTGGTTCATAATTGGTTGTCTATATCATTATATAATAAATTAATCTCAGTGAACTTATAAAGTTATATACATATATATTCTTACATATATACGATGCGTAAAGGTATCTACCTCCAGCGTCATGTTCGTACTCTATCGGTAAGTCCAGATGAGTCCCTAATCTAAATGGACATCATAAGATACATACAAGTGAGGCGATCCCTACATAGTACACCATTGTGCGGTCCATACCCCCGACGTTGACAATGGATCCCAGCATCTACACCTACCTCCTCGTAAGTGGTGTTGTTACGTAGTACCTATAATAGTGACCTACACAACGCCTAGCCCACATGCATCGACACGTTATTCGGTTCCGAGATGTACGCAACCCTAGTCGATAGGTCGTCTACGAACATGGGTATGTCCACACAAATAAATACATAAATATATTTATCACATAATATGTATAAGTAATTAACTCTATAATTATCCCACTAGAAGTATCCATAATCCCCAAGTAGTATTCTTACTTTATATATTAACCATTTAGTTAATTGTCAAATTTTTCATTCATAAGAATAGTGACACAACCTATCTTTATCACAAAAAAGTTTAGGTAATTAACTTTATAATAACCCCTGAGATGTCTCATTAATCACCTATTAATAATTTCCCAGAAGACCCATTTAATCGTCCGATACTAATTCCACTTTATGAATAAACCACCTAGTTAATTGGCAGGTTCAGATTTACCAATAGTGCCACAAATCCATTTTTAATAAAATATCCGCACACTTGGATGACGTCCCACTAACTCACATAAATTTCTAAGAATTCCCCGGGTAAATTCCTAGTCCCAACTTGACTTGCCCCAGGAGTCTAATCGATTCGCCTCTTGGGGCCAAATCGTTTCGCCTTAGGAGGCCGAATCGATTTGGATCTGGGCAAAACCCCGGATCTACTATGGTTCTTAAATACACAAATCATTCTTTAAACTCAAAATCCCATCCTAATAGTGCATACATTTAGATTTCTATAAGATTAGTTTCCCCATGACTTAGTACATATTTAGGTTGGTTAATTACACAAATTAACATGCAATTTCTTCCCAAACTTAAAATTGTATATCTGTAGAGGGGGCTTGAAGGTAATCATGAGATTAGGGATAATTCCCTAATTGGCAATTGTGTTTGAGATTAAGCAACCGAGGTAGCTCAAGCGTGGCAACTCAGCGAGGCAGCTTGGCGTGACAACTCATACTTTAACTTGTTGTATTAATCATATTGAATTTCTGTTTATGTTGACTGTAAGATATAATGGTTATAATGATGTAACGAGAATAATAATGAGTTTTAGTGTGAGGTCAAACTGTACTCGCGAGAGACCAGGCTTGGCAGGGCCTGGGAGAGCTTTTATGCTCTATCGAATGACCTCGCTGTGGGAACTTTAGAGGAACTTGGTCTGGAGGATTGAGAAGTAAGGCACCGTTGGTCATTTTCCTGACCATCTTAGATACACCGGGTAAAACACCTAAGGACCCTGACCGTGGAACCTCGGGCGGAGCAGCTTGGAGTTTCATCGGGGGTTGAGTTGCGAACCAAACAACCCTTTACTTAATGTCACATCTACTGTAGGTGATGTCACTAGCCAGCTAAAATAATGTCAGACCTGCACTTGAGTAAACCACCGTGGTATTTGGGGCTGTCACGCAGTTGGTGAGCCACCTCTACGATAACAGCCCCTGACACACAATGGTTAGGTGAAAGTCATGTCTTGGCATTTAATGTTTACGATGTGGAGACAACTAGTGCATCAGGCATTTAATGTTGTGACATAAAGTATGAGGGATGTCTTTCATAGTCTCTAATGACTGAGTTGCCTCGGGTGTGGTGTGGGGGGCTATTTAAGGACCCCAACCACCTTTTAGGAGAGAGATCTTTTTTTAGAGTTTAGAAGTTATTATTAGAGAGAATATACAATGGAGAGAGTCATTACAAACCAGAGAGTTTGCTCACCCACCATTGTCATTTATTAGGAAGCTTTTAATTCTTGATAGAGATTCTTGAGGGTGGTTTGTGTGTTTTGGCTGCCTTCCAAGGTGTATCTAGGGTGGTTGGTGTGTTTTGGCTGCCTTCCAAGGTGTATCTAGGGTGTTTACTTCTCTCTCCCTCTAGCTAAGTTAATTATAAGTTCATTACTACTTTCTGAGTTATACACAAGAGATCTGTGAGTTTAAACTGAGTATTATCTTCATTGAGCTTGTGTTTGGGTGTTCTATCACTAATACAAGGGTTTGGCTAATTAACTTATCATTACCATACTTCAAAGGGGTTACGCCTCCATCTATAATCTAAAGTACCCTCTTACATTTGGCGACTCTACTGGGGAGGCATTCTTCTAAGTGAGGAGTATAGCGCAAGATAATGATACTCAAAGGCTCAACTTTGATGACATCCAGCATAATAAAGAACAGGTTGTGAGAGAACTGGAGGCTCTAAGGGATGGGGTTCCTCGAATAGAGGTACCTCCGATTCAGGCGATGATTGGCATTCCAGGGGTGACACATGCTTCCACGAGTGCGGGGCTGGGACCCACTCAGGTGGCGCTCCTCATGAGTAAGTTTTATGAGTTTTTGCAAACTTCGGTAGCTTCAACGATGCTGGGAGGATTGGAAGTCAATGCTTTCGCAACACCAGGGACAGCCCCAACAGCCCGACCGGGTGCAGGTGTGGCGGGAACGGTCCCAACAAGCATACCCTCTGTTGTGAATCTAGCCGTGGGAGCCTCAGGAGTTTTAACGGTACCAACTGTGATGACTGTTCTAGCTACATCGGGTACTCAGCCTATGGTCCTGTTAGTTGTTGCCCCAGTAGCATCACCCATGGAGGAAATGAGAAAGGAGATGCAGAAAGAGATGTTGAATTTCATGCAAGCCTCCTCTAAATCTGCTGGTGAGGTAGTTTCGATTTATGATGAATTTCGAACACCCTATCCTCAGGAATACAAGGATGAGCCTTATCCAAAGGACTATATTCCTCCTATTTTTGACAAATACACAGGAAAGGGTGGGAACCCGAATGAGCATTTTAAGAGCTTTGTTGAACATTTTGAGGTATATTGTAATAATAAAAGGCTTAGGTTGAAGGATTTTTCTAAATCCTTGACCGATAAAGCCTATACTTGGTATTCCCATTTGACTCCTAACATCGTTTCTACATGGGAAGAGATGCATGTGTTGTTTGTCCAGAAGTTCTTTCTGGCAGAGGATGAGTTTACTTTGACCCAACTGGGTAGGGAGAAGAAACGACCTGGGGAAGAAGTGGTGGCCTATGTTCGAAGGTTTAGGGAAAGATCCCTCGACACGAGGGAGGAGACGAAAGAATCAAAGTTGTTGCAGATCTGCGCTGAGGGGCTGCTTCCTGAGTACATCTGCCATCTTATCAATGAGACGCGCGAGGGGACTTTTGCGGCATACCTAAAAGCAGCGAGAAATATCTCCTTGGTGGTGCGGACCAATTCGTTGGTGGTGCCCATGATGTTTAGGCAGTCGATGCAACCCGCGAGGGGGAGGTCTCAGACCCCACGGGTAGGGTACACCGAAGGGAGAGATAGGGGCAAAACACCGAAGAAGGACAATAAGAAGAAGTTCGGAAGAGACAGGGAAGACCCACTACCATTGCCTTGTACAGTGGAAGAAGTTATCAGTTGTTACAATGCGATGGTCCAAGGGGGAACGATCTATGAGCTAAAGGACGTTCCCGCCGGGGAGCCCGATGCGGCAACGAATGTGGATCCAAAGTATTGCTAGGTTCATCGGAGGATCCAATATCCAAACGAGAGCTTCTTTATACTGAGAAGAATCATCGACAAGTACGTGAAGGCATGGACATTACAAATCCCTCTATAGATTGTCAACAACAACCCCTTGCCAGTACATGGGGCCAACCTTGTGGTGGCCTATGATGAAGAGGCTGAGAGAGGAGAAAATGAGTTAACGATGAAGCAAAGAGAGTACGAAGAGGCTCTGGAAGGTTGCACGAGGGGAATGGCTAATGTAGTGTTGGCTTATGATGAAGCAAGTTCTAAGGATGTAGAGGAGGTATACGGCGTTAAAGGTGAGGAGGTAGACCTAGTTCTAAAATACTGTGCAGTTTCAAAATCCTCAAAGTTCACTTGGTTCTTCGACCAGGTGGGGGTACCGAAGGAGAGTACGTTGGATGTTACCCAGGCAATACTCGATATTGCGAGTAAGAATGCAGTACCTTCGCTAAGACGGAAGGGACCCATGGCCAGGTTGGTAAGAAGGTTTCTGTCAGAGGTAACCTTCAGCGATGCAGATAGGGCTGTAAGGTTCCCTCACAACAGGCCGTTGTATGTGACTGCCAGTGTCAACGGGATTAGCTTCGTAAGGACTCTTATGGATGGGGTAGCTTCCATCAATATCATGCCAATCAACTATTTCCATGCAGCCAATATTCCAGAAGAAAGGTTGATCCCCATGCCTTTGGTAATTTCGGGGTATGATAATCAATCTTCCAAGTCCAATGGGTACGTTAATGTTGGGATTGTAATGGGAAATCTGAGTTCCCATATCAAGTTCCACATAATAGAGAGTGCAATTTCCTATCATCTGCTAATAGGAAAGGTGTGGATGTACAACCAAGGGTTAGTTTCTTCTACGTACCACCAATGTGCCAAAGCAAATGTCAATGGAACAGAGGTAACCATTAGGGTTACAAAGAGGCCCTTCAGTGTTGAGGATTCTCACTTGGTGGACGCATCATTTTACATGGAGTTAGAGGAAGATGTCCGGGTCCTAACGAGAAGAATGTAGGGAGTCTGGGTACCCTCGATCAGAGAAAGGGTGGGACCCGTAAATGAGCAAGGTAAGGAGGTTGTAAGCAGCACAAGGATAATAGCCGAAGAGGCTCACTGGTTCGTCCCCTGACTCCAAAGCATATCTAAGAAGCTCAAAGATAGGATGAGTCCCAGAGCAAACCCAATTGAGCATGAGGTCCAACGACAAAGCGTGTTGAGTCGGTTTTCAGGAGAAAGAGTGGCTGAGGCTTCTGGAGAGAAGAAGAGGAAGGCAGTCACCACTACCAACAGACAATGTAAGAAGGTTATTATTGATTATAACGGTGTGAGCGGGCGGCCGAGGAAGCTGATGATGAGGTTGACCCGATATATAAATGTTTTCTGGTAGATCAACGGGGGCAATGCATGGTGATAGACAACTCTAACATATAGGAGTTCGTAGAGGATGTCGCTTAAGATCCAGACTACATGGTAGATCAGCCAAGGCCACAGGCACAAGAGTTGGAGAAGTTGAATCTAACAGAAGAAGGGGAAGATCTAAGGCCCATCTTAATCTCGAAGGACCTCAGCAAAGAGAAACGAGAGGCCTTAGTTGGGTTGATTCAGGAATTTATAGATGTCTTCACGTGGAAATACACAGAAATGGAGGGGCTGGATAAGTAAGTAAGCTGCCACAAGTTGAATATAATGCCTTCTGCCATTCCAGTGAAGCAGGCGACCAGAACGTACAAACCCGAGCTAGATTTGAAGATCAAGGAAGAGGTTCAATGCTTACTAACGATAGGGTTCATCACACCGATAAAGCACCCACTCTGGATATCGAGTATTGTTCCAGTGGGGAAGAAGGGCAAAAACTAAATAAGGATCTGCGTGGACTTCAAAGACTTGAATAGAGCTTGCCCCAAAGATGAGTTACCTCTGCCCTCCATTGATAGCTTAATAGATGCAACGGCTGATTATAAGATGTACAACTTCATAGATGGGTATGTAGGGTACAATCAGATCAAGATGGACCCCTCGAATGAAGAGAAGATGACATTTAGAACCCCATTGGGTAACTTCATTTACAGGGTGATACCGTTTGAACTCAAGAATGCTGGGGCAACTTACCAGAGAATAATGATGGCCATTTTCCATGACTTCTTCCATAAATTTGTGGAATTCTATGTGGATGATTTGGTCATCAAATCGAGGAAGGAGGAGTCCCATCTGAGCAATTTGAGGAAGGTGTTTTCTCGTTGCAGGAAGTTTAAATTGAGGATGAATCCACTTAAGTGTGTCTTTGGAGTGACAAGTGGGAAATTCATAGGCTTTGTGGTTGATAAACAGGGGGTGCAGATGGATCAGGACAAACAACAAGCGATCTTGGAAATTCCATATTCGAGAACGGTGAAGGAGCTGAAGAGTTTCCTCGGCAAAGTCTCCTACCTTAGGAGATTTGTACCTGAATTAGTAGAAATAACACATCCGTTGATGTAGCTGTAGCGAAAAAACATGAAGTTCAAGTGGGAGGAGGTTCACCAGGAGTCTCTGGACGGGCTGAAGAAACTTATCGTTTCACCACATATCATGGTTCCCCCAAAAGCAGGAATACCGTTGCAGCTGTACCTTACATCCACCACGAGGTCCATGGGAGCTTTGCTGGCACAGGAGATCGACGGGCAAGAACAGCCAGTCTATTACCTTAGCAGGATCATCTATGGACCAGAATTCAGATATAGTAGCTTAGAAAGGCATTGTTTAGACTTAGTCTTTGTAGCGCAAAAACTTAGGCATTATATGTTATCTTTTTCGATTCATATTGTAACTAGATGTGATCCTATTAAGTATTTGCTACCAAGGATAATTTTGATTTGTAGGGCAGCTAGGTGGTTCCTGATCCTATCTGAATATGACTTGAAGTGTGTGGTGCCTCGCACAATCAAAATCCAGGCATACGGTGATCTGTTGGCTATTTTCCCCTCAGGAACATTCGAGCCACCTAAGGAAGATATTCCAGGAAACAATTTACACGCCAACCACTTAGACACAACGAACGAGGAATGGACAATGCAGTTCAATGGGTCATCGACAGAAAAGAAAGGAGGACTAGGGGTTATTCTCCCGAAAGGAATGGAGGAGATTTTCCTTTCTTACAAGTTAGATTTCCCTTGCTCTAACAACGAGGCAGAATATGAAGCATTGGTGTTGGGATTGATAGAGGCTCTTCGAAGGGGGATTTATTCACTTTGCATCAAGGGGGATTCAAACTTGGTGGTTCAGCAAGTGAATGGAAAATACATATTGAAACATATGAGCCTGAAACCATACAGAACAATCATTCAGAGGCTCCTCGGCTAGTTCCATCAGACCAAGATCAAGAGGCAGCCCAGAACGATGAACCGCCACCCAGACTCATATGCCACCATTTCCCAGAACATAATCATGACGAGCGGTACAACTACCGTCGTGATCCAACGAAGAATAGCTCCTTTGATGGTATAGTCAATTCTACCAATGGAAGGGGATGAGGACTGGAAGGGAGAGATTAAGAGACAATTGGAGGCTGGTGACGGAACGATGGGGCTCAGAGAATTGGTCCAGTACTTTACAAACCAGGGAAACCTCTACTTTAGAAACGCAGGAGGATGGCTGTCGAGGTGCAGTGGTCCAGAAGAGGCAGAGCAAAGATTGAAGAAAATACATGAAGCGCACTGCGAAACAACGGAGATACCCCTCTACCGAAGGATTTAAAGAGAGGGGTATTTTTGGCCTAAGATGAAACAGGATGCAGTAGAGCTACAACGAATGTGCGAAAAATGCCAGTTGTTCTTCGAGGCAGCAGAATGTCACTTCGTGGAGGCTCAACCTGACTGGAGATATCCCTATATTGACTTCATTAAAGATAGAGTTATCCCGATGGAGAAAATTGATGCGATGGGACTTCGGCTAAGGGCCCCGAGATTCTACGTTCAAGAGGGGCAGCTTTATCGAAGGGATACTTTAACAGGCCTTTATGTTGTATCACAAGAGAAGAGGCATCGGAGGTCCTTAAGTGTGACAACCCGCTCCAAATAATAACGGGTGGCCAGCCCTATACTATAATAAATCAGGTATCTCAAATGGAACAGTCTCAACATCAACTGACAATACTAAATAATATAAGGCTAACTATCCGAAATCATAAAAAGCGAATTGCCAAAAATTTAAAACTTTTATTTATCATTGACGAAAACCAACCATACAACAACCAACCAACAATACTACATCTAACTATGATGAGTGATACAACAAACTCTACAGTATGTAAAGAATAAATAAAAGAGTACATTAAATTGTACAAAGTAAATTACCCAAATATACTGTCGGGTCACAGACAATACAAATAATCTGAGAAAAGAAATGTAAAAGTGTTAATCTACAACACTTGAATATAAACTCGAAATACAAACTGAATCCTAATCTAGATACATCAAAGATAGGAATCGTCTAAACAAGATGCTGCAACAGTCCGCTACTGCCACAGCTCCACGAATACACTGGATGGAAGAACATCAATGGCGTCCTTGCGGAGGAACACCTAAAGTAATACAATATATACATGGAGGGAGAAAATATAAACGGGTCAGAGCCCGAGTTGAAAACATTTTATAGCAAGTGTATTAAAATGCATAATAATTATAAATGCATTATGACATGATTTAATGGAATCGTCCTCTCCATAATGATCCATCTCACCTCTCAACTAGAGCGCACACTAAACGTATGCACGTGGTCTCCAAATGAATGCCCAAATATAAATTAGGCAATAACATCTAACTAGATCCCAAAGAGAAGATTCGATTAAAATTTTCTAACTTATCTCGCAATCTACCCTTAGCTAAGTTCCATCTACAACATTACTTTACTTTAAATGTTATAGTTCTCTTTATATTTGTTCATTTCTTGAACATATAAAGTTGCATAACCATCCACAGTTTAACATAATCACAATACATCAACATTCTCTTTTACTAGAATTTCATATATTCTAGTTATGCCCTCATTTGGCATGTAATCATATAAATATGTGAGTTATTAGCATCAAGTGCTAAGGACAAAACTTCTCCCGGTTCTCAACACAGCACTGCGTTTCGTGAGAGGGACGTCTCGCCGAAGCGAAATCCAAACAAGGAACCCCCCGTTACACTACTTCTGATAGTATTAATCTTCGAGATTTATTACGCCCTCAATGCATGATGCATGTAGCCCAAATTATTACTCAAATTTTAATTAATTAATATTCTCAATTCTCAACAGTACACAGCGTTTCATGTGTGGGACGTCTCATCGAGGCGAAATCCAAACAAGGAACCCACCCGTTACACTACTCCTGGCACTGTCGATCGTCGGGATAGGTGATATATATATATATATGAGCATTAAGGACTAAGTTCTCCTCA
Source organism: Sambucus nigra (assembly GCA_949130495.1). Classification (NCBI taxonomy): domain Eukaryota; kingdom Viridiplantae; phylum Streptophyta; class Magnoliopsida; order Dipsacales; family Adoxaceae; genus Sambucus; species Sambucus nigra. The sequence continues at coordinate 172,802,689 of OX422224.1, read as the reverse complement.
CTCCCAACATTACACTGAGCTTCGTGCGTGGGACATCTCGCCGAAGCGAAATCCAAACAAGGAACCCCCCCGTTACACTACTTATTGGCAATGTTGGTCGTTAAGGTCCATTAAGCCCTCGATACCAAAATACCAAACACATCCATAACATAATAACCATCCAACTGAGCTATAACTCGTGGACGCAGGCTCACATGCTATCATCTTCCAGTTGCCCATACACGTAGCGAACAGGGGCCACCTAGTGGGGTTCAACGACACCCACCTCGTGATCAACTCACGCACACAACGTCCCGGAAAGCGTTCATAGCTCCTAACCGGCAAGTGAGAACGTCACATACCCCCGACTTCTCACCCCCAAAAGAATGCATATATATCGCATAATAATCACAATGGACGACTATGACCTGGGGAATATCCACACCCTGCTCTTTGAGCAAGGACGTTCACCCTCAACGCACGCAACTTCCCAATGATAGCAAGGAGGGGGTATTCTTCACTATATATATATATATATATATATATATATATATATATATATATATATATATATATATATATATATATATATACCATCACATAAGGTATACATACATCATCACATCATATAAAGATATACCATCATATGAGGTATACCTGCCACATTGTTTTCATATTTATTATATGCCCTTAGGCGCAAATCTGATTAATCATCATTGTTTAGTATATTTCCCTCTTGATATACTAATCGTCAATTCTCACACATCTTCCCCACTTAGTATATACTATACTATTTCTCGCTTGAAGCTCACATGTCGCTTTTATTTATGGATTGTCTCTCAAATCCATTTATGTTAAGGATATTCTTTATCCTAATGCACTACATTTAGCATTTCTCATTGTGTGAGACTTCTCCCAAATCAATCATCATTAAGGATATTTATATATCCATATGCACATAAATTAACATTTATAATCCTCCATCCATATTAGGGTTCAATTTATTTCGTGAACCATTTAAAGTTATCCCATTCGGGATTGGATCCGAAGATCCATTTCTCTAAACTTATTCTCATTCTTTTATATAAATTTGATTATTATCTCCAAATAGGACCTCCAATCAAGGTGGGCTTCCCCACCTAGTATATACCAAAATCTCTAATCGATATTCCTCAATTTAAGTCTATATGAGTCCAATAATTCCTTATAAGGGAAACTCTCTAAAAGTCTCTGAAACATACTCCCAATAATTCCTATAGAGGTTCCCAATCAATAACCTCGAACGAAACGGGACGAAATTCTCCATAGAAAAACATCCCTCAAAAAGCCCTGTTTCCGAATCGATTTAGGTCATCAGACCTGGGACTTTGTCTCAGGCCGAATCGATTCGGATGGGGTCCGAATCGATTCGGTCACTCACACCTGGGCACCTGCATATTTCTGAATCGATTCGGCTAGGGGGTTGAATCGATTCGGCCTACCCGGAGGCTCGAAAATGGCTATATTTTAGTAGGCCAAAAATCCCAAAATTTATTTTAATCATCTTCTCTTCATTTCTCTTTAACCCAATCACATATATATCATCTATAAACACATATAAACTAAATTCTAACCTAGAAATCATTTATAAATCACAAATCTAAGGTTTTCCCAAAAAGTTAGGTTTTGTTAAACTAAACCTAAAATCCATAAATTTGATCCACAAATCATGAAATAAATGTACACAACAATTATTTAGCAAGTTTAATCACTTGCCTCGGGTTCGTAGGGTCTGATCCGTCCTCGAAATCGCGTAGATACCGAAAAAACTCCACTTTCTCTCTCTTTTCTCCTTCTTTCTCTTCTTCTTTCTTGTTCTCTCTCTCTTTCTTTCTTTTTATTTCTCTTTATCTCTAAGGAGAATAAGTCTCACGTAGGCATTATAAGCCTTATCTCCCAAGATACACAACTTTAAACATAATACATACTTTAAATGACTCGGTAACTTTAATTCGAGTCAAATGAGCTTAAATTATTTCGAAACCTAAATAGACCCCAAGTACAGTCATTTTGACTTTCTCGACCCTTCCAGACACAACTACTCCCTCAGAATCGCCATTCGAAATACTTTCTAACGACTTTAAATTTTGACCTCAATTGCCAATTTAGTTATTCTCCAATAAAATATTATTTATTTCTCCCAAAATAAATAAATCCTCGTCTCCAAGACCTCGGGTTGTTACAAACTTCCCCACTTAAAAAAAAATTCGTCCTCGAAATTTAGCTAAGCCTAATTCTCCAAAGCTCAACTAGTTCCTACCACCTCATCCTCACTAATCCTATCTCCAAATCTCTAACTTCTCACAAAGAATTTATTTTAATTTATTTTATTTCAAGTTATATAAAATCAATCCATTAACCACTAGGGCGCCCATTCACCCTTTATTTGAGCTTTTTTATCGCACCAATCAAAATGTGGCTTCTTTTGCCTCCAAATTTCCACAATTCCATAAATACAATTAATAGTAGCATATTAATAGTGTAAAAATTTTGAATGGTCCAAGAAATAACTCCTCTCAATTCCTGACATTCGCCCCTTTCGTGCGGGGGACGTCTCGGCTAAGCGAAATCCAAACAAGGAGCCATCCCAATACACTACTATGAGGCGACGTCGGGGATTGAGAGTTTGTTAAATCCGGTCTAGAGTTTGAAAATATTTTGGGGAAAAATCATTCTGATATGGTCCAAGGCCTAGAAAAAGTTTTATTTCGAAAAACAGTTATAAAAAATATTTTGATTTATGTCTTACAATATTTAAATAAAGTGCCTTATGTCCAACACAATGTCTTTTCAATCATCATACATATAACAACATATAGCTCACAAAGATTAGCATAATTATGAGCTAAAATTTTCCTGCGTCCCATCAATCCACAAATTCTGAACTCTTTTCAGAAACAACATCTTATCTCATATTAACATATAGCCATTTATATGGCTCATCCATATCTAGAATACAACAATTTTATAAGTCTAACATGACTATATAAAAAGAAGTAGCTTTATCATTACTACTTAACACACAACAACAATACTTACATTTACCACAAGGTTTATAGCTCTCTTTGAGCATATCACAAAATTATCTATTCTATCGAAAGATAATTAAAATAAGAGCCTAACTTGCTCAAAATTCACCTTAGGGTCATCACATTCATAATAGGGTTATAGCACTACCCTCTCATCAATATCTTTCATACGATATTCCTAAAACTTCATATAGTAATTATCCCGTTCATAAAGGAAAATTAACTTGTATCATCCATCTCTAATCCGATTGCCCTTCCTCATCAATAGGCTCCCAAACAAAGTCCTCCGGTCTAAAATGACCTCGAATATGTTGTAGGGGTTTCACTTTCAAGACTTCATCAAAACATGGTCCTTTACCTCTTTTAGACAATCTCTCTTTTTATGACCTATTTCTTTACAAAAGAAACATCTACCCGAAATTCCTCTCCACCCATCTTGAGGAACAAAATGTCGTTGTGACTCCCTATAGTCCGACTTATACCAACTAGCATTACTAGCACTCTCTTTGCCAAACCTACTAGATGAACTTGAATCTCCGAAGTTCTTACCCTCTTGCGAACGAAGACGATATTCATGACACTTTAATAGTGCCGCATTCACTACCTCAAAGAAAGTCACTAACGTAAGACTCTCTACCAAATGTTGCCGAATTATCAAATCTAAACCTCGAACAAACTTCGATATACATTTCTCTTCCATATTTACCTCATCATGTACTAATTTTGCCCATCTAGAAAAATCTTCCTCATATTCTGCCACCGTTCTATTACCTTGAAAAATCTTCGTATCCCGAGTCGGGGAAGGAAAATACCTTCGATCAAAAAGTTCCCAAAATTCTATTATAGGTAAAGTATCTCTCTGTTCAAATGTGGTGACAGACTCCCACCATTGAAGAGCTGCACCCGATAACTTAAAGGTGGTTAAAAACTGTTTCTCCACCTCACTACACTCAACCCTATGGAGGTGCCTCTGCATACTATTCTTCCATTGACTTGCAGCCATTGCATCAGCTCTCCCTGCAAACTCGAGAGGATGCCTCTTACGAAAATCTTCCTTCACTCTGTCCCATTTAGATAATCCTAAAAGGGTTTGGGCTGTTTGAACTGCAGGTTGTTGCACCATCGTGGAAATGGCAGCAGTTACTGCATGTGCCACAATATTGGCAACTTCATCTGTAGTCATGTTCCTTTGAGGCATTTGGGGTTGCACATTTTTAGCCCCTTTATTTGCCCTGACTAAACGACCTCCCTTCGGTGGCATCTGAAACAAGAACAATTGTATCAGAACGCCTTTCAAATATTTTCAAATTATAGAAGAATTATGGACGTATGCAATTGTCCTAATAATAAGGCTCTACATCAAGAACACTTACGAAAGATCGTAGTAACCCACACAGATCCTAAAGACACTAGAACCTGATGCTCTGATACCATCTGTGACAACCCGCTCCAAATTATAACGGGTGGCCAGCCCTATACTATAATAAATCAGGTATCTCAGATGGCACAGTCTCAACATCAACTGACAATACTAAATAATATAAGGCTAACTATCCGAAATCATAAAAAGCGAATTGCCAAAAATTTAAAACTTTTATTTAACATTGACTAAAACCAACCATACAACAACCAACTAACAATACTACATTTAATTATGATGAGTGATACAACAAACTCTACAATATGTAAAGAATAAATAAAAGAGTACATTAAATTGTACAAAGTAAATTACCCAAATATACTGTCGGGTCACAGACAATACAAATAATCTGAGAAAAGAAATGTAAAAGTGTTAATCTACAACACTTGAATATAAACTCGAAATACAAACTGAATCCTAATCTAGATACATCAAAGATAGGAATCGTCTAAACAAGATGCCGCAACAGTCCGCTACTGCCACAGCTCCACGAATACACTGGATGGAAGAACATCAATGGCATCCTTACGGAGGAACACCTAAAGTAATACAATATATACATGGAGAGAGAAAATATAAACGGGTCAGAGCCCGAGTTGAAAACATTTTATAGCAAGTGCATTAAAATGCATAATAATTATAAATGCATTATGACATGATTTAATGGAATCGTCCTCTCCATAATGATCCATCTCACCTCTCAACTAGAGCGCGCACTAAACGTATGCACGTGGTCTCCAAATGAATGCCCAAATATAAATTAGGCAATAACATCTAACTAGATCCCAAAGAGAAGATTCGATTAAGATTTTCTAACTCATCTCGCAATCTACCCTTAGCTAAGTTCCATCTACAACATTACTTTACTTTAAATGTTATAGTTCTCTTTATATTTGTTCATTTCTTGAACATATAAAGTTGCATAACCATCCACAGTTTAACATAATCACAATACATCAACATTCTCTTTTACTAGAATTTCATATATTCTAGTTATGCCCTCATTTGGCATGTAATCATATAAATATGTGAGTAATTAGCATCAAGTGCTAAGGACAAAACTTCTCCCGATACTCAGCACTGCACTGCGTTTCGTGCGTGGGACGTTTCGCCGAAGCGAAAACCAAACAAGGAACCCCCCGTTACACTACTTCAGACAGTATTGATCTCCGAGATTCATTATGCCCTCAATGCATGATGCATGTAACCCAAATTATTACTCAAATTTTAATTAATTAATATTCCGAATTCTCAACAGTACACTGCGTTTCATGCGTGGGACGTCTCGCCAAGGCAAAATCCAAACAAGGAACCCCCCCGTTACACTACTCCTAGCACTGTCGATCGTCGGGATAGGTGATATATATATATATACTAGTTGTGCCCACGTGCGTTGCACATGTGGCCGTTTCCAGATATTAATCTTTCACTGCAAATTTGTGAAGGACAATGTAATAAAAATACTTGCAACATATTATGTAGAATCTGTTTTGTTATAATATAATATAAAGTACCTAATACGAATCATCAATCATTACTCCAAAAATTAAACCTCCATTCAACTGTAAACTCTACAAGATATTTCTGTGAATACTCTAAATCTATCACAAACGAACTCAAAACTTCATACTCAAAAGTAGGAAGAAATACACACAAACATGAATGTATATATAATCCGAATAAATATATTACAATGAAATTAGCTGAAATGATTTATAGGAAAATATCATTAAACAAAAGAAGTTAAAAAAAGCTTCAGCAAGCAAATTCCAAATCGCAATTATTGAAATATGACATTTGATAAAAACAGTGTGTAATCCTAAAAACTGAAAATTTAATGCTTAAATATGTTGCTTTTGACGTTTGTTAGGATTCAAAGGTTCTTCTTCCTCTTCAACTTTATGAGCGACGAACATGGATGACATTATCCGAAGAACCTTTGTACAACATTCTTGTCCCGTTACATAATCCAATTGATGGATTTATATTACGTACAAGAATGATTGGACAATTATGTTTATGTTTCAATACATGTGGTGGCAATCCATTCGGCATCAAAGAATTTAAAAATTCTTCTTGATAATAGTTGTGCGTGTCATCCACAGCTTCATCAAAGCTATTTAATGTCTTCAATTCTTCGGGGAACATATCAATCATCATATCATTAAATGAGTCTACGTGCTCATTTGTTGTTGCAAGAATTGCTCGATTTGTCAAGAAGTTTGGCGAGTTGACATTTATATTTAATGATGGGAAGATAACGTCAATGAGAGACTGTTCGGGGCCCTCATCATGTGTTGATGCTTCCGTCCCATTGTCAATCCGTATAAGGAAATCTCAAAGTGAGGAATTGACACCCAAATATTTAACTACTTAATCATCACTATGAAGTTAAACAGGGCATTAGTTCTTTTTAGGCATTACATTTACATAATATGATTGATGGATAATCAGCCTTAACATATCAATACAACAACTTTCAAAGATAAATTACGTGAGACGGAGAAACTGCATTCATGTACATTGAATATAAATTACAAAATAACAAAGAGAATCCATCCGGTTAATAAGTATGGCCAAACCTATCTTTTCAAGAAATTAAAACAATTTACTCAACAAAAAGATGAATTGAAAACAACAAATGTAAATTAATTTTAAAAAATTAAAAAAAAATTATGGTACTTGAATAAGTGCAATGTATTCCATAAGTATTCATAAACCATAAATTAAATAAGTGACACTCAGTACTAAATATTAAGAGCAGGTAAAAACAAACTGAAATTCTTTGAACACTATGTATCTAAAGATGCTAAAGATACAGTTTAGAGTGTGTGTTTGAGTTGACAAAGATAATTCAACCAAGGCGTGTAATTGTAGCTTCAGTAAGGTAATTTGGACTCATTTTGCTCACTTATTTGGTTGTTCTTGGAAGTTATGTTTTTCTTAGTTGGGGAGTTAAAACCTGAACCGACGTAAGACTTAATAAGAAAAATATATTTATGTAGAGAGACAAAATGAATACATTGAACCATACAGTGTGAAAAAATTTCAACACAAAAGAATTTCAAAAATAATCTTTTTACTATTTAAAAAAATAGTCCGCGCCAGCAGTACGCATAGGCGGGGACCGTTTTTTTAGTATCTTGGTGCGCGCCAGCGGTAGATATAGGCGGTATTATAAAACATTTTAAATAAAATGTACAAAAAAAAAACAGTTTTAAACAATTTTTTAAGTGCCTAAAGATTTTATTTAAAAAAAATTGTTTCAAGTAAAATCCAAGCATGGGAGTGTTTTAAGAAATTTTTACAAAAATTCTAATAGTTACAAAAATTGTTACAAAAATTCTAATAGTTACAAAAATTGTTTTATAAAAATAAAAAGTCAGTAGTTCCAAAACAGTAACTATTAGAATCTTAATTTTTTTAAATAAAATCTTTAGGCACTTAAAAAATTGTTTACAACTGTTTATTTAAAACCATTTTTTTAACATTTTATTTAAAATGTTTTATAATACGCGACCAAAATAAAATTAACACGACATGGCACGACAGACCTCAAAATCTTAATTTTACGTAAAATGAATATGACACATATGAAAGTGACATGGCAAGATACAAAATCCCTTTTTTTAATGAAATGCGAACACGACCCACTTGTCGTGTTGCATTTTAAGTGGGTTGTGTTAGTATTTCGTAAAAAATGAGATTTCGTGTTGTGTCATATTACTTTTATAGGTGAAAATAAGATTTTGAGGCGTGTCGTATCGTTTTTATTTTGGTTGGGTTCGTGTTTGGTTAAAAAAATAATATATATTGTGGCGTGACACTTTTACTTGGGTCGTGTTCTTGTTTTGTAAAAAAATAATATTTCATGTTGTGTCGTGACACTTTTCTTAAGATCGTGTTCACGCTTGGTTAAAAAAAAATTATCGTGTCGTGTTGTGTCGAGTTTCTTTTATTTGAGTCGCATTCGATTATAAAAACAATTTTCAATTTAAAAAACAGTTTTTTATTTGTTAATTTTTTTCCCAATTTTATGTAAAAAAATATTTTTTTTGAAAAAAAACAGTTTTTAAATCCATCTTAAAAAAAACTTCTATAAAAGTATCTTAACAATTTTATTAAATAAAAAACGGGGTTTTAAAACTATCATAACAGTTTTTATAAAAAAATAGTTATTTTTTAATTTAAAAAATAAAAAAAATAGTTTAAAATATTATTTTTTATTGAAAAAAATTAACAAATAAACAAATATTTTTTTGATCTTTAGAGAAAAAGGGCAAGTTTGTCTTTTAAAAAATAATTGGAGTGTTTTAAAAAAATTTAGAATCTTTCTGAAATAAACATGAATACAAATATGTCTAACTGAGAAATCCATATGAATGCATAAAAAATAATAATTTAATAAGGTGTGAACTTGGTAATTCCTTAACTTAAAAAATATATATATAATTTTTCTTAAATTAACATTGAATTTAGAACTATTATAAAACATGAATATAACAACAATAAAATTGGAAATACAAAATCTCACCACAAAAGAGAGACAACATTCATGAATGAGATAGATATAATTACAAAAATTATATATTTGCTTTCAAATTAACAAATGCATACTTTTGATGGCAAATGGAAAAGGAGTAAAAAATTAGAGAAAAAATTATGAGTATTGACCTTGTTTTTTGGACAAGAAACAACAACAACGAAGAAACTATGCAATATGAATCTGATGGGAAGATTAAGGAACTTGGGTAGCTGACTTTTAATTTCTAGGGTTTCAAGATGAATGTATTTGAAAGTTTTGTTAGATGAATGTATTAGGAGAGGGAATGTATCAAGTTATGATTCATAGAATGATTTTAATTTAATGAATGTGTGGGTTTCATGATGAATGTATTTGAAAGTTTTGTTAGATGAATGTATTAGGAGAGAGAATGTATCAAGTTAATAAATGTGTGAGACTAATATTAAGGGTATGATAGGAAATGTTAATTTAATGAGGGTAGTTTAGTACTTTGAGAGTTGAAGAGGAACTTCCCTCTTTTTAAGTAGTAGAGATATATATATATGAGCATTAAGGACTAACTTCTCCTCACTCCCAATATTACACTGAGCTTCGTGCGTGGGACGTCTCGTCGAAGAGAAATCCAAAAAAGGAACCCCCCGTTACACTACTTATTGGCAATGTTGGTCATCAAGGTCCATTAAGCCCTCGATACCCAAATACCAAACACATCCATAACATAATAACCATCCAACCGAGCTATGACTCGCGGACGTAGGCTCACATGATATCATCTTCCAGTTGCCCATACACGTAGCGAACTGGGGCCACCTGGTGGGGTTCAACGACACCCACCTCGTGATCAACTCACGCACACAACGTTCCGGGAAGCGGTCATAGCTCCTAACCGGCAAGTGAGAACGTCACATACCCCCGACTTCTCACCCCCAAAAGAATGCATATATATATCGCATAATAATCACAATGGACGACTATGACCTGGGGAATATCCACACCCTGCTCTTTGAGCCAAGATGCTCACCCTCAACGCACGTAACTTCCCAATGATAGCAAGGACGGGGTATGCTTCACTATATATATATATATATACCATCACATAAGGTATACATACATCATCACATCATATAAAGATATACCATCATATAAGGTATACCTGCCACATTGTTTTCATATTTATCAAGGTTCTAAAAAACGCGGGGCATGATTGAGGCGTGGAGGCCAAGCCTTAAGCCTTAGAAGCCTAGGCGTAAAATGGGGTGAAAAGGCGTTTAGGCCTTCTTAATATATTTTAATATTTTTTAACCATAACAATGTTATTAAAATACAAAAATTGCACATATCATACAAATATGTCTGAATATATGCAAATTAAAATACTATTTGATTAATTCGGATGAGATAACGGTTCGGTTTGTAAACAAAATCTTTAAAAGGCAACATCGTTTCACTAAAGCATTGTTGTTATTAGAAAAAAGTGTGCCTTAAGGGTTTTTCCAAGAATAGGGCGTGAAAAGCGTAAGGCAAGGCGTTTCTCCCAAGCCTTAAGCCTAGGCGTGCCTAGGCGAGTTTTTTAGAACAGTGATATTTATTATACGCCCTTAGGCGCAAATCTGAATAATCATCATTGTTTAGTATATTTCCCTCTTGATATACTAATCATCAATTCTCACACATCTTCCCCACTTAGTATACACTACACTATTTCTCGCTTGAAGCTCACATGTCGCTTATATTTATGGATTGTCTCTCAAATCCATTTATGTTAAGGATATTCTTTATCCTAATGCACTACATTTAGCATTTCTCATTGTGTGAGACTTCTCCCAAATCAATCATCATTAAGGATATTTATATATCCATATGCACATCAATTAGCATTTATAATCCTCCATCCATATTGGGGTTCAATTTATTTCGTGAACCATTTAAAGTTATCCCATTCGGGATTGGATCCGAAGATCCATTTCTCTAAACTTATTCTCATTCTTTTATATAAATTTGATTATTATCTCCAAATAGGACCTCCAATCAAGGTGGGCTTCCCCACCTAGTATATACCAAAATCTCTAATCGGTATTCCTCAATTTAAGTCTATATGACTCCAATAACTCCTTATAGGGGAAACTCTCTAAAAGTCTCCAAAACATACTCCTAATAATTCCTATAGAGGTTCCCAATCGATAACCTCGAACGAAACGGGACGATATTCTCCATAGAAAAACATCCCTCAAAAAGCCCTGTTTTCGAATCGATTCGGGTCATCAGACCCGGGACTCTGTCTCAAGCCAAATCAATTCGGCTGGGGTCCGAATCGATTCGGTCACTCAGACCTGGTCACCTGCATATTTCCGAATCAATTTGGCTAGGGGGCCGAATCGATTCGGCCTACTTGGAGGCTCGAAAATGGCTACTTTTTAGTAGGCCAAAAATCCAAAAATTTATTTTAATCATCTTCTCTTCATTTCTCTTCAACCCAACCACATATATATCATCTATAAACACATATAAACTAATTTTTAACCTAGAAATCATTTATAAATCACAAATCTAAGGTTTTCCCAAAAAGTTAGGTTTTGTTAAACTAAACCTAAAACCCATAAATTTTATCCACTAACCATGAAATAAATGTACACAACAATTATTTAGCAAGTTTAATCACTTGCCTCGGGTTCGTAGGGTTTGATCCGTCCTCGAAATCGCTTAGATGCCGGAAAAACTCCACTTTCTCTCTCTTTTCTCCTTCTTTCTCTTCTTCTTTCTTCTTCTCTCTTTCTTTCTTTCTATTTCTCTTTCTCTCTAAGGAGAATAAGTCTCCTGTAGGCATTATAAGCCTTATCTCCCAAGATACACAACTTTAAATGATAATACACACTTTAAATGACTCGATAACTTTAATTCGAGTCAAACGAGCTTAAATTATTTCGAAACCTAAATAGACCCCAAGTACAGTCATTTTGACTTTCTCGACCCTTCCAGACACAACTACACCCTCAGAATCGCCATTCGAAACACTTTCTAACGACTTTAAATTTTGACCTCAATTGCCAATTTAATTATTCTCCAATAAAATATTATTTATTTCTCCCAAAATAAATAAATCCTCGTCTCCAAGACCCCGAGTTGTTACATCAAGCAGACGCACAATCCGGCTCACTTAGGAGGGGCCAAGTTATACGATCAGTTGATGACTTTGGGATCCTATTGGCCAATAATGGAGAAAAATTCGGCTGAGTTCGTTCGAAAGTGCAAGGCTTGCCAACTTCATAAAAATATGATCCATGCCCCGTCAGCGGACTTACACTCCCTGGCAACACCTTATCCTTTTCACACTTGGGCGCTCGACCTGGTAGGGGCAATACACCCTTCATTGAGGGGGAAGATATGGATACTAGTAGCAACGAAATGCTTCACAAAGTGGGCTGAGGCAACACCACTAAGAAGGGCAGCAACGAGAGTGGTGAGCAACTTCATCAGAGAATACATCATTTGTCATTTCGGGATCCCAAAGGTTATCCTTTTGGACAATGGAACCCCTTTCGTCAATTCAGAAGTAATGATGCTCACAGATAAATACTTCATTGTCCATCACACTTTGACTGTTGCATATCCAAAGGGAAATGGTCAAGCCGAAGCGATTAACAAAACTTTGGTCAATATCTTAGCTAAAATGATGGAGGACTTCCCAGGATCATGTGATGACAAGATACCAGCAGTTTTGTGGGCCTATCGAACAACTAAGAGAAATCCTACAGGGTATACACTGTTCTCTCTTATCTATGGGGCCAAGGCGATTCTCCCAGTAGAGTTAGAAGTCCCCTCTGCTCGATATGCCTTGCGAAGTAGCATGCCTCCCCAGAATAAACACGTGCAGTTGGAAGCGTTGGACGAACACATAGACAATGCGATGCAGCACTTTCAAATGTATACGAAGCAACTCTCCAGTGCGTATGATAACTTAGTGAGACCAGGGAAGTTCGTGGAGGGGGACCTCGTATTGAAAGTGGTAGTGAAACATATTAGGGGGCTTCCTCTTCCTAAGTTTGCAGCAAATCGGTAAGTACCCTTTATTATAAAAGAGGCTCATGAATCAGGTTATTTCTTAATCTTTAAGATGGAAGAAGACAAACCATTCAAGATTAACAACAAATGGTTGAAAGTCTATCATGTGTAGGCAGTTCTGTTTGACCACTGATGTAATTGGCTGCTATGAATACACAAGTTCTTTATTTTTATTATGATGTGTGAACAAGTTATTTTTATTATAACTCAAGAAGAGATGAAAGAATTACAGAACTTCACAATCAAAGCAAACAGCTGTAACACAGAGATGGCATAAGAAAATAAGTATCTTTTTTTTCCATTCATGAACTTTGGTGCATTACAAAATTGGGAGCTACTGCCCAAGAATTACATGAAAAGAAAAGAAAAAATACATATATAAAAACTCATTGGCCCAAGAGAAACCACAGATCAGGAGAAGAGAAAAAATCTCCAGGAAGGCCCGAAGAAGCTGCTTGGCAAGACTGTTGAGTGTTAATAGAGATCTCCAACCTTGTCTGTGCCTATGTGCGCTTAATCAGGAGTTTCTCTCATTTTGACTTCACCGCGCGTAGAGATTTTTCGAGGTCCCCCACCTCTTTGTCAATAGTTTCAAGCAGAGGTGCTAGCTCGGCCAACTTGGCTTCATCGGTCCGCTGATCCTACTGATCTTTTCGTAAGAGCTCCCTCTGGATGTCCAACTGCTGGTTATTTAAAGTCTTTAAATGGGCGATGAGCCAGTCAAAATGGAACCCGTCATGACCCAACTCCCTCAAATAACCCAATAATTGGTTGAGGAAGGGTCTGGTAACATTTGCAGTCGGAGTATTAGCGATTTTAGCAATAGCGGTGGCCATGACTTGAAGCCTATGGCTCATAACTGTGATGTTTGAACGTAGGCAATCCACTATAAAGGTCTCAGGATGATAGCTCACAAGTTGCTCAATTGCCAAATGGTGGTTAGCAGGCATTTGGGGAGAACGGTGAAGCACCATCATGGGAGGAGCTAAGTTGAGCAGAGGAAGTTTGCACCCAGATTTGCTCTCTGCAGCAGCACCTTTCGTGGTGCCTTGATCATTATGGCTAGATTTTTCGGAGGAGATAGGTCCACGATGTGGCGAGGCAATGGGCGAAGGAACTGGTGGATAATCCTCCTAAACAACCTGAAAATAGTCAGAGGAAATACAGAGTTATAGAAAAATCTTAACAAGTGTTTTCGTTATTAAGTCACCGATGTAGGTGGAGTTTTTGAAAAATTTTAACAAGTGTTTTCGTTGTTAAGTCGCCGATATGGGTGGAGTTTTTGAAAAAAATCTTAACAAGTGTTTTCGTTATTAAGTCACCGATATAGGTGGAGTTTATAGAAAAACCTTAATAAGTGTTTTCGTTGTTAAGTCGCTGATATAGGTGGAGTTTATAGAAAAACCTTAACAAGTGTTTTCGTTGTTAATTCACCGATATAGGTGGAGTTTTTGAAAAAAATCTTAACAAGTGTTTTCGTTGTTAAGTCATCGACATAGGTGGAGTTTTTGAAAAATCTTAACAAGTGTTTTCGTTGTTAAGTCACCGATATAGGTGGAGTTTTTGAAAAAATCTTAACAAGTGTTTTCATTGTTAAGTCATAAGCACAGTTGAAGTTCGAGAAACTGAGAAATACAGAGAAACTAACAAAGTACCTCAGCAGCAGTAGGAGCGAGAACGGGAGTCACCACGGGGGCCATAATGGAATAAACCATTGGAGGCGAGCTCATTACCTCAGAAGCCTCAACGGGGACCTTAGTTGCAGAAGACTCAACGGTAGGCAAAATTCACTCGCTAACATAAGGTACTAAAGCTAACTTGGGGGCATCATCCTAAGAAGATGTTGAACCTTCAAAACATGCCCCAACGAGAGCAGTAGCACCAACCTGACCTGGGAAGAAAAAAGGCCACTTAGAGCAAAGGGCGGTGAGAGACTTGGAGAAAGATGCAAATAAAAAGCCAAGTGTTTGACACAAGAAGTAAACACAAAAGAATAAGGGGTAGGAATGCACCTAACTTACCCCCGTTATGGCACCAAAAAGAGGAACTGCGATAAGGGGCCTTGGCAATACAGGACGAAGGAGAATGCTAGCTATCAGCGATGCCACTTCCACCTAAAGTGGCCAAACATATTTAAAATGATAAAAAAAACAGCGGGACAAATAAAATATGTAAGGGTTGGAAAGAAATCTACCTGCGGGGCACTCTGTTAGATCACAGCGAGGGGCAGAGGGACCTCTTGCTCCGATGGTAACTCAGAAGACGCTACAGTAGTTGCCTCTGGCCGCCATGGCATTTCAGCAGGCCCCCGCAGCAGCTTCCTTAGCCCATTGGGAGGACAATCTCCATGAGTAGGTAAGGCTTGTTATGAGGTAACGAGGAGGAATGATATCAGCTTGAGATATACCATAATATCCCCCCACGAAGTGGCTTACAGGGGGACGGGAGGATTAGGCCTTTCTTCTCTTACTCCCTGCACCAAAACATTTTCTTGGTAAGAAATGAGCAGATGCAACACACCTTAAGAGAAGGGGAATGAGAAATAAAGAATGCATACATACCTCAGATCTAGAGGGAGAACGAGAAGGTATAATTACTGGTGAAGGTGGAGAGGAGGCAGCGGCAGAAGGAACTGGTGATGAAGGTTTCTCAAGAGTTTGTCTATTTTGGGTCTTGGTACCCAGCGTCTTCTTCCTGGAACTCGTTGCACCACCAGTTTCAGGTACCCTCATCCTTCTTCTCCTTTTTACTATTAGCTCTATGGGATTAACCACGATTATGGGGAATGTACCCGAAGGAAGAACGACAACAGCGCACCTTCGAAACTCAGCATGTATTATATCAACTTCAGCTTGCACCTGCCTCCTCAACTCTTCGACCATCTCTGGAGACATAGGAGGGGGAACGGAGGCAATAGGGAATGCCTCCAAAGGAATTTACATTTAAACTTGGGCCTTAGACTTCTTGGCCTTCTTAGTAGGTGGATGAGAAGGCCCTTCTCTCGTGGCATCTTCGACCGGGGGGGGCAGATGGTTTGGGAGTTGCAACGGCCTTGGGTTTGGGCGTGGCAATAGGGATCATGGGGCAGTAAGGAGGAAGTTCACTGGGAGTCTCTTTGGGGGTATGGTTTAAAGGGAACTCAACTCCAAGCACGGAGTTTCCCTTAAGACCCAGTTCAAAAGAAGAAAAGAAAAAGATAGGGGGATATTAAGGGGGGGACTGAATATACTCATGAATTATTTTCAACTGCTCCGAATGGAACTTAGTGGTAAAAGAAGTGGATACGTATCCATTCCTTGTAGTACTAGAAAGGGTGACATTACCATCGATGGTGGATGTCACACCAAGCACCGCGGCTGCAGTATAGAAGGTGCAGGCTTCAGCGAAGGTGGCCTTTGAGTGGTTATCCTGGAACACAGGTCAAGGGCCCCCCTGATCGAACCCAAACTGCCTACTACATCTATTAAGGTTTTAAGGCTCTGAGGCGTATCCCCATTCAGTGTAGGAGGGGAAAAACCCCAGGGTAAAAAGAAGCACTACGGCTTGCGAGGGATATTCTACAATCGGATGGAACTTGATCGTTGTGGCTGCAGAAGGAAAGAAGCCCCAACTATGGGCAAAGATAGACTCATTGTATGGACTCGTCACGAAGGAGTTTAAATGATCAAAAACCTCTATTAACTCCTTTCAACTTTGCTTCTTGTGGAAACATAGGAGGCATGGGGGCTTGATACTGCCCACGGGTATAGGAATAAACTTGGCGGCGATGGAGGGAAAATGGGTGTAAAGAAAGCCCGTTAGAATAATGGTGTTGGAAAAATTGGCCAAGTTGTAATGGCCCAGTGATCATGCCATGTCTAAGTGGGTTCTATCCAACTAGGTGTACAGGGACCCCAAAGCACAACGCGGTGTACACCAACCCATTTCCCCGAACCAGTATGCGCGATAAAGCCCAACCTTGGAAAGAGCACCAGAGTGAGAGCTCTGCATGTGTGTGTGCCAGGCATTGAAATGGGTTGGTGACCCCCAGGTGCTTCGAAGTCAATTTGAGAATAGGGGGAGTCCCCATGGTCTAGGCGGAAACTCAGAGTCCCCTCTGGGGGTAGATAGCCCCACTTTGATGAATATACTTCCTCATAACCTAATAGTAAAGGGTAGAACTTGGAGGAGAAATGGCAGGTCTTTCATGCCTCAAAAAATTTATCATCTTCTTCAAAGATGGGCGCCCCACGATAGAAGTGTAGCTGCTCTTGACGAGCAGTATTCAGGGCAACGACGCTAGAGGCGACAGCAACACCAGAAGTGGTGGAAGGGGAGCCTAGCTGAGTGGTGGTAGAAACCTTGGAATCACTTGGAGAAGCCATAATAGAGTGACGATGGATGATATAGCTGGGTAAGAAGGACTAAGAACAAGGAGGGAGGAGCACAATCGCAGGTGGTGGTGAAAAATATGAGAGAATGAGGTGACTGGGTAAATAATGGGGCAACAATGGAGGTCGCACAGAGTTCGCAAATAGTTTCTCTCTCTATTGAAAGCGAGGAGCTTGAAGAAGATGAAGGAAGGAGAAGGATTTTGAAATAAAAGAGACTTTTGATGGGTTCTAAACCCGACTTTTGAGTTTCCCACCATCGCACATGCAAATTCCGCCTATAATCATTTCAAAAGAACATGTGGCACATCGAGAAGGGTCTCGATAGTTGAAAAGACAGCGCCACATCATTAATGAAGTGACGCTTGGGGAAAAGGAGGAGGTTGCCTTCTCCAGCAAGTTTGAGTTTTGGCACCGAATTTTTGTCAAGCATATCCAATGACTCCTCACGAAGGCAGTCCCCCAACGATTAAAAAAGATACAATGTCCCCTCCCCATAAGTCGAAACGTTGTTTAATTTGTGGCTCAATTACATCGAGGATAATTCCTACTTTTTCGAACATAGCGAAGCATTATAAGGGAGAATTTCACTTACCAAGAGTCCAAATGAGTATTTGAGAAGGTTAGTAGGCCTTTCGGAAGAATTTCAAATAATAAAGCTAGAACGGTTGAGGCTCAACACAAGGAAAAAGTGGCGATGTCCCTTCGCCCAAGACCCAATAAGTCATGGCGCTTCGGCTCAGGTACATCAGGGAGAATGTTAGTTTTTCCAAGAGATTATAACGTTGCGGTTCTAACGAATAGAGGAGGCCATAATTTTTCGCGCAAAGAGGGTTCATCGGATTGAAAAGTTTTGTGCAGACATTTCTTGCTCCAATAAATCTCTCAAAGAAGGGGAAAATGTAGAGGGGGCTTGAAGGTAATCCTGAGATTAGGGATAATTCCCTAATTGGCAATAGTGTTTGAGATTAAGCAACCGAGGCAGCTCAAGCGTGGCAACTCAGCGAGGCAGCTTGGCGTGACAACTCATACTTTAACTTGTTGTTAAATCATATTGTATTTCAGTTTATGTTAACTGTAAGCTATAACGGTTGTAATGATGTAACGAGAATAATAATGAGTTTTAGTGTGAGGTCAAACTGTGCTCGCGAGAGAGCAGGCTTGACAAGGCCTGGGAGAGCTTTCATGCTCTATCGAATGACCTCGCTGTGGGAACTTTAGAGGGACTTGGTTTGGAGGGTTGAGAAGTAAGGCACCGGTGGGGCTTGTCCAGACCATCTTAGATACATCTGGTAAAACACCGAAGGACCCTGACCGTGGAACCTCGGGCGGAGCAGCTTAGAGTTCCATCGGGCGTTGAGTTGTGAACCAAATAGCCCTCTACTTAATATCACATCTACGGTTGGTGATGTCACTAGCCAGCTAAAATAATGGTAGACCTGCGCTTGAGTAAACCACTGTGGTATTTGGGGCTGTCAGGCAGTTGGTGAGCCACCTCTGCGACAACAGCCCCTGACACACAGTGGTTAGGCAAAAGGCATGTCTTGGAATTTAATATTTATGACATGGAGACAACTAGTGCATCAGGAATTTAATGTTGTGACATAAAGTATGCGGGATGTCTTTCATAATATTTAATGAGTGAGTTGCCTCGGGGGTGGTGTAGGGGGCTATTTAAGGACCCCAACCACCTTTGAGGAGAGAGATCTTTTTTTAGAGTTCAAAAGTCATTACTAGAGAGAATACACATCGGAGAGAGTCATTACAAACCATAGAGTTTGCTCACCCACCATTGTCATTTATTAGGAAGCTTTTAATACTTGATAGAGATTCTTGAGGGTGGTTGGTGTGTTTTATCTGCCTGCAAGGTGTATCTAGGGTTCTTACTTCTCTCTCCCTCTATCTAAGTTACTTCTAAGTTCATTACTACCTTCTGAGTTATACACGAGAGATCTGTGAGTTTAAACTGAGTCTTATCTTCATTGAGTTTGTGTTTGGGTGTTCTATCACTAATCCAAGGGTTTGGCTAATGAACTTATCATCACCATACTTCAAAGGGGTTACGCCTCCATCTATAATCTAAAGTCCCCTCCTATAATATCTAATATCATAGACTATTAATCTCACACTTTAATCCCATAATCCTCTTCAATTAAAATCAAATTTTTGGCTCTATATATGGATAAGAAATATTATTAATTCAAGATCCTAAAATGTGAATTCTATAATCCAATTCAAGGTTACTTTCATTCTAAATTTCTTGGTTAATTCTCCAATCATTAACTCTTTAAACACAAAATTCTGATTTGAAACCTCTACATGCATAAGATTGAATCCTATCAACCCATCATCAAATTCATAATTATAACCCCGAAATTACATGAGGAATTACTATGATGAATTAAGAAATCCATTGAATGTTAATTTAACCAAGAAAATTCTCGCCTAATATGGATGATTGAGTGTTCACCCTTAGATCCTTAGCCTCCTCCTGAGTGTTCTTCCGTGAATCCTTAGCCTCTTCCTCTCTTTGGCCTATCGTATCCTTTCTCCAGAGATGGGGGCTGCTATGGTTAACTTTAGATGAATGAATGGGACACTCTAACTCCCCATTTCACTTATATTATTTGATAATCCCGAGTTAAGACTTGAACCATATATTTGGGCCCCCAAATGAATTCGAACCCATAATCGGAATGGCCCAACAACTTCACGAACGGTGTACCTATATCTCATGCCCATTTTTAGATGTCCAACATACCTAAACAAGTCACCAAAATATCCCAAAATGCTCCCGAATTATTTTTACCCAACATACACATTTTTATGACCATAAGTTAATTAACATTCAATTTATTTCTTCACGAGTAAACCCATTATACCCAATTGGATCCAATTAAACATGTAATCACAAATAAATATTTATTGTTAATTTAAATTCTACCAAATTAATTTAAATTCTATCAATTTAATGTAAATCTCACTAACAAAATTTATTCCAAAATTATTTAATTAACTTTTGTCATAGTATTTTATTGCAAAAATACGGGGCTGAGCTTAAAAATCACGAGCACTTGAAAGGGGAGTTCAATAATGATGGTTAGCCCATCATATATCAAATCCACCCTCCACCATAAACACCCCAAAATAGCTCTAATAATATCATCGTAATCATGTCTCACCCTCAATTCCCTTTGGACTCACTAAGCTCCATTATACGAAATTCCACTTCCATCATAGACATCCAAATTATCTCCCTCATAAACAATATAACAATGGTGGACCCATGCATAGGGTCAATAAAAGAGTAATGGTTCTCCATTCTCGATACAATTTCCCAATATAGACGCACGCGTCACTACTATATTTCAACATCTTTTATTCTTTACTTTTCCAAATTTTAAATTCTCTTTTATCCTTTCTAAATATTTTACTACCTTAAAAGGGGAGGGGTGAGGCATATTCTATCGTAAAATTTAAAACGAAATATTTCTTTTATAAAATTTTAATATCACATCACACGTCATAATTTACTATTCATCTCAATTAGTTATGTTATAGGAACATGATTCGGCTCGAATATTACATATATTTACCCTCTTTACTTATGCATTGTATCCCCCTCGGGTACCTTAATTCCTATATTTATGCTCTTTAACCAGACAACCTCTATTTAATATGTTTACATGTTTTGCGAGGTATAATTGAGCTTTTGTAGGTATTACGGTGCTTAGTGTGAAGTTCGGTAGCGTTCGGAGGAAGTTCCATCAACAATCACACGTACAGGGGCATTTTAGAAATTTCACAATTTGGATTTCTGGCCCAATGTCTCACGGAAGTTGAAACCCAATGAGTCATGTTCGCGTGGCCAATGATGGTGCGCGATTCCAATCAATAATGAAGAAGTTACGGGATTTCTCACGGAGGAAGGACAACACCAAAACCACATAGGATAAATCATTCTTTTCTTTTATCTTTATTTCTTTTACCACTTACTATATAAGTGGGTTTTGTGTATTTGAAGACATATATTCCATTTTCTTAGTTTTTATCATGCTTTCTAAATACGTTAGAGGAAGAAGGGTTTTGAGGTGAATTTTGGGTGGAAGTTTCTCTCTCCTAGGGTTTCACCCAAAATGGGTTTGTAAGGGTACTATTAATCATTATCTTCATTTATCCAAACTTTCATTGTTTATTTCTTGTTGTGTTAATTAGATTTCTTTCTTTTTAACCTAGATTTAATTGCTTTCATTTAATTAATGTCATTTAACATGCTTTGTAGGTAACTTAATCTAGGTTGAGATTGTTAAACTCACATGGGTTAATTAGTTGTTATGTTATGGTATGATGGGTCTAGGATAGTTTTAATGAGTTAATTTGGAGATTTAGCGGGGTATATCACGTATGCTCCATATTTATGACCTTTCATGTGTAATTTCGGGAATATTCATCGACACTAAACTCAAATTAAGCTTTTATGAGAATTTAGAGGGTGACAACTCTAGGTCTAATTAATTGTCCAAATGTGATTAATCTTGTTAGCGCTTTTATGTTCATGTTACCATTTATGTTATTTAGCCCATGTGAGGGAGACGATTCTCAACCTATAATTTTACTCGTTTTGTTAATCTAAGTTTAAATATATGTCGAGTTTAATGATTTGGTCACATATCATCTTTTACACTTTTATTCGTGACGTATTAAATTAATAGAATTCTAACAACTAGTCTTTGTGAATTCGATCCTTACTTGTCGCTACACTTTGAAGTTAGTGTGCCAAGTCTAGGTATTTGTTTGTGTAGACGTAAACGCCCAATGACAAATTTTACGAGCAGTTTACGTCGGCTATCAAAATGGTGCCGTTGCCGAGGACTAGTTTTTACTAGATTTTATTGACTTAGTATTTCCTACTAGTTTTTGCTAGATTTTATTGAATTAGTATTTCCAACTAGTTTTTGATAGATTTCTTACTATTTTTCTTTTTATTTCCTACAAGTTTTTGCGCCAAGAAACATCAAATTTGCGCCTGCACACCACATTATGAAGCATCCACCGAGGAACCATTTTGGGTAAGTATGTCTTACACTGATGATTTCAATCGTTGTAATGATTTGGGTTCGGGAGTTTGTCCTCAGAATAATTTTCAAAGTCCCTCTAAGCCTATAACTTTTGGGGAACACTTGTATGTTGAGAAGAATGAAATCGTAAGATTACTTTTGGCGAGTATTTACAAAATCAAATTAACGATTTGTAAATTTCTTAAACTTATTCTAATGAAAAAATGACTCAAACTTATTACAATAACGAAGTTGAAAGCCCTTGCGATAGTAGCTCTCTGAACTATTATGACAATAACTCTCAAAGTTGTTATACGAATAAGTTTGAAAGTTACGATATTAGTTCTCAAATTAGTCTTTTTGGAAAAGTTGTGAAGCCACCGAATTCTTTTGGTGCGGCGTTGCAAAGTCTCAAAATGAAAAAAAATTGACAACTTTTATCGGGAGGAAAATCATTGTTAGGAGCATGATTTGGATTTGTTATTTAAAACCAATAACGATTCTTCTCTTGAAACTTCGGAAGACGACTAATGTTTTGAAACAAATGAGGAACCCGAAGTTCTTGAGCCGACGATGCCTACTTTGGGATAAACCATTTTGTGCTCAGCCCAAGGCATAATGGAGAACGAAAAAAGACAAAGATATGAAGATTGACGCACTTTGTAATGAGATGATTTCTTTCGTGAACAACAAAGATGATTTGAACACTTGTGTTTCATCTCAAACAATTTTGTAAGAACATTTCATGAAAAGTGAATCTTTTTCCTTTAGAATTCAACCATCGAGAGATGACGAGTCATCTCTTCAGGTTGAATTCATTTCATCCCTATTTCCATTCACCATTATTCAACCATTACAACATTCCTATGAGTCGATTAAAAGTTTTGAAACGTTCAATCCATTCACCGATGAGGAATACTTGCTCGAGTTTCTCAGTTTGATGGGATCCTCTTTGTTGTGTTCCCCTCCCTCCATGATTTTTGAAAATCCTTTGGGAGAAGATTCGATTTTTCCCAGATCCCATGTGTGCATGTATTCCATCCCATCCAATCCAAACCCCCATCATCCCTCCAAAACTTCAAATGGATGTTGGTTCCTGTCTTTCGCCGTACACATACCTTCCGTTGTTCAATGTGAATTTTTATTTCCTAAAAGTTATGAACTCAATTGAGGAACCATAAATTATCCCTCAAAGTCAAATCATTGTTTGGGTACACCCTCAGAAATTTGAACTCCTTTTGTATAGTTAATTGAGTAATTGAAATTTTGGTTGTACATAGTTAATTCTTTTATTTATTTATTTATTTTAGTATAGCTTTTAGTGTAATTAGTTACTTTTTTCTTTATTTTTTGTGTATGCTTGGTTCTGATAATATTTTTAGGTTCAACGACGTCGAATTTACCGAGATTGTGCATTCTGGACATGCGGGTGTTAAAAAAGTAAAAAAATTAACTCGCAAAAATATTTTCTTTATTTTGCACACACTCGTACTCACTTCTATGCATATATTTTCATTCTTTTGTGTCGCTCATTGTGAATACCATCCTTACTTTAATATTTTAGTGTATATACTCTTTTATAAATATTTTGTAAATATTTTTCATTTTTTCTTTATAGTTTTTCTTGTCTTTTTATTTTAATTTTTTTGTATCCCCACTCAATTATTTCCCTTACAAAATGTAGTAGGCTTAAAACAACTCACAAGCAGGTGTTTTCCATTGCATAGCAAAGCAGGTCTTGGTTGCTTTTACTAACAAAAAGAATAATAATTAGAGAACAGGTCTTAGCCTAAACAAATTCGGATGCTGGTCCAAAAAAAAATATAGCAGCTGCATTTGTTGGAAAAAATAGGGGACCGGTCGATCGGGATCCCACCCGCGATCGACCGGTGGGTTATTCGAAGCAAGTCTGCATTTTTTCCCAGCTCCACGGCAAAAATCAAAATCACGGTCGATTGGGCTCCCACCCGCGTTCGATCAGTTCCCTTTCCCATCACCCACTGGTTCAACTTTAAGGCAAATTCACAAATTGCAGTCGACGGAGCTCCCACCCACGATCGATCGGGGCAAGCAGGTAACGCCGAAAATAGATTCTTATTTTTGCCACATCTGTTCTAATTTCTCAACCTCTCCTCTACTTTTTACCCTCTTATTTATGTGCCCTATTTTTGTCCCCCACCCAAATTCATCCAATTTCTACATAATCAAGGTATAATTTCCACATGTTATCTTGAATAATTAATATTGTTTGTTGTAATTGTCATTATTAGAGGGTGTTTTGCACATTTTGACAGTTTTTGAGTTTTTGTTGGATGTTCTCCAATATTATTGTTCCAACTTGATTAATGCTTATTTGTTGATGTATAAGAACACAAATTGTTGATGGATTATTGTGCTTGTTCATGAATGGGGCTTTTGTTGATTTAAATAGCACTCACAGACCTTTATACCACATTGTGCACACCAAGTGTTTATTAAAATGCCTAAACTATTTTTTTTCCCAGAGGTTTAGCAAACACTTGCGTATTTTTCACTCGTTATCGCACCTCGATACTTTTTGTCACAATGTGGTATGTTTTCTTCCGGTTCCACACACTTGCACATGCCATTTTGACTCTTTCACCAACTAAATTTAATTACGCTTCATAATTTTTTTGTCTTGTCAAATTATTTTTTTGTAGGTTTAATAGGTCGCAATATCAAAAGCACGATTCGACCATGTGTGTGTCGTCGAGGGGTTCCATGGTGAAAGGGTGGCATAAGTCATCTTGCATCACCACAATTGGGAGCTTTTTCGTGCCACGAATGGTCGCATCAATGAGGAGTTGATATATTTTTTATGCGACATTTGTGGTGGTGAAGTTGAGGCGGACGTCTTACGAGGCCAAAAAGAATTAGGTGAAGATATGCATCGGGATCTTATGGTGGTCCCAATTTCGGAGTATTGTTGTTCTAATGGGAAATATTCTTATTAGTTTTTTTTCTTTCTTTTGATTTAGTATTCTATTGTATTAAGTTGTTTTGTGGAATAATGGGATTTGAAATAATAATGTTGTTGTTGGTTATCTATTGAATTTTGATGTGTGTGATCCCAATTTTTATAAAATTAAATTTTCACCATCAATTTATCTAGTATTTACACTTCAGCGCCTCTATATTATTGTGACTGGCGACATAATTTCTTTTAAATTAATTCTTGTGTACATATTTTTATTTTTCTTTGGTGTGTATAGGGCCCACGTTGACTACCTCGGAGATCGCTTCAAATTGGGGTGATTTATTTCTATCCCTTTCTTTGTCATTTTATCTTCAAATACATTGAGGACAATGTGCGTTTCAAGTTAGGGGGTGTGTGATTGTACATCTCAATTTCTTTTTATCATCGTGAGCCATGTTTATATTTATTAAAAAAAATTAAAAATCAAAAATTATTTTCTTTATTTATTTTCTCTTTCTTAGGCTCTTTGCCTTTATTTTTAATGATAAATTTCAATAATTTCCTGATCCAATAGACAATTCAATGATGCATGTTCTCAATTTTAGAAGTTATTAGACTTTGGACCTCAAATCATTGATATTATGAATAACTTTATGAATTAAACTATAATCCCATGAGCTCATGCAATTTTCTTGCTTTATTGATTTGGTTTTAGAATTTTATAACTCGGTAATCTTTTGTTGCATTGTATATACTTACATAAGTGAGTTTTGAGACATACCTTTAGTTGTGAGTGTTATAGACTACTCTTTTCTCATTGAAAACGTCAAATTCGTCGGTAATCTCACTATTGTTTCATTTCATCGTGCATTAATATAATTCATTTATGAAATGTGTTACTTGAGCATGATTTTTAAAGTTATTTTGACTCGAGAATTGCGTAAACTTTAGGAAATGATCATAGGCCATCTTTGTTATATCACCCATATTAACCTTGACCTCACCTTATATGTTTTCCCTAGTCAACCCCTTTGAGCCTTAATATAACCTTGCGTTTCATTACCCAAAATCCAGTAACCAACTCCACATTAGAGTTATAAACCATACATCTTACCTTCTATACCTTTATTTGGAATGATACTTGGGATTGAATGGCATTCGTATTATGTGGTTGCAATTAAGCATGTGAGAGTGAAAAAGTGAAGAAAAAAAGTGTAGTGAAAAAACAAAAGAAAAACAAAAGAAAAGAAAAGAAAGAGAAAGTTGTATATAGTGTTCAATAACCTTTGTCGCTTGCCATTGATATATCCAATGCATTTTAAGGAAGTCATATTTCGATTTTTGAAATTGCCCACAATTTTTCATTATCCCAAGTTTTTCATACCCGAATAACTTTGAATCTGTACATAACCCTTTCATTTCATAACCTCAAACCCAAGCCTACATTACAACCCTATAACGCCGTATATGATCCTAGGGTGAATTCAATTCAAAAGTTTAAATAGTTGCGATAATCTATGAAAATACATTTCTCCTCCTTTAATGACGGTATCTTTTATTGAGATTACATGTTTTTATTTTTATATATAGCGTTCTTCATTAGTGACATGTGCGCGGCCTTGTTTCCATTCACATTTACTCTTTATGCCCGCATGTCCCGTGTATTACTTCCCATTCATAGTGATTTCATTTGTTGAGTGCAATGCCCGGTGAGGATTGACATATATGCACACTTTAATGTTTATTATCCAGTTTATATGTTTTACCAAATCATACTTTGCATATGCTCTCTCCCCTCCCACTTTTAAGGTTTCAGTTCTATGAGGTTCGTTCTATAATGTTAATAACTCAGACTTTTGAATGAATTCCTTCACTATGCTAATAATGTGTTTGAAATCGTTTTCGTTATTGTTGGGCTTGTCGGATGTGATTGGGTATGTTTTGAGGAAATTTTATATTTGTGGATTTCGTCCCTGAAAAACCTCACGAGATAACACTCGTCCACTAGGGTAACCTAGGGGTTTAACGACTTATTGCATATGTTAAATGCAATCGTTCTCCTGCGAAAGTGGCATTTATCTCCTTTGTACATATCTCCTTTCTTGTGGTTTACTTTTAGTTCTTCTTGCTTTGTATTTCATTGCTAGGGACTAGCAATGTGTAAGTTAAGGGGTGTGATTCGGCTCGAATATTGCATATATTCACCCTCTTTACTTATGCATATTAGCCCCATCAAGTACCTTAATTTTTATATTTATGCTCTTTAACCATACAACCTCTAATTTATATGTTTACATGTTTTGCGAGGTATAATTGAGCTTTTGTAGGTATTACAGTTGTTAGTGTGAAGTTCGGTAGCGTTCCTAGGAAGTTTCGTCAACAATCGCACATACAAGGGCATTTTAGTAATTTTATAATTTGGGTATTGTGGTGACAATTAATTTCAGCGCAAATTAATAAGAAAAGTCAATCACCAAAGTAAATAAAGAATATGCAGGACGCCAATCACACGACACAATATTTACGTGGTTCAGCAAGAATGCCTACGTCCATGGTGGTGCTCTCAATATTATTTCTCTTTACTCCGGGGAGTGTTTTACAGGAAATACAATGCGTGCCTTTTACCCCAGGCTTAGGGTTTGTTATATACAGGTTTGTTTTGGGGGAGTGGGGGTGTTGGACTCCCCCACGTCAGTCCAAAATCCCTATAGTATCTGCACGCGAGATTTTATGAACTAGACTGGGTCGTAACCGAATTGATTATGATGCACGACTCCCAGACTTTGAACCGTTCTTATTGGGCTACTCGTCTTGGGCCAAAATAACAAATTTAGTTAACCACAATTGTCCCTAAAGTTGTTAGTCCACAATTTGGGCTTAATAATTTTAAATGATTTGTCATAATGGTGTTTTTATAAATTGTACCACTTTCCAAGATTGAAACCCTTCTTCTGAACTGATTTAGGCGGCAGCCCGCTTCATTTCTCCTGCGCTATGATTGTAAACGTCTAAAAATCCTATGAAGAAATGTTTCCTTGTTGTCGTTTTGAATTTCTTCATACTTTCTAACCTTCTCTAAGCTCTTGCTGTTGCGCTTTTCATTCCTAGGTCTTCGTCCTCCAAATTCAATCTTCTTCATCGTCTTTGTTTATGATTTTGCATCGTCCCAAGCTAAGTTTTTACTTCGTAAGTTCCTCCTGCTCTTTCTCTTTACTTTTTCTATTGAAACTTTCTCGCATCTATAAATAGGGTTTATAAATAGAGAAGATAGGTAATAGATCAGTATCTGAATTTAGGAAGTTTTATAACATCCCAAATTGGGTAGACATTGAGTGTGCCCCTATCCCTAAAAATGTTAGAGAAATAGAGGACGCTCACTGGATTCATGTCCTCTTACTGTCCCGAGGGGGTCTTACTTTCCCTCCACGTAATTTATTTATGCACTTCTTTGGTTATTTCAATATTGTCCCTGCACAGTGTTCGCCCAACGCCTGGAAGATTGTTAATGGTGTCCATATAGTAAATCAGCTCTATGGCACCAATTTAGGGCTTACTGAGATATATTTTTGTTATTCTTTCTCACGAACAAGTTCTGGTCTTCTTTACCTCAAGGCCAGGAGTCTTGATAGGGTATTGGTAGTAAATCTACCCGATTCCCACAAGGATTACCGGCAAGAGAGTTTTCTTGCTAGAAATTAGCAATTTCCTCCCCATACTGAGGGGTCGAGGTCTGACAGGTTCATGGTCCCCTTTTATGGGCAGGAGTACATAAGTAGGCGTAATTTTTTCTCTGCTCTTCGATCTTCTTGTTAATGTACGATTTCTCTGATATTCTTCTCTCTTTCTTTTCAGCGAGGACAAAGAACTTGGAACCTGCTATCAGCAAGGTTCGAGCTACTGAGTTGGTCAAGGCCTAGAAAATCAGGGATCTCTTTGCTGACGGTGAACATCCTCGATCAGCGGCTTTTATCTTGGAGTACAAGAACGTTGGCTCCAGCTTTCACGCGCTCTGTAGATAGCATTCCCGAGCTAGGCATCACTGAAGAAGTGACTGCAGATTCCATCCAATTGGACGAGGAAGAGAGCACTGGTGTGGGTAGCGAAGGTGATAATAGGGGCGGTGGTGAAGGTGGTTCTAGTGAATATAGCACTAGTGGTGAAGGTTCTTCCAGCTCAGAAGAAGTTTCATAAGCTCAAGAGTCTTCAAGTGAATCGAGCAGTTCCAGCGAAGAGGATATGGCTCCTCCTAGGAAGAATCTAATTCGGGATGATGATGATGATGATGATGATGTACTTCTTTCTCAACGGTCGAATAAGCAAAAGTCTGGTAGTGGGGAAGTTACCACTAGTTCTCGGCCTGCTGTCAGCGAGCGGGAAAAGAAGAGGAGGGAAAAAGAGCAGTTGAGAGAGAAAGGGAGAAAGAAGGAGGGGGATAAGAAGGCAGAGGAAAGAAAGAAAGTGGAGGAGAGGAGAAGAGATGAGAAGGAGAGGAAGGAGAAAGAAGAGGAGAGAATGAGAGAGGAGATGAGGACGAAGGTAGGTCAAGCGCTGGTGCATATGTCTGCCTTGCTAGAGCGAGCCTCTGTCACCATCTCTCCTCAGTTGGCTCCCACGTTGCTCGAGAGAGCAATTTTGCCTACTGATCGTCAGAAGGCAATGAGGAACGACCAGTTAGCTCTGCAGGCGAGTCAAAGGCTAGCCCTGGTAAGTCAGTCTTCGCTCTTCTATGCTTGTAATATTCTATTCAATGCTTATTTTTCCTAATATTTTCTCTTTTTTACAGTTCATGACTGACTTCGCCGTCCTTTATCGCACCCGCGACGAGTTGGTGAAGAGAAATATTAATCTGGCGAAGACGAATACTGAGCTGAAGGGGAAGAGTGTCAAGTTGGAGGCCACTTTGAAGACTGTCAATGATGCTCAGCAGTCTTCCGCTCTCTCCCTTACTGAGGCCAATCGGGTGAAGGAGGCAGCGATTAAATATCTCAACAATCTGCGACAGTCCAATGATTTGGTCTGCACGAGCAAGTTAGCTGTGGTGGAGGAGAACAGGGTGCTAGTAGAGAAGGTGAAGAAGGTGGAGGAGAGCTCGTACAATGCCGGGTGGGCTGCTGCGTACGAGGATGCTGAGGTTCAGATAGGCTACATCAGTCAACTAAAATTCAAGAAGGGCTAGAACAAGGCTCTTCTGGATGCTAGAGTGGACATTAACTCTCCACTATTCGATGAGCATGATCCAGGCCCGAAGCCTACTGTGGATGAGGCACCTGCCTCGGCCATTGACGGTGGTATCCCTATTTCTCAAACTGTTTCTGCTAGCACCCCTTCTGAGGGAGGTGTTCCTGCTTCTCAAATCATTCCTGCTAGTGCCCCTTCTGAGGGAGGTGTTCCTGCTGCGGCAGACAAGGGAAAGAGACCAATGACCTCAGAGCCAACCGAGGTTGCTAGCTAGCCTGTTCTGAAGACTTTTTTTGTATTTTTGCTTTGTACTGTTCTTTGGATTATCGATGTACTTGGAAACTTTTATTTTAATGAAATGAAATCCTTTCCTTTTCTGCCTCCTGATTCATCTGCTCTTTAATTCTTTTTATGGCTTGTATTTGATTGATGTGGATGAATATATACTTGTTACCTCTCAATTGGGAAGGATCCTCGGTCCTAATTCGAGCACTCAAGTTCGTTAAGCCTTTATAATGATTTACAAGTCTCTGAGATTGAGGAATAAGAGCTTTGAAGACCACTCTGAGCTCGTCACCAAACTGAAGGACAGACTTTAGGAGATGGAAGAGGTTGGTGCCTCAGTCCAAGAAGAAGTGAACATTCTGAGAGCTAAACTCCTGTATGCCTCCGAGATCAATCAGGTCGGAGAAGTTCTTCAGCAGGAGAATAAAACTCTGAGGAGGTAGGTGTTGCGACTCAGGGAGCATGCGCCGAGCGTCGCACCTCGAGTTTTACGAGGTTCCTCTTCATCGACTGGTCTGCGAGATGGCACAGGGTCGAGCGTCACCCCTCAAGTTTTATGAGGTTCTACTTCATCGACCGGTCCACGAGATGGTATAGATGCAGGGGGCCCAGCTAGGGAGATGGACGAGCTTTGATAAGATATTCGTCGAGCATACGTGATTGCTGCTGGGCTTCAAAGAGATGTCACACAACTGAGGCATTTGTTCACGAAAGGACCTCGACGATTGTGGGATGAAGGTTATGACCAGGGTTAGACAGATGCCCCGACGAGGTTGGCAGAGTTTGAAGAGCTATCCATTATTAGGGGATGGTTGAGTGCCCTCAGGGAGCTGTAGGTTCTCGAGAACTCAGTGCTCTGGTATCGTCACGAGATCTCTCCTTCAACTCTGAGGCCTAATCCTTTTAGGAGGGACGACCAGTGGGTCCCTATAGATGCTATCCCCATGCAGCTGTTGGAGCTAGATGCGAATGAAGTTGAGTAAGAATTAGCTCCCCATCTGGACGATGGACAAAGAGCTCAAGTGGCTGATTATCTTACTCAGAGGCCTAACCCTCATTAAGATTTTCTTAATTCAATGTAACTCTTTGTAAATGTAACGAAGTAAGAAAATATTCATATTTTGGGCATTTTGCCGACTAAACATGTGTTGTGTAATTTCACTTCATTAATTTTTTGTTTGATTATCATGGGCTCTTCGTAGCCGACTAGATTTGATGTGGGTAGAGTTATTTTGTCGTGTGTATCCTCCCAGTCCAGTATGCTTATGAGATACCATTCTGCCCCACTTTACCTTTTAGGTCATGTCGTCACACTCCCTTAGGCCTAAGTATGGCAATGGCGAGGACACACCTGGTGTTGGATGTTCTATCCAATTAGATTTTCTGAGCCAAACATTATTTAGTGACCAATTCGATTTGGCCGAACTTCCTAAGGGTCCCCTGTAGGGCTTCATATATTTCCAAGGGCAATGCTAAGAGGTTGTTCGTGTTTCATAACGAAAACCTGAGGAGGGTGACTCCCTGCTTTTATATATCGAGCAATGTGTCTATCGCTTGGAAAGGGTGTACAAGTTATAACATCCACGAAACAAAAATTAACACTTCATAAAAGGCCACTATCGAACAATCTTTTATTAAAAATAATAAAAATGAGTTTTCAATTCCAATAATGTGATAAAAGATGAATAGAAAAACTAAAAATAGAATTTCTTCAGGTTGGCTGCGTTCCAAGCTCGGGATATCTCTCTGCCCTCCAGCGTTTCTAAGTGATAGGTTCCTTACAGTCGTCTCTTGTCACCTTCAATGGTCCCTCCTAGTTTGGACCCACCTTGCCATCAGATGGTTTTACTGCGCAGTGAAGAACTTTCCATAGGATGTGGTCCCCACTCTGAAACGTCCGTGGGTTGACCTTTTTGTTATAGTACTTTGCAAGCTATTACTGATAGCTCGCTAGTCTTACTAGGGCTAGTTCTCTGCGTTCGTCAGCTAGATCAAGTTCAGCAAGTAATGCTGCATCATTCTGGCCCTGGTCAACCAGGGTGGTCCTCATAGTTAGGAGACCAGCTTCTAATGGAATGATTGCTTCCATTCCATATGTTAGTGCGAATGGGGTTTCACTAGTTGCTGGTCGTAGGGTAGTGCGGTAGGCCCACAGGATATGTGGCAGCTCGCTCATCCATGCGCCTTTGGATCGCTTAAGTCGTTTCTTCAATCAATCAATCACTGTTTTGTTAGAAGCTTTATCTTGGACATTGCTCTGGGGGTAGGCAACCGAGCTAAAATGGTGCCTGATCCCGTGGTCATTGCAAACAATCTTTAAGGGGACGCTCTTAAACTGCGTTCTGTTGTCAGTGATGATGGTTCTGGGGATCCCAAAGCGAGTAATTACGTTTTTCCATATGAATCTCATCATATTATATGCGTCTCTGATGTTCGCCAGCGGCTCTGCCTCAATCTATTTGGTGAAGTAGTATGTGGCGACCAACAGATACTTGCGATTACCGGCAGCGATAAGAAGAGGGCCCACGATGTCCATTCCCCATTGGGCGAAAGGCCAAGGACTGGTAAGTGATCTTAGGTCGCTGGCAGGTTGGTGGACCATAGGAGCATATAGCTGACATTTTTCGCACTTGCGAGCATATACTTCAGAATCTCTCTGCATGTATGGCCACCATTTGCCTTCCTTCATTGCTCACAAAGCTAGCGATCTCCCTCCAATATGGCTCTTGCAGATTCCTTCGTGGATCTCACGCAACACTTGCTCGACGTCCTTTGGGTGAACACACTGGATTTAAGGGTCAGTGAATGATCTCTTCTACGGCTTGCCCTCAGGAGATAAGTAAAAGCGAGCATCTTTGACTCTTATCTTATAAGCGGCCTTCTTATCATCTGGTAGTGCACCATCCTTCAAATAATCCCTTAGGGGGTCCATCCGACTGGGTGTTGATTCAATCTGGAGAATATGGACCATGTCTAGCAGCTCTTCGCTCTGGATGATGCTCGTCTGGGTGAGGAAGTCTATAGGGATTATTCTCTTTAATTCGGAGTCAATTACTGGACTTAAGGCTGCTAGGGCGTCGGTATGACTATTTTGTCCTCTGGGAAACTATTGGACACTGACTTCCTCAAAAATGGACATTAAATTTTTTTCTAAGGCGAGGTAGGCTGCCATTATTTCATCATTCACGTTGAAGTCCCCACTTATCTAATTGGAGACCAATTGTGAGTCGCCGAACACCTGTAGTTGTTTTGCACCCAATGCATGTGCCTTCTGCAGGCCTGCTATCAAAGCCTCGTATTTCGCCTCATTGTTGGAGGCCTCAAATCCAAGTCTGATCCCCTACTCGAGAATTATATCTTCTGGGGTAACGAGCATAATGCCTTCTCGTTCCCCCATTGAGTTGGAGACTCCATCAACAAACAGTCACCAGATACCTCCTACTGAGTGATCTTCCCTCTGATCCATGGACTGAGGTTGGTCGCAAGATTGTTTGCCTATGAACTCCATGATGAAGTCAGCGAGGACCTATCCCTTGATTATATTCCTTGGTTAGAATTAGATGTCAAATCTTCTGAACTCGAGTGACCATTTCGACAGTCTATCGGACATATCTATTTTCCGCAGTACTGCTATAAGGGGGTGTGATGTAAGGACAATGATAGTGTGAGCTTCAAAGTAGTGCTTCAGTTTCCTTGATGTTACCACTAGTTCAAAGGCGAGCTTCTCCAGTGGTAGGTACCGCTGCTCGGCGTCCAATAGGGTCTTGCTCGCGTAGTAAACTGGGTGCTGGATTCCTATCTTTTCGCATACCAGTGCAGAACTGATGGCGTGGCTGGAGACGGTAAGGTATAAGTACAGGGAATCATTCTCTTGAGGTATTACGAGCAAGGGTGGTGTGCTAAGATAAGATTTGAGCTCCTCCAATGCTCTCGAGCAATATTGGTTCCACTCTACCATTTTGCTTCTTTTCAATAGCTGGAAAAATGGCTGGCACTTTTAAGAGGACTTCAAGATGAACCTATTCAAGGCGGAGATCATGCCTGTGAGCTTCTGTATGTCTCTTATTGTGTGAGGAGGCTGTACCTTATCGATTGCATCGATCTGGTCTGGGTTGGCTTTAATGCCTCTCTCGCTAACTAAGTACTCGAGAAATTTTCCTGACTAGACACCGAAGGAACATTTACTCGCGTTAAGTTTCATATGGTATTTCCTGAGGATTTCGAAGGTACTTGATAGGTCTGAGAGGTGGTATTCTTTGTGCCTGCTCTTGACGAGCATATCATCAATGTAGACTTCCATAGTATCTCCCATTTGTTCCTTAAACATCTTGGTGACCATTCGCTGGTGGGTTACTCCTGTATTTTTTAGCCCAAAGGGCATAACTTTGTAACAATATAACCTGACGGTTGTGATGAATGATGTCTTATCTTGGTCTGGTGTATACAAGGGAATCTGGTGATACCCCGAGTATGCATCCAGGAAACTCATCCTCTCATGAGTTGTTGTGGAGTCCACCAACTGATCGATCTTTGGGAGAGGGAAACTATCCTTAGGGCATGCTCTATTAAGGTCAGTGAAGTCGATACAAACTCTCCATTTTCCATTATTCTTGGGAACTACAACTGGGTTGGACATCCATTTAGGGAATTGAACTTCCCATATGGATCTTGCATCCAACAGCTTCTCTACTTCCTTCTCTACAGCCTTGGCCTTCTCGGGCACAGTTCATCGTGCCTTCTGCGCGATAGGCCTGAAAGTGGGGTAGGTGTGCAACCGATGACAAACAACACTTGGGTCAATTCCAGGCAGCTCTTACGGTTCCCACGCAAAAATTCTAGATTACTTGTCAATAGTACCGTCAATTCCTTCTTCTCTCGATCTATGAGGGAAGCTCCAATCAAGAACATCCTGTCATTCTCACTCCCACCGGCTGTAATCTTTTCCAGGTTTTCAGTGACCCACTCAGAGGGGAGGAGCCTGGTTTCCTCCACTCCGAGTATTCCATACTTTAGCTGCTATTTTGAAGCTATCAAACCTTCTTATTTCTTAAGATTCTCTTTGGCCTTCTTGGCCTTCTTCTCTGGTTTTGGGTGGATGGCTGCTATAAAGCATCTTATTTCCATCGCTTGATCTCCGTGGATCTCCATCACTCCTCGCTCAGCCACGTACTTGATTTTTGATGGTAGTTCGAGGGGAATGCCTTCATCGCATGTAGCGATCCTCTGCCGAAGATAGCTTGGTATGGTGAGTCAATATCGACTACTAGAAACTCGATCATCTTGGACACACTTCCTGCCCTCACTGGCAGCACGATCTTTCCTAATGGGATAGTTACTTTACCAGTGAAGCCAACTAGAGGGACAGTGGCTTCCTTCAGGTCGGCAACGCTCAACTTCAATTTCATGAACTGGTCGATGAGAAACTTGCCAACGTTATAGTTGGCTATCCTGAGGGTAATGATCATGGCGTCATGATGTGGGGTTCTTACTCCCACTAGATCTTCATCCGTGAACACGATGTGTTTGTTGTATTCAACGTCATCTGCTCGCCGACGCTTTCCTGACTGTGTCTTCGCTGAATTGATCTGAAAAGCTTGCATTACTGCTGTAAGCCTTTTTACTTCCATTCGGGAAGAATTCCCTTAAATATTCTTTAGATCTGATGCTCCATGAATCACTACAAATTCATGGCCAACATCATCCTCGAGTACGTTATCGAGCCTTTTGTCATCGTTGGCAGTGACCTTCTCTGCCTTCTTCTCCACAAACTCGTTTAGGTGCCTGGTCTGGGCTAACTATTCTATGTGAGACTTAATAGCCTTATAATGCTCAGTCTTGTGCCCTCCCTCCTTGTGAAAAGCGCATCTCAGCGTGTTATTTCCTTTTAGGGATCTCCTCCCATCTTTCTGGGCAACTGAATAAATTGCTCGTCCTTGATCTTCGCTAGGATTTTATAGATTAGTTCCTTAAAGACAGTGTTTACTGCCTAAAAAGCTTTCGAAGCATCACTCTTGTTTCCATTCTTGGAGCTATCCTTGCCTCCATTCTTGTCCCCTTTCTTCTAGTTTTCAGCATTGTCGTTGCCCTTGGCAGCAAGCTTAGCTCGACCATTTTCTCCTGCACTGAGGTGGGTCACATCTTCGACCTTGGCCTACTTCTCGATGCGATCCATTAGGTCATCAATGGTTGTGGCCTCCTTCTTAGTGAGGGATTGGTACAAGAGGCAAGACTTGGGTAAGCCATTCCTGAAAGAGGCCACTGCTACCTGCTCCGAGTAGTCCTCGACCTCGTTGAATAACTCCTAATATCTTTTTGCGTAGTCCCGAAGGCTTTCTTGGGGCGTCTTCTTCATTGTTAGCAAGGTATCCATCCTCTTTGGATGGGAGCTGTTGGTAATAAAGTGAGCCGTGAAGATCTCTTCCCAGGACTCAAAGCTCCTGATGGATCTGTGAGGGAGTCTCTCGAACCACTTCTGGGCCACATCATGCAAACTCGAGGGAAAGATCCGACACATTAGTGCATC
Source organism: Sambucus nigra (assembly GCA_949130495.1). NCBI lineage: Eukaryota > Viridiplantae > Streptophyta > Magnoliopsida > Dipsacales > Adoxaceae > Sambucus > Sambucus nigra. The sequence continues at coordinate 172,765,287 of OX422224.1, read as the reverse complement.
CCTGTGGTTCCAGAGAGTTATGGCCTGCATGTACTGCCTAACGTGATCGATAGGGTCAGTCTTTCTGTCATAGATCTTGAATCTCGGAATCGTAAACTTCTTGGGGGCTTCGTCTTCTTTTATCTCCCTTGAGAAAGGGGATTTCATCTGGGTCCTGAGAGCTCTCCGGGCCATCTCTCTGGTCGATCTGGCACCGCGATGCGTTGGGTACTAGTCTATTTCTCTTCAAACCAAATTTCGTATGTCATCATTTCCTTGAGCTGGGATCCTGCAACGGCGAGTTGGTCACTGTTGCTCGGGCAATTCATCATCTAACGAGCGTTCCTCGATCCTTTGGGATCCGCGTATAGGGCTCCTTCCTCGGCTGCGAGGCTTGCTCGTCTGAGGGCTAGGAGTGCGATATTGACGTCTCCTGGTGCTACGCTGGAGCTCTTTTTCTAACCTTTCCAATCTCCTTTTAAGGCAAGCATTCTCAGCTTCTTGCTTGCGAGCGGCCTCTCCTTGCTCCTGGAGCCTTGCCTCATAGGCATCGATCAACCTGGAGATTTCTGTAGACCTGGCAAGTCACTAACTTTCCTCTGAGGCTTTTCGCTCTAGGCGAGCCCTTTAACCTAAACGTCGAACTTCAGATCTGATCCTGCGTGGGGCAAGCTGTTCTTGGATATCCCCTCCTTGAGGGGCATTGCTACTGTGACCAGACATTCCAAATTCTTTGTTGGTGAGGGCTTTCTAAAAGGAAAACAAACGTTTCCCACAAACGGCGCCAATTGTGGTGATAATTAATTTCAGCACAAATTAATAAGAAAAGGCAATAACCAAAGCAAATAAATAATATGCAGGACGCCAATCACACGACACAATATTTACGTGGTTCAGCAAGAATGCCTACGTCCACGGTGGTGCTCTCAATATTATTTCTCTTTACTCCGGGGAGTGTTTCACAGGAAATACAATGCGTGCCTTTTGCCCCAGGCTCAGGGTTTGTTATATACAAGTTTATTTTCGAGGAGTGAGAGTGTTGGACTCCCTCACGTCAGTCCATAATCCCTTGAGTATCTACACGCGAGATTTTATGAACTAGACTAGGTTGTAACCGAATTGATTATGATACATGACTCCCAGACTTTGGGTTGTTCTTTTTGGGCTACTCATCTTGGGCCAGAATAACAAATCGAGGTACCCATGGGTATCTGTCCTAATGTCTTCACGAAAGTTAACCCTCTGAGTCATCTTCGCGTGGCCACTGTCTATGCGCGATTCCAATCAATAACGAAGAAGTTACGGGATTTCTCGTGGAGGAAGGGCAACACCAAAACCACATAGGATAAATCATTCTTTTATTTTATCTTTATTTCTGTTACCATTACTATATAAGTGATCTTTGTTTATTTGAAGAAATATATTCTATTTTCTTAGCTTTTATCAAGCTTTCTAGTTAGTGTAACACCTCGCCTAATTAAATACCGGGTGATCAGTCCTTTATGAAATTAAAATCAAGGTGAACGGTTGGTTCATTCTCAGCATCACTTCTGTAAAATAATATTTCCAATTTGAACACCCTAAATAATTAAGCTAAGTGTCAAAACAATTTAAAGTCTCATTTTTACTTTATTAAATACCAATATGAAAACCTTTTTAATACCCAACAGTTAAGAATCACATACATATTAAGGACGGCAATTAACACACAAGAATTGAACCATCTAGATAAACCAAACCGGGTTTAAGAACTATAAATGAAATCATCCTTACAATAGTTAACTCCCATGGAGTACTGAATACCGAAAATATAAATGTACATAAACCTCTGACAAATCCAACCGAAATAGGAAATCGGGCGACACATGTCCTAACTATGAAGAACTAAATTAAGAACTGAATCAATGAAGAGGTCGTCTAAAGAAAGGGCCTGCAACTTCCACAAAAGCTACAGCACGTCCAATCCAAAGAACCTATGAAAAATGCCCATGTGGCTGGGCACCTGTAATACATACATATATATACAAGAGAGAAAGAAATGACAGAAAATGGGTCAGAGCCTGAGTGTAAAATAGTTTTAAAAATAGTTTAGCAAGTATTTAAAATGCTTACCGGCTAATATCACAACCATGTTAATATGCGACACTCTCTTGAGAATCCTCACCTCTCATCTAGTGTGCACTCTAACCGTTCTACTGACCTCATAAATCTATCTAACTTATATTTTCATAATGTTCTATCCCGAGAAGTACTAAGGCCATAATATTTAGTTTTAGAAATCATTCTCTTCTATATACTTACGTTACTTACGATCACTTAGTACCATTACCAAATTCACGAACACTTGTTATAAAGATGAAGCATTTATTCATTTCTTAACTACTTATACACACAGTAGAAAGTTTCCAAATATATATATATATATATATATATACACACATTATCGGAACCCCTCATAAATCTATGGTGTTGGCATACTCAGCTATCAAGTCCCCGTATCACTCAAACTAAGGGAAATACTAGTTCGAAATCACTCTCGAACTGTATCAACACAATACACATACAAATGGAGGTGAAGCATAGTTCCAAGTCACTAAGAGGTCAGCACATACCCCTCACGTCTCTTAGGACCGTCTGGATATCATTCTCAGATGGCCTGTACCAAGGAATCCTATGTTCTATGGTACGAGTCAATATCCCCCATAAAGGTCCCATCGAGATAAGACTGTCCCGGCGTTGCAACCTCCATGATAGCAAGTAGCGCGAGTATGATTTTTACACAGATACATAACATATGCACAGTCACACAGTCATATATATAAATATTCACATTTTTCAAATTTAGGTTTGTCCACGACCCATAATTATTATTATCCGTTCTTAGCACAACTTTTACCAAACTATCTCGCATAACGGATTCACCTCTTTTGTTTTCATTTATAATTTTATTTCATACTTACTTCTTTTCTCTCGAAGTATACTCTCTCACTAAGTATAATTTCAGTAGGTATACCCTCACTTACCTTTTGTTCTAAATCTTTCACGAGTCTCAATCTTTTAGTAAACGTACGCACAATTTTCATTGTATGAATAACTCCCTATTAACCCACAATTTCATCTCATATTAATTTCAGTCAACAGAGTCTACTTAGACCCTATTGGTCCTCTTCATAACCCATTATACTATTTAAAAGATATTCAAGGGTTCCCACGTATTTTATCCGAATTAAACAAAAAGGGAAAAAACATGCAGTTTTCCAGGAGGGATCGATCGATCGAGGAATGGGGTCGATCGATCGATCGATGCTCTTGGTCGATCGATCGATGAAGCAGTTCTTACCCAGTTTGCTGTAAATTTCAACCTACGGGTTCAACCATTTTAACCCCTCTAAACCTCTATAATTTCATTCGAAACTCCCATCAGAATTATCTAAATGTATAAGCAATATATATAAACAAGTTCCAACGTAACGACATCAATAAATCCTCAACGAATCAAACAAAAAGGGGTTTAATCTCAGATTTCTTTATAAAACCAAATTTTGCATGAATAATCACAAACCTTTATTTAAATCCAGATTTTCTTCCCAGTTATCATACTAAACTCGTGGTTAATCCTCTACATATGATCAAGATTTTAGACTACATGGATTCTCCCTATAACATATATAAATTCTCCTCCAAAACATATAATTCTTCAATTAAAACATATGATTTTCATTCCTAGACTGACATGGAAGGTATATTAACTTGGAAATTATCAAGATAGATACTTGCCTAGGATTCAAGGATCTGATTTGTTGATGAAAAAGATATGGTTGTGTTCCTCGTCATGCGATCTACGTTTTGGTGGTGGTGGCGATGCAATCGGGTGAGTTCTAGGCCTTGGATTGCTTGGAAACTCTTCACCATCTTCTCTAATCTCTTCACCTTCTTCTCTAATGGTTGGGCTTAGGTTTTGTATTTGTTAACCCTAAGAGACAACTCCAAATAGCTAATATATACTATGAAAATTCGTGGGTTTAATTACCCAAAAATAGAAAATGTCTAAAATACCCTCTCGGGATGTCAATTAGGCCTAAAAATGCCCCGAGGCCCAAACTAAACTCCCGGGTACACTTTTTCGACTATATCGACCCTTCCAAACACTTTGGCACATTCGAAATGACCATACGGTCGACTTATAATTTATTCACTTTTATAATAATAATTTAGTCCTGACACGACACAGGTGCGTCCCGACATAAATTTTCATAATTGCCATATTATTCACTCGTGACAATATTAATAAAATCAATCTCATATATTACTTTACTCATCTAGTAATATTCAGCAAATTTTCAATAATTACTAACTCGCATCACGCTAGTAAATATTTAAAATAAATTTTCGGATTAATATTAAATTAATATCTCAATTAAATTAATAAGTCCCCAATTTTAAAAGCCATAAAAATACGGGGTATTACAGTTAGGTTAGAGGAAGAAGTATTTTGAGGTGGATTTGGGGTGGAAGTTTCTCTCTCTCTCCTAGGGTTTTACTCAAAATGGGTTCATAAGTGAACTATTCATCATCTTCTTCATTTATCCAAGCTTCCATTATTTATTTCTTGTTGTGTTAATTAGCTTTATTACTTTGTAACCTAGATTTAATTGCTTTCATTTACTTACTCTCATTTAATTATTGTCTTTTAATATGCTTTGTTGGTAACTTAATCTAGGTTGAGATTGTTAAACTCAAATGGGTTAATTAGTTGCAATGTTATTTACTGAGTTAAATGTTCTTTGTGTCACACTTAGGAGATATAACGGGATATATCATGTATGCTCCGTATTTACGACCTTCCATGTGTAATTCCGGAAATATTCATTGACACCGAATTCAAATTAAGCTTTTATGAGAATTCAGAGAGTGACAACTCTAGGTTTAATTAATTGTCCAAATGTGATTAATCTTGTTAGCGCTTTTATGTTCAAGTAACCATTTATGCTATATAGACGATTCTCAACCTATAATTTTACTCATTTTGTTAATCCAAGTTTAAATACATGCCTTGTTTAATGATTTGGTCACATATCATTTTTACACTTTTATTCGTGACGTATTAAATTAATAGAATTTTAATAACTAGTGTATGTGGATTCGATCCTTACTTGCCGCTACACTCTGTAGCTAGTGTGTCAAGTCTAAGTATTTGTTTATGTAGAGGCGTAAACGCCCAACGACATATTTTACGATCAGTTTACGGCGGCTATCAGAACATCATACACTTTATTCATAAAGTTTACTTTGCAATACCAAGGGAACAATTTTAAATCATAAGAGGAGTGAAACCAATTCCAACATAACTTGAGTATTCAATTAAATCAATTCAATCAAATATACATATGGTAAAATCTCTCCTACTTAGAAAATAAGTAAAAAATTCACGGACTTTATTGAAATCATACAAATGATCATTCCTCATGTATTGCAATTCCATATAATCATATGAGTTTCAATTCCCAATTTATCTAAAAATACTAATTTAACCAAATTCCAAAAGTCGCTAATATTCTTATTTAGGATATTTTATTATTAAAGTGAGCATGGGAGTATTCAATTAGAATTTACACGTGACACTTTCACAATCCTAACAATTTAACCATTTATCAAATTATAAATTTATCAATTAATCAATTTCTCTAATTTATCAATTTCTCTAATTTCTAATTATCACGATTTATAGAATTTTAATTTAAGACTATAAGTTTAATAATTCAACAATTAAAAAATTATAATCCTAATTATATCTCTAATAGATTTTTATTTAAAATAATTAGTTTGAAGTAGAGTTCAGTATTTAAAATTATAAAACGGGGGGAGTAAAATGTTAAATTGCCTTAAACAAGAAATTCACAAAATTGAATCAAGAATAATACCTCGCAAAAGCAAGTCATGTCCCTTAAGGCACCAAAGATTTTGGTTGTGTCCAGGGATAGTATGGGTTTGGTTATATTTAAGATAATCAACCCATTAAGGAGGATTGTGACCACTTGTATAAAAGTTGCTCCAAAAATTGCTCTGAAAATATATAATTGTTGTTGAACTGTGTGGTATATTTAATTTTGTGATTTGGGTGGAAATTCGGTTTGATTTTGTGGTTTAATTGTGTACTGGTGTGAGAATGCAGTAGGGTTTATAAGGGGTTTTATTGTAGAAGAAACGGAAGGGAAGAGGTGAGAGAATGCGATGAAATGAAGAGGCTAAAGCCTTTTAAATAGAGGCTAGGTGTAACCACTATAGCGGTCCCTAGACCCTCTATGGCAACCCCTCAGTGGTTTATTTTTTTTAAAAACTTTAATTCCTTCTCTTTCTTCCTTTAATTAACCCTAACCCTAAAGTATTCCCCAATCAATTTCTTATATACATTTGTACCCTTAATCTTGATTCATAATTTCCACGGTACCAAAGTCTTCATTCACCTTCTATAATTACATATTAAATCCTAACTTTACTAATTTATGAATGATCCCCACTATTTTATTCATTCACCTTCTATAATTACATATTAAATCCTAACTTTACTAATTTATAAATGATCCCCACTATTTCATAAATTCACCAAACTAATTTCATTCATCATCGAATAATTTCTATAACTCTAATAACTTCCATACCTTCAAATTATTTACATTGTAACTCCAAATTAACATTTAAACTTTATTTTATTTATTTAAAATTATATTTATAATCCAATGTCCTTTTAAATCATTTATAAAGTCCTTAATTTTTATAATTAATTATTAAATAAAATACCGCAAAATTATGAGGTATTACATGTGAAATCTTTTATTAAGGTTGTTATTAAAAAATAAATGTCGTGCATAATTTTAAGAATAAAACCCTAACAATTTGTAGGGATTTTTTAATCTATGTTCCCACTTGTGGAACCTTCACTCCCCGTCTGATGAACATACTCCTCAATATCCTTATTTGGTAAAAACTCAACATCTTGAGGACTCTCTTTATCATTCCTTTGATTGAGGATGCTAATGAAGATTTTTTAGCAACTCACATCACACATATGAATATTTCAGGATCCTAGATATTAATGGGATTATGACTACGGTTCCAATTTATTTATCATCGAATTTTTCCAACCAATATTTAGAGAAGAATAAATATCATGTTTAAGGTGCTACATTTTTTTCTTGCCAAAATCAAGAAGGTAGGTACAACCCCCCTTTTTCCTAATAGAAAAATTAGTTAAAGGTAAGGAGAAAAAGACTTTCCATCCACTCCCCCCACAATGACCAGGTTCGCATCAATATCAAGGTGTCTCCTTAAAAGACGAAGGAGAAATACAAATTTTTCTATCATGTATCCATAAGTCAACAAGATCTGGGAACCTGATGTTTGGGAAAATTCAACCCCCAAAGAAAGATAAAAATGAATTAGTTCTAAGATTCCTTATTGGAACATGCATATGATTCCTTGCTGGTCCGAAGGCATCCTATGAGCCCTCATTGACTAAGTCAAAGTTATTCTATCTAATTATTTTATAGATAGTTTTCATAAATAAAATAAATTCTATGATTTTAGAAATTATTTGTTGGTATATTGCTTATTTTTTTTTATGACGAATCTCGTAAACACACTCAAATTTTGGAAAAAAAAGATGTCCAATTTTAGATTTCCTAATCAATGTGTAAATTGAGCATAGGTCATTTACCCTCATTATAATTAAAATAATAATGTAGTTTGAGGATGATGAGATTTAAGTCTTGAACTTTGATGAAGCTTTACGGTGCAATAAAAATGAAGACTCATATGGGATTACATAGGTTTTTAATAAATTACAAATGATTGTGAAATTAAGACAACATAAACATAGAGTGATGTGAAAACACCTGCACATGACACAACTAACAAACGATTAATTACTTTTTAATATGTATTAAATGATTATGAGCAATTTCTAACGGTTGGGGTGGTTATGAATGGTTATTCATATTCTAAACCTCCATTTTAGTGCCTATAAATATATCCAATAGCCCTCTTTTTATGTACGAATTTCCTACGAAGAACTTCCAGTAATTCAAAGTGTAATATCCTCCACTACAAACCATTTCAATCTCTGTTCGAAACAGTGTTTATACATTGCATATATTTCGATGTCATTTTTGTGTGTTCGTTATTTGAAAGAGTTTGTTTTGTGGTTTCTTCAAGTTTCAAATGATCCTACCTTAAGAAGTGATAATTGTATTCAAGGTCGACTCTGCCTGTAGGCGAAATAAATAAAACTTAGCCATTTATAACAAATTACAAACTAAAAGGCAGCAAAATAAATTAAAATTAATTAATTTACACTTAAATAGAGTAATTTAAATGATCCAATTCATTTTATAGGGTCAATCAAGATAGGCACAATCAAAATAAGTTTAAATAACTCACTCAACCTACTAATTAAACCCATTCAACACACCCCTACAACTGAAACCTAACAAACCTACTTTTTTTTGTCAAAAATCCTAACCTCTCTCTCTCTCTCCCTCTCTCTCTTCTCCTCAAATTCTTTCCCATTCTCTTCTCTCAATACTCTAGCATAAAATCAAAAAAAAAATACCAAACCCATTTACTTCTCTCTTTCAGCGCCACTTTCTCCTTCCATTCTCTTCATCTTCATCACACCCCACCCCCGAAAAAAAATCGACGAGAAGGACTCTCGTCTTTTGTAAACACTACACCAAATCTGCACTATTGTCACGGTCATTGACCTTGACAAGTTGGACTTGTCAAGGTCAATGACCGTGACAATTCGGGACGAGATAAATTTTTTTGTCACGGACGTGTCACGGTCATTGACCTTGACAAGTTCGTTAGAATTGTCACGGTCGTATCAAGGTCATGTACCATGACAAACCAATGACAATATTTAAAAAAATTATCACGATCAATGACCGTGACAAGTCAGGACAGAATTTAAAAAAATTCTGCTGGGCAGTATGGCCACTGCCACTGCCCAGCAGTATATTTGTACATGTTATAACAACATTGGTTGTACCTATTCAAACATCATATATCCAAATAAATTAAAGATAGTGCAAATATATATTCACGACGATATAATCCAAATATAATTAAAATGGACAAACTTAAAAATAATGTTACTACATGTCTTGGGTAAATGTGAGGAGGTGAGTTGGCCACACGATATACGAATTGACACACCCACTAATATACATCGTGCCGCATTGTTCGCGCAACCACAATAGGGAGTTCTCCTTCCCAGGTATCACATGCGTGACGAGCACTTTGGACTCGATCCCTTGAAGCGCACGTCCATGAACTATTCCACCTTCGACGATATTCGGGTCCCTCAACCCCCACCCTATCCGCTGGCCATTAAATACATCCAATATGAACATGCTCGGCCAACCAAATGTCGACATCGGTCTGGGGAAGGGAGCCAAATAAGGAAGTGGATCATCGAAATACGCACGTGACGGTGAAGAAGCAGCGAGGTCCACATTCTCGTCCTCCTGGGCCTCGTCCTCCCGCACCTCCTCCTCCTCCACCGCCTTCTCCTTCCCTTTCCCCTTGCCCTTACGATCTCCGCCCAATGTACGCTTCATGAATACGTACATATTTGGATCGTCGCCTCCAAACGGGACAGCTTCGCGTCATGTGAATCCACCGTTCGAGCCAACCCGGTGTCGCTCATCTCCAATCCGATGATCCTAGATTTGGCCACCCGCGAGCTCACCCCCTTATCCTCCCCTTGCAATCAGAGCCAAGCACTTGGCTGAGTGCGTCTGTGGACAAAGACGCCTTGTCGGCATCAGACTGCGACTCATGCACTTCCTTAAGCTTTGCCTGAAACGACTAAAAGCACATGATTAGCAAAATAAGTAAACTAAAAAATTATAACGTAATTAGCAAAAATTAAACTGTCGGATTACTTACAATCGTGGTCGCGACGCTCGGGGACACCTCCTTGTCCTTCCCCTTCTTCGTTTGAAGAGCCACATAAGTATCGAGCCTATGTGGCTGACCCCTTGGCCCACTCCCAACCCACTGAATTAAAATAAAGTAAAATTAGTATCGGCCCCGCAAAGTAAAATAATGAATAATAATATATTTATGTAGTTATAGAAAAATTAAATCTTACCTCAATCCTATGCTCCACCTCGACGTAAGAGGTCCGGCCGGAGTAGTGCACGTCCGTCTTTTTTGTCCGATTTTCCCTTCTCGATTGGCGAGATGCCAATTGTCGATCCTCGATCTCATTGTCAATGAACTTTTGCCATTGTGCCAATGAGATCGTCTCCTTGGGCGGGACGGATCCACGCCATTGTATAATGGACTCTCGTATTTTTCCAAAGTACCGTGTCCGCATATTTTTCTTTCACGTCTTGTGTTGCTCCCTCAACTGCTCCAAGACGGAATCGCGTAGCTTCGGATCCAAGTTGAATTGTTCCTATCCAACAAATTCAATGTTAGTTGCGAATAAATATAAATATAAATATAAAATGAAATCGAAATCGAAATCGAAATCGAAATCGAAATTGAAATCGAAATTGAAATTGAAATTGAAATTGAAATTGAAATTGAAATTGAAATTGAAATTGAAATTGAAATACAAATATATTACCTGTAGTGCAGCCCAAAAAGCTAACTTGAGCTCATATGGCACCTCCTTCCAAATCATAAACCCCGGGCCGATGACCGTCTTTAGCAGCTCGAGGGATCTCGCTAATAGCTCCGATTTGTTCTCGATGGTAATCCCAAATTTTCCATATTTGGGGAGCCTAGGGGCGGAGGAGCCCTCGTCGGCTCCACTACCACCGAGCCCAGATGACATCATCATAAACAGCATCATCATCTTCGCCTTAATACCTGAAGGAGACATTTGCTGTAAAAAAATGTTATTAGTACAGATAAAAAAAATCTAATGTGGAATAGATACACACATAAATATGTCTAAATTAGTTGAAAACATCTAACGTGGAATAGATGTAAAGCATGGAATTATTATTATATATATTATATATGCCGGAATAGATGTAAAGCATGGAATTATTAGTACACAAAAATATGTCTAAATATGTCTAAATTAGTTGAAAACATCTAACATGGAATTATTATTATATATATTATATATGTCGGAATAGATGTAAAGCATGGAATTATTAGTACACAACCCCCCCACCCACCCACCCACCCACCACCCCACCACACCCCCTGCCCCCTCCCCCACCACACACATATATACACACACATACACACACATATACGCATATTTAATTTCAAGTATGTTTCATTTAATTATCATACTTTGTATATATTGTTCGATATACAAAGTAATTTTCAAAAAAAAGTTGAAAAATCCCACCCCCATATGGACAATAATCCAATGGTCATGCCACTTTTAAAACTAACCAACCCAACATTTACTAAACAAAATAATCCAACAGCAATTTCAACAACAAATGTGTAACCCGTACTCCTTCTAATTCATCTACTCAATTAATTCATTTCATCAATTAAACTAACAATTAAAGTATACAATTATTAATTTACTAATTTACAATGAGGGGCAATCCTACTTTCATATGAAATTGGCACTAATTATTAATTTACTTTCATCTAAAACTATACAATTAAAATTACAATTAAAGTTATACAATTTATTAATTAAAGCTATACAATTGTTAAAACCCCACCACCACCCCACCCCTCTCCCCCCACCACACACCACCACACACATACACACACATATACACATATTTTATTTCAAGTATGTTTCATTTAATTATCATACTTTGTATATATTGTTCGATATACGAAGTAATTTTCAAAAAAATTTGAAAAATTCCACCCCCATATGGACAATAATCTAGTGGTCATGCCACTTTTAAAACTAACCAACACAACATTTACTAAACAAAATAATCCAACAGCAATTTCAACAACAAATGTGTAACCCGTACTCCTTCTAATTCATCTACTCAATTAATTCATTTCATCAATTAAACTAACAATTAAAGTATATAATTATTAATTTACTAATTTACAATGAGGGGCAATCCTACTTTCATATGAAATTGGCACTAATTATTAATTTACTTTCATCTAAAACTATACAATTAAAATTACAATTAAATCTATACAATTTATTAATTAAAGCTATACAATTGTTAAAATTGCCTCCCCCCACCACCACCACCACAGCCCTTGCCCCCCTCCCCCCTCCACACACCTACGCACACACACCCCAACCCATCCCCACCCCACCCCCTCCCCCCACCACACCTGCACCACCCCACCCCCACTACCCCCTCCCCCACCACACACCACCACACACATATACACATACATATACACACATATATATACACACATACACATACACATACACACACATATAGAAATGAAAGAGAAAGAGAGAAAAAAAACATACCTTAGAGAGAGAGAGCAAAAATCGCTTAGAGAGAGAGAGGGGGGGAAAACCAAAAAAGGGTGGGAAAAAAGAAGCCTAGGGCTTTTTTACTGCAGAAGTTGTCACGATCGTGTCAAGGTCATTGACCGTGAAAATTATTTAAAGAATTGTCACGGTCATTGATCATGACACGACCGTGACAACTACATTTGTCACGGCCTTGTCACGGTCAATGACCGTGACAATTCTTTGTCACGGTCGTGTCAAGGTCAATGACCGTAATACAAAACGCGTGTTTTTTTATCACGTTCAATGACCTTGACAAGGGTGGCCGGTTGAAAGGTGACAATTTTGTCATTTTGGTGTAGTGAAATACGCCCATAAAAATAACTTATTTCAAGGGTTTCAATTTCAACCCCAAAACTTAGGGTGTCAAACTTTCAATTTCAGAAAAGTTAGGATTTTAATTGAGGGATAAATACTCAATCGTTTGGATACTTGGAACATTTGTAAGTATATGTTCTTTTGTTATAATTTGTTTCGTTTGAGCATGTAAATTTTGGTTTAATAATAATTTGTATGTTTGTTTTTTATGTTTATTTTGTAGATTTCAATTTGCTTTTTGGGTATTTACAAATTACACTTTGAGTTCCTTTCAAATTGATTGCAATTTGCAAATCAGGTTTTATTGTTCTTTATTAGCACTTTAATATATAATATTATTGTGTTATGTGATTAATTTTTGTGTTTATATATTATTGTGTGATTTGTTTTTATGTTTATATATTGTTGCGTGATTAATATGTCTATTTGAAAATATTCTACCGGCCACAAAAATAAAAGAAAAAAATTGAAGAAAAAACACAAATAAATATTTGAAAATCTTTAGTGACTGGCCAGTCACTAAATAAGTATTCTAATAAATTTTAAATATAGAAAATGAACATGGTTAACATCAAAATTAATTTTTTAAAAAAAGATTTTCTCACCCATTTTGCATCAAATATGTTATCAATTGAAAAAGATTTATTATAAAAATTTATGGTTTAATTGATAGTTTTGCATCAAAATATGTTAGAACAACACATTTTCACTAGGGTCTCGAAAATGTCATAGTCGGCCCAGATTGTATCTTAGGATACAACTCGTGAGCACTAGTACGGGGAGAAACTATCTTAAGGCTATCAATTATTCTATCTTTTATACTTTTGATTGCTTTAAGAATTTCTTATTTTAGTTTTTGTTATTATTTTTCATTATTTGTTAATTTAGATTATGTTTTAAGTGTAATTAATAACTAATGGTGCTTTCATGGATTATATTAAGGAAAATGATAGAGCTATTCTTGATTGGGACTCAAAATTGGGACTCTGGCTGACATGGCGTGCCATAATTGGTTGATTCCTTATGAACGTGGGTTCGCGTCAGCGGCATTAATCAATCGTGACTCACCAGGCCAGCGAGTCCCCATTTTGGGTCCCCATTTTGAGTCCCCCTAGAAGGACCCTTATATTAAACATATATTCACCCACATTTGGTTATCTAAACGCTTGGATTCTAGGTCACTTTCCAAAAAGATTATTCCCATTTCAGCCTTGTAAATGGCCAAAACCTTGATTTAGTCCAAGCCATTGTCACTATTTGGGTCTTAACGTCACTGACTGTATAGGTGTTGTAGCAGCAATTTAAATGCAGAAATAAATAAGGAACGAAATTACCCAACTAGGAGCTGATAAACCGAAGCCGAAAAATATAAGAAATTCGGAACTGGACAGTCTAGAAATATGGCTGAGTCGCGAACAATGTCGCTCTCTTTAAGGTGTTTCGCGGCTCTGCCTCCAATTTGTGCCGACAGTGTATAGCCCCGTCACCCCCAGGATAAAACAACCTCGGAAAATCTAAATACGAATTGATAGTACAAATCAGATTCGTTCAATCAACACCCATTCAAAATATTGTTCGATTCTGTGTTATAATTAATCTGGGCAAGAGGATTAATTATTTATGTGTTGTAATAATTATTCAGGGGACGAATAACTATTTATGTGTACGAAATAATTTTTTATGCTGAGAGTTGTTTCTGAGACTGTGTTGAAAACAGAGGTCTCAACCTCCTTTTATGCAAAAAATAAATTACCGTTAGTGGGCAAAAATGTGGAGAGAAAACTGGAAACGTGGGTGGAAAAATTCAATAGTAAAAGGCCCACGTTTTTTTTTTCAAAATTAATTATTGTTAAAAATTAATTTTTTAAAGCCCAAAACTGTTAATTTATTTGTCCAAAAATTTATTTCTTAATGAGCCCGAGCCCAGGATCCAGGACACGAGCCGGACGGACGGACGGCGGTGGTGGCGCGCGCGTGTGACTTGGCCCATTGGGTCTGCCCCACATACCCACAAAACATTGAATGCCCAAAGGTCTATTAACTCAAGCCAAATTTTATAACCCATCGATGTGGGACTTGTGCCAAAGGCACTTTCAAGTTTTGCACCTTACAGCTATGAGCTGTTCTAACAACTTGCAAAATTTGAAAATATTTTATCGAGCAATAATCTATAGAATTGTGCATAAGCAAAGGTGTCTTTCGACTTGAACCTTTACGTAGTAAAGATGTTTAGAATATACTAGAGTAACCGTAGTTTTGAACTCTATCTCTGACAACATCCCACACACAACCCTACTTGGATGTAATTCTAATAGCTAGCATGTTACGGCCATGTGCTTCTATCACAATATAGTGAATGCTCTATGAATTTGCCCAAAATATCCATAGGAAGCGGCCACACTTCCACATTCACATAGGTGAGTCTATCAAGAATACTCCTGTAGCTAAGTACCCTACTCAAAATAAAGCTATAGATCTCATTAAGAGTTATCATAACTCATCCTTAACTCGCTTCAGGATATCATGCTCCATAGGGATGGACTCGGAGTAAAACCCCGTTCTATATTAATTAATAATCGCATGATTCAACCAATATCACTTGTGATTTGTTATTACCCTCTGAACATATTTCTTGGGATCTCCAGTCTATATGTTGGGTTACCATCACAAATGACTCATTTATCCAAGGGCTTTAGTCCCATCCCTTTCGAGGTGTTCCACACCTTCTCCCTAGCTAGTCCTTTCGTCAAAGGATCAGCTAAGTTCTGTTCAGACCCTCACAGCACCCGTAGAGATGAATTCTCTAACAGTACTATATTTACGACGTATTTGTCGTTTCTTACCATTATAATAACGGCTATCAACTTTTGCAATAGCCGCAGTACTGTCATAATGAATCAAAACGGCTGGAATCGGTCTTTCCCATAATGGGATATCTGACAAGAGGTTTCTTAACCAACCTGCCTCTTCACTAGCAGTAGCTAGTGCTATCATCTCAGACTCCATAGTGGATTGAGCCAAAATTGTTTATTTCTTAGATTTCCAAGAAACTGTACCACCAGCGATGCTAAATATATAGCCACTAGTAGCCTTAGAATCATCAGATAGGGTGTTCCAATCAGCATCACTAAATCCTTCAAGGACAGCGGGATGCTTATTATAGTGTAATCTGAGGTTCATCGTCCTTTTAAGGTACCGCATGACCCTCTCAATAGCATGCCAATGCTCCATACTAGGTCTACTGGTAAATCTACATAGTACTCCCACGGCATAAGCTATGTCAGGTCTAGTGCAATCTGTAGCATAACATAAGCTACCTATAATGCTTGCATAAGCATTTTGATTTATATTGTCGCCAGTGTTCTTAAATAACTTTACACTAGGGTCAAATGGAGTACTAGCAGGTTTACAGTCAAAGTAATTATATTTCTTTAGAACTTTCTCAATGTAATGAGATTGATCCAAAGAAAGTCCCTTTTCTGACCTAGTAATATTAATTCCTAATATTACATTAGCTTCACCCAAATCCTTCATGTCAAAATTGACACATAATAATGATTTGACATTTTCTACGGCATGAATATTAGAACCAAATATTAGCAAGTCATCAACATAAAGACATATGATAGTGCAAATTCTCTCAACATATTTATAATAAATGCATTTGTCACATTCGTTGATTTTAAACCCATTAGAGATGACTAAGCTATCAAATTTATCATGCCATTGTTTAGGTGCCTATTTGAGTCCATAAAGAGATTTATCTAATTTACATACTTTATTTTCTTGACCGTGTACAATAAAACCTTCAAGCTGATCCATATAAATCTCTTCTTCTAATTCTCCATTTAAAAATGCAGTTTTAACATCCATTTGGTGTACAATTAAATCATTTAAGGCATCTATAGCAAACAGTACACGTATAGACGTTATTCTAGTCACGGGTGAAAATGTATCGAAGAAGTCTACGTTTTCTCTTTGTCTAAAACCTTTAGCAACGAGACGTGCCTTATATTTTTCAACAGTGCCAGCAGGTTTTAATTTCTTTTTAAGAATCCATTTACACCCAATTGTTTTACACCCAGGTGGAAGGTCCACTAAATGCCAAGTTTTATTTGTTTCCAAAGAATCCATTTCATCATTAATAGCCTCTTGCCATAAATCGGCATCTAAAGAAGATAAAGCTTCTTGAATAGTGTTAGGATCCTCTTCTAAAGTGTAAGCATAATAGTCGGGACCAAAATCTTTTTCCACACGAGCCCTTTTACTTTTTCGAATTTCTAAAATGGATTCATTATTTTCTTTATTTTTATTTAAAGAAATATTAGTGAATGACCCGCCCCCACTATTTCTCAATTTAAAAGGAAATTTATCTTCATAAAAATCGGTGTCATTTGATTCAATAATTACTTGATTTTTCAAGTCATAAAATCGGTATGCTTTGCTATTAATAGCATAGCCTATAAAAACGCACTCATATGCCCTACTAGCCAATTTAGACCTCATAGGGTCGGGTATACGAACATATGCTAAGCACCCACACGTTCTAAAGTATGACACGTTGGGCTGAATATTTTTCCAAATTTCATAAGGAGATATTTTCATTTTAGTCTTAGGAATTCTATTAAGTACGTGACACACAGTCAAAATAATTTCACCCCACCAATAAGAGGCAGCCCCTGAATTTAATAAAATAGCCACAACTAATTCAGTTAATGTCCTATTTTTTCTTTCGGCTTTACCGTTCATTTCGGGCGAATAAGGGTCAGTTTTTTCGTGAATAATACCGTGGGTTTTATAAAATTCAATAAATGGTCCAGAATCATATTCGGTGTCTCTATCACTACGTAACCTTTTTATTTTCCGATTAAATTGATTTTCAATTTCATTTAGGAAAATTTTAAACATGTCAAACGCTTCACTTTTATTTTTCATTAAATACACAAATGAATAATCGGAGCAATCATCAATAAAAGTTATAAAATAACGTTTGCCATTTCTAGTTGTGACACCATCCAATTCACAAATATTTGAATGAATTAAATCAAGTGGTTCAGATTCTCTAAAAACAGATTTATGTGATGTCTTAGTGATTTTTGCTTAACTACACCATTCACATTTTTCAAAATCATTTAATGATAATTCTGAAATTAATCCTAAAGTGCTCATGTTTTTAACAAGTCGTTTATTAACATGACAAAGCCTAGCATGCCAAATATTAAATGAACAAGTAAAAGAAGCAAAAGGAGAAATTTTATTAGCATCAACATTCAACTTAAACATCCCTTCAGTGGCATACCCCTTGCCTACAAAAATTTCATTTTTGGTCAAAGTAAATAAATCAGCACCAATAGTTTGAGTAAAGCCAGCTTTGTTGAGAAGATAACCCGAAACCAAATTTTTCCTTATCTCAGGAGTGTGAAGAACATCTTTGAGGATAACATTTTTTTTCCGAAGTGAACTTCAATTCCACATTTCCAGTACCAACAACCTCAGTGGAGTGAGAATCACCCAACAACACCTTCTTATCTGCAGTCTCAGAATAAGTCTTAAACAGAGTACGGTCATAACAGATATGGCGGGAAGCGCCAGTATCCAACCACCACTCTTCGGCACCGCTAACCATGTTGATTTCTGAAATCATAGCACATAGGTCCTCTTCGGTCAAATTCGCTTGTGCATTTGGCACATTGCGACTTTTGCGAGCCATATGGCCAGGCTTGCCACACTTGAAATAGAGAAACTGTCCCGAGTTGCTAGACTGTCCATTTATACTTATTTTGAGTCTGAGTCTGATTTTTAAAATTCTGGTTGTGGCTATTTTCTGATTTTTCATATTTTTTCTGTTTGCCTTTAAAACAACTGGAGTGTGATTCTTTTTCTGATTTTTGTTGTTAGAAACAACGAGAATTTCATCTTTATAGTCCTGTTTTCGGGATTCTTCCTCAATTCTCAATTTAGTAATGAGTGATTCTAGTGAAAATTCTTTAGACTTATGCCTCAAAACATTTTTAAATTCTTTGAACAGTGGAGGCAATTTATTAATAATCACAGCCACCTGATATTGCTCATCTAAAGCCATGCCCTCGGAAATAATTTCATGGACAATCATTTACAAATCATGGGTTTGAGCAATAAAAGATTTGTCATCCGTCATTTGAAATTTTAAATAACGGCTGACGGCATATTTTTTAGCACCCACCTCCTCCGTGTCATATTTTTTAAACAATGCATCCCAAACATCTTTTGCAGTTTTATAATTAGCATAATAGTCATAAAGTTCATCACTTAGAGCATTCAAAATATAATTCTTACACAAAAAATCATTTTCCTCCCAAGTTCGAATTGTTTTACTTTCCTCAACAGTAGGTGGATTATTTACTACGGGTTTATCAAATTGAACACACGATGCGACTTTTTTCGTAGTTAAATAAAATAGCAGTTTTTTGCTCCAACGTTTAAAATGGGTGCCTTCATATTTGAAAGTCTTATTAAGGTTGCTTGAGTTAATTTCGTCCATGGCAGAATTTTAGAACACCTTAAAATTGTTGTAGCAGCAATTTAAATGCAGAAATAAATAAGGAACGAAATTACCCAATTAGGAGCTGATAAACCGAAGCCGAAAAATATAAGAAAATTGGAACTGGACAGTCTAGAAATATGGCTGAGTCATGGACAACGTCGCTCTCTTTAAGGTGTTTCGCGGCTCTGCCTCCAATTTGTGCCGACAGTGTATAGCGCCGTCACCCCCAGGATAAAACAGTCTCGGAAAATCAAAATATGAATTGGTAGCACAAATTAGATTCGTTCAATCAACACCCATTCAAAATATTGCTCGATTTTGTGTTATAATTAATCTGGGCAAGAGGATTAATTATTTCTGTGTTGTAATAATTATTCAGGGGACGAATAACTATTTCTGTGTACGAAATAAATTTTTATACGGAGAGTTGTTTCTGAGACTTAATTGAAATCATAGGTCTCAACCTCCTTTTATGCAAAAAAAGAAATTACCGTTAGTGGACAAAAATGTGGAGAGAGAACTGGAAATGTGGGTTGAAAAATTCAACAGTAAAAGGCCCACGCTTTTTTTTTCGGAATTAATTACCGTTAAAAATTAATTTTTTTAAAGCCTAAAACTGTTAATTTATTTGTCCAAAAAATTATTTCTTAATGAGCCCAAGCCAAGGTCCCGGACGGACGGCGGTGGCGGTGGCGGTGGCGGCGGCGGTGGCGCGTGTGACTTGGCCCATTGGATCTGCCTCACATACCCACAAAACTTTGAATGCCAAAAAGGCTATGAACTCTAGCCAAATTTTATAACCCACCGATGTAGGACTTGTGACAAAGGCACTTTCAAGTTTTGCACCTTACACCTATGAGTTGTTCTAACAATAGGTATGTATGATGTTGGTATTCAGATTCTAATATCACTTTATAGGGGGTAAAAAGTGTGCCATATGTTCACCCTTTTGCCGCCATTATCCTATGATCTACATGTTAGCTTTGATTACATGGAAGACTTTCTATGATGTTGCATATAATGTCTTGTTAAATTCAAAAATAATTAGGTAGTAGGATTAATTTATCTGGTCCATACTCTTGTTGATAGAGTACCCCTCGAAGATATATGTCCTACAATTGTACAACATTCTCATTCGATGTCATATTGGTATATGCATAAAAAATGGCCGTGGCAACTCAAGAGAAAATCAGCCTTATGGGTGGTGTGTGTGATTGGCTTAAAGCCATATATGGCAAGTTTAAGGCCAAGCTATTTGAGATTGCTAAAAAAGCAAAGAAAATTGGAAAAGATGATCCAATAACAATTATGCACTCTATAAAGGTGGGACTTGCCCTCACATTGGTCTCCTTGTTATACTATTTCAGACTTTTGTACAATGGTTTTGGTGCATCAAGAATGTGGGCAGTCTTGACTGTGGTGGTTGTTTTTGAATTCACGGTTGGTAAGTTATTTATGAGTAAATGTGGTTACCCATGCCTGGATTTCATTCGTTGCCGTTTTATAATTTCAATTAAATTATGGGCCCAGTATAATTTTTAGGGATAATTCAATGCTACTCTTATTTATTAAATCAAAGATGATTTTTTTTAATATATTAAGTCTTTTTTCATTCTAGACAACGTATGTTTAGACAAATATACCCTAAGACATACTCATTTTAAACTCACTTACTCTCTCTTTCTCTAAAAATAAAATATACTATTTCTCTCTCTAGCAGCGCCACCTCTACCTCCACCCCCATCCCCACCCCATCGAAGACTCGCCGCAAACAGCCCACCGGAATTCTCGTCAGTGTCTCTCTCTCTCTCTCTCTTCGTCCATTTCTTTATTTTTTTCTAGTCCGTGCCAGCGGCACCATTGCCCAAGCTGGAGAAGAAGAGTTTTCGCCGGAAAAAATGGAATTTTTACAAAAACAGTAATTTTATTTGTTTCGATTTTTTTTTCAAAAAATATCGAATGTGGATGTTGTTTGATAGATCTTGACGAGTAGATTCCAAATATATAAATTTTGTGAATTTTAGATTTATAGATATTGAGTTATGGACTTTTAAATATTTGATGAGTTTTTTTAGGCAAAAAAGGACGTAACAATTGTGAAAATTAATTTTTAATAGTGTATTCGTCATTTTGATGTGCTAAGTTGGAAAAATAGGACATTTGACAACATTAACTCAGTCAAAGAATCTTTTGCCTCATTGACCAAGAGAACGAGACTTGTTAACTATATATTATCCCTAATTTTTATAGTTATATATGGGTCTAAAAGCGAAATATTAGTAAAAAAATTGTGTTCATTTTCACAATTTTCAAAATTTTGGGTGTATTGTGCATATTTGAGAATTTACATCTTTAATACATGTGGAGAATTTGTAACTTTGGAAAAGTGAGGTGCTAGAATTATAAAGTTGGATGATATAACCAAAAAAATGTGCTTATTTTCACAATTTTTATAATTGAAGTTGGACATTGATGTTATATGTGCCATCACGTGCCATTTGGGTTAATAATGAGAGAGAGAGAGAGAGAGAGAGAGAGAGAGAGAGACTCTCTCACGTGCCCACATGAGATAGTGTGAACCTTCATGTAGACCATTTTTTTGAAATAATAAAAAAATATATTTACTTTAAGATGATCATCAAAAGTGTCAAACGGTAAAAAAAAATGCATATAGACATCATTTTCGCGTATCATTTTTTTAAATAAAAAAAAATTGATGAATCTTTTTATAAATGATTTCCACAGCGAGAATATCATTTACAAAAGGATTCGTCAAAAATATTATTCTTTTACTATTTAAAAAAAAAATATTGTAGATGGGGATATATATATATATATATATAACTCCTTTGTGGACCAATTTTTTTAAATAGTAAAAAATTATTTTTAAGATTTATTTTATGTGGTATTTAAATATGTTAGGGAACCTCTAAAACAAAAATTGGATCGAAATGATTTTTTCTAGTTTAAAAAATCGGTCAAAATATTCCAGCTTTTAAACTGCTTAAACACACTCACATATTTTGACTGATTTCTTCAAAAGAACAAAAAAAATCATTTTGAGCTAAATTTTTTTTGTGTGTGATTCCTAGAAATGTTTAAATATCAAACAAAAAATCAACTTGAAAATATTTCCTTTGACTATTTAAAAAAAATGACTTTCATACTTGATCCAGTCATGACTCTCTCTCTCTCTCTCTCTCTCTCTCTCTCTCTCTCTTTGTGTGTGTGTATATACATATTGTTGATACCAAAATTAATATGCTGATATGGACGAATAATACGAAGACACGTGTCAATCTACGTGGCACAATAGCAACGAGGAAGTTCATTTCCCCGACCAATTCATGTTCTCTCCGAGCAACGAGGATACACCGAGGAACTTTAGCACTCTGAGGTATTCCAGCGCTCCGAGGAACTCCAGAGCAACTAAGGCGGTCCGAACTGCATCTCGGTCGTATCATTAATTTCCAGATAATCAACAGTTCAACCATTCATTGAATGATTATCATTTTGACGCACACGCTGCATTAAATGTATTACCCTTTCATATGTATATCATTTAATGTACCAGCCCTTTCATGTACAGCCTATGGGCTATAAATACCTTGTATCATCCTCATTCAAAGGGACCGAAATTTCTTGAGAGAACTTGTAATCGAGAATTCCCAAACACTCAGCAATAACATAACAGTGGACGTAGGCCATTCATATAAGGCTGAACCACTTTAAAATATTCTGTCTCATTTATTTATCTGTGATTAAATTATTAGAATAATCTAGTTTTTTACATCAACAGATTGGCGCCGTCTGTGGGAAATCAATGGCAGATAATCCAGAATCCAGTAATCGAAATGCTGGAAATGCTGGAAATCCAACAAATCCATTTGCACCTCCAGATCTGGCTGGAATTATGACGAATCTGGCTGAAGGACAAACCGCCATGCAAGAAACAATGAGGCAACTCATTCAAACTCTTCACGGCGGTGCACCTACCCATTCAAGGCAAAGGAGTGATCGTGGGCAATCGCGATCCAGACGTACTGAGTCATATCGTAATGAAGAATCTAATGATTTTTCTTATCAACCTGGCCGAACTTCATCGATACGGGCTACGGATACAGATCAACATATCACTCTCTCTCCGGAGAGAACCAGCGCCCTGGAAATATTAAGCAGGGTGTCTCCTTTCAGTCGGTTAGGACCAAGGAGAAATATGAGTCCGCCTAGAGCCCCATCGAGAAGCTTTCGACCACCATCAGGTTTGAGAGAAGGATCAGCACAATCACGACCAGCTAGTCGTCGAGATAGATCTCAGGAAGCTACGTCAGAATAATCAATTGCTCGGACTAAGCGGCCCGAGGAAGGAAATGAAGCATGGAAAGGTTCCATTCAGCGGTTGGAGGATAGACTTGGAGAAATGGCTAAAGAAAGGAATCCCTTACAGAGAACTTTTGTTCAAGGGACACCTTTTGTACAGGCCATTGTGAATTTTCCTACACCATCGAAATTCAAAGCACCTGTAGTGACCCCTAAGTATGATGGAAAGACAGATCCTGTTCTTCATATAGAACAATACCAAGCTGCTGCCGACATATATGCCGTCCCCTACAAGATGAGGTGTAGAGCATTCTCGGGAACTCTTACCGGATCTGCACGGATATGGTACAACAATCTTCCTCGGGGTAAGATTTCGACTTTTATTCAGTTAGCTGAGTTGTTCATTGGCAATTTCTATTTTGGAGCAAAGCCGATAAAGCGAGTAGCGCACTTGTTAAGTGTTAGACAAAAATCAGGTGAGAGTACTAGAGATTACATAACTCGTTTCAATAACGAGAAGTTGGAAGTCATAGATTACGAAGAAAAGACAGCGATCACTGCTTTGATGAGTGGATTGTTACCTAACAAGTTATACTACACTTTGGCCAAAGATCCACCTAAAACTATGTCGGAGTTGATGGTAAAAGTGGCCAAAATCATGAATGCCGAGGAGGCTATGGCTGCGAAAAAGAATATGGATAAAGAAACCAAGGTGGAGGTTGACAAATCTAAGAAGAAAGAGCAAAAAGGTAATGGTGGTGACAAGCACTCCAAGAATAATAGGACGTCATGGGAAGTCCTGAAGAAATACGATAATTATACTCCATTGAAAATGGGTATTAATCATGTTTTGGAAGAAATCAAGAATAACGAAGAAATCAAGTGGCCAGATAAACTGAGGACCAATCCTGACCTGAGGAATAGGGCCAAATATTGTGAGTTCCATAAAGATCATGGCCATACGACCAAAAATTGCATATCCCTTCAGAACGAGATTGAAACGCTCATCCGAAGAGGAAAGTTGTCAAAGTATGTAGATCGCAGAGGTGAAAGGAAGAATGATGATAGAACTAGAGAACGTTCCAGATCTCCTCGTCGGACGGAGGAGAAAAAGAAAAGAGATCATGAAGATGATCCAGATGAAGACCCCGATCTTCCAAAGAAGCCAAGGCAGCCTGAACGAGAGGTATTTTCCATACGTTTTGGGTCATTTGATTGTAATGTTATTACAGGAGGAGATGCTGGAGGAGGAGACCTTACTGCAGAAAGAAAGGCTTATCTCGGAGAGGCTCAAGCCTGCTCATATATTCAACGAATAAATCTTGCCGAGGATGATCGTCCGAGGAAGGTAAATAAAGAGAAGCTAGTTATTGGTTTTTCAAAAAACGATTTGGCAGGTGTTCTTTACCCTCACGACGATCCTTTGGTGATCAAAATGAGGATGAAAGATGTGGTGATTTCAAGGGTGCTGGTGGGCAATGGTAGTTCGGCAGACATCATGTACTATTCATGCTTTGATAGCTTGAATTTGAAATTATCTCAATTGGAACCTTATCACAGACCCCTTCTGGGTTTTGCTGGCGAGAAAGTTTTTCCACTTGGGACGATCAAGTTGGACATATTCATTGGAACTTGGCCTGCTTGTCGAACAGAAAGAATACGCTTCTTTGTGATGGATAAGAATGTGCATTCAGCCTACAACATCATCATGGGAAGAGTTGGTTTGAAGAAGTTCGAAGCAGTTCCATCTACAGTGCATCAATGCTTAAAATTCCCAACAAACTTCGGAGTAGGAGTTGTGAAAGGTGATCAAAAAATAGCTCGGGAATGCTATTATTCATCTGCCGAGCAAGAGGAGCTTGAGGAATCAAGGAAAAAGACTACTACCTACCAGGTGGAGGAAGGTACAGAAATTGAAACTCTTGATCCCAGGGATGAATCCCAACTTGTAAAAGGACAGGTGGTAGAATCTACAGAAAATGTTATTCTGGACGAGGAGCACCCTGAACGAGTAACCCAGATAGGTTCATCGTTGGATGCTTCAATAAAACAAGAGTTGATAACTTTCTTGAGAAATAGGAAGAATACTTTTGCATGGAGTCACGAAGACATGCCAGGAATAGATCCAAACTTCTTATGTCATGAACTCAATGTGAATAAGGAGATCAAGCCTGTGAAGCAGAGAAGAAGAGTGTTTAGTCCCGAGAAGAATCAGGCCATACAAGAGGAGGTCGAGAAGCTCCAGAAAGCCCAATTCATTGAAGATGTGAAATATCCAGACTGGTTAGCAAATGTGGTGATGGTAAAGAAGAAGAAGAATAAATGGAGAATATGTGTTGATTTCACTGATCTCAACAAAGCATGCCCGAAAGATCATTTTCCATTGCCCAGAATAGACCAGCTAGTGGATGCTACTTCGGGACATGAGCTGCTCAGCTTCATGGATGCATATTCTGGCTACAACCAGATCAAAATGAAACCTGAAGACAGGGAAAGTACTTCTTTTATTACCCCAAGGGGAACTTATTGTTATAATGTCCTGCCTTTTGGTTTGAAAAATGCAGGTGCAACATATCAGCGGCTGATGAACAAAGTTTTTGCCGAACAAATCAGTTGCAACATGGAAGTCTATGTCGATGATATGTTAACAAAGAGCAAGAAAGTTGTTGATCATCTAGTTGACTTAGGTCAAACTTTTGATCAACTAGATAAATACCAAATGAAGCTCAACCCGACGAAGTGCACCTTTGGAGTACGAGAAGGAATGTTCCTCGGATACATCGTCAACCAACGAGGTATTGAGGCAAATCCAGAAAAGATCAAAGCTCATTTAGGGCTGCGATCCCCAACGACGAAGAAAGAAGTGCAGAGTCTTATAGGACGAGTTGCGGCGCTCAATAGATTTGTGTCCCGGGCAACTGATAAATGCCTCCCATTCTTCAAAACACTTCGAAAAACTTTTGAATGGACTGATGAATGTGAAAAGGCCTTTCAAGATTTGAAGAAATATTTAGGAGCACCTCCATTGTTGTCCAGGCCAATAACAGGAGAGAAGTTGTACTTGTATCTGGCGGTATCAGAGAATGCAGTTAGCTCAGCATTGATTAGATTGGAGAATGGAGTTCAGAAACCCATCTATTACACAAGTAAGGCTTTTCGAGGTGCAGAAATCAGGTACCCAAAGCTAGAAAAATTGGCATTGGCATTAATTGAAGCAAGTAGAAGAATGAGGCCATATTTACAGGCCCATACAATCGTCGTGTATACCGACATGCCATTGAGACAAGCCCTTCACAAGCCAGAAAAATCAGGAAGACTGATGTACTGGGCAATAGAACTCGGTGAATATGATATTGTGTATGAACCCAGATCGTCATTAAAAGGGCAAGCTGTAGCATATTTTATAGCAGAGTTTACATACTCTGATACCCCCGAGGAGCGAAAGGTGCTCGCTGACCAACCTGTGGATGTTACAGGATCAACAGACATAAATCCAGACCAACTCCGGTTGGTAAAAGGGCTTATGGATGAAGAAAGATCATCAACTTCGAGCTCAGACCAGCCCCGGTTGCTAAAAGAGCAAGAAGAGATGGTCGACGAGGAGCGAAAAGTGTCAGGGGAGGATGAAAAGAAGCAACAAATATTTCATCGAGGAACTCTGTCAGATAAGGAATTTGAAGACAGGTTACCCATATGGAGATTATATGTAGATGGCTCATCTTGCACAGCAGGTTGCGGGGCAGGAATTGTTTTGAACACCCCAGATGAGATTGACATGGAATATGCTTTGCGATTCCAATTCAAAGCTTCCAATAATGAGGCTGAGTATGAAGCCATGATAGCAGGTTTAAACTTAGCAAAAGTTATGGAAGCACGGCAAGTAATTGTATTCAGTGATTCTCAATTAATTGTAAATCAGATGATAGGAACATATGCAGTTAAAGGAGACTTAATGGCGAAGTATCATGCAAAGGTGATGGAGTTACTGACAGAATTTGATTCCATTCAATTGGTGAGAATACCGAGGATGGAGAATGTACAAGTAGACGCACTGGCCCGACTAGCATCAGCTACTCGTACCGAGCTGCGAAGAACAATACCAATTGAAGTACTGGAAAGTCGGAGCATAGATGAAAACCTGACGATGAATGTTATTACCCTTGATTTAGGACCATCTTGGATGGATCCCATCAGGGTATATATTGAAGAGGGAGAATTGCCAGAGGATAAGCTCGCTGCCAAAAAATTGAAGTATAAAGCTGCTCGGTATGTATTAACTAATGGTATTTTATATAGACGAGGAATTATGGCAGGTTTGCAGAGATGTGTACATCCCTCCAAGGTGAAAGAATTGATTGAAGAAATCCATGAAGGATCTTGTGGAGCTCATGTAGCAGGTCGAACACTTTTACAAAGGGTAATGACTCAAGGATACTATTGGCCGACGATGAGGGCTGATTGTATAGCCTATGCTAAGAAATGTGACAAGTGCCAACGTTTTTCCTCTATCCGACGAACTCCACAAGCATTGTTGACACCAATAACTTCCCCTTGGCCATTTGCCATGTGGGGAATTGATTTGGTTGGACCACTGCCGATCACCCGAGGAAGATTCAAGTACCTCGTCGTTGCAGTGGACTATTTTACTAAGTGGGTAGAAGCTGAGCCACTTATTGATATGACATACGAGAAGGTATACCAGTTCATTTGGAAGAATATCATTTGTCGATATGGTCTCCCTCATGCCTTCATCACAGACCATGGAACCCAATTTGATAACGAGGAATTTGCTGCCTATTGTCATCAGTCGAACATTTTGAAGGCTCATTCAGTACCAGGCCATCCTCAAAGCAATGGACAGACTGAAGTGACGAATAGAACACTGCTAAATGATTTGAAGAAAAGGCTAAGTGAAGCTAAAGCTAACTGGATTAATGAGCTAAAATCAGTATTGTGGGCTTACCGAACAACTCCCCAAGCAGCAACTGGAGAATCACCATATATGTTGGCATTTGGAAGTGAGGCTGTAATACCTGCCGAGTTGGGTCTTCCAACGCATAGAGTACTGAATTTCAATTCTCCTATCAGTAACTTGATGAGAAGACTGGATTTGGATATGCTCGAGGAGGTTCGAGAAGAGGCAGCCATTAGGAACGCTGCTTATCAACAACGAACAGCTCTTTTCTACAACAAAAGGGTGAGGAAATGCGATTTAAAGGAAGGATATTATGTGCTAAAGAAGGTAATTCAGAAGCACAATAAATTGGAGGCAAACTGGCATGGGCCTTACCGAGTTACAAAAGTTGTTCGACCAGGAACTTACCGAATAGCAACTCTAGAAGGAGAAGAATTCAAGAATACTTGGAATGCTGAACACCTTCGCAAGTATTATCAATGATGTAAAATGTACAACGGTTCCATCAATATGAATAAAACGATGATGTTTTCACCATTTTCTTCTCCTTTGTTTGAAAGTTTTTCGGGGAATACTAGTGTTGTACACTACGCTGCTCGACAGCAAAAAGAAGAAAGAAGACGATAGTTCAGACCCACGACCAACTCCGGTTGGTAAAAGGGCGAGACCAAAAAATATACTCCTTTGGTTAGGAGGCGGACACTAGTGTGACCAACTAAGGTTGGTAAGATAACTAGTGGACAAATAGTTCGAAAGAACCAAAAAATATACTCCTTTGGTTAGGAGGCGTACACTAGCGTGACCAACTAAGGTTTGTAAGATAACTAGTGGACAGATAGTTCGAAAGAACCAAAAAATATACTCCTTTGGTTAGGAGGCGTACACTAGCGTGACCAACTAAGGTTGGTAAGATAACTAGTGGACAGATAGTTCGAAAGAACCAAAAAATATACTCCTTTGGTTAGGAGGCGTACACTAGCGTGACCAACTAAGGTTGGTAAGATAACTAGTGGACAGATAGTTCGAAAGAACCAAAAAATATACTCCTTTGGTTAGGAGGCGTACACTAGCGTGATCAACTAAGGTTGGTAAGATAACTAGTGGACAAGATAGTTCGAAAGAACCTGATAGTTCAATAATCAACTACGGTTGAGGGAAGAACAATATTATTTGATTTGAAAATATGCTCTCACATTCCAATTTATGTTGGTCGAGAGGAAAGACTTCGAAGAACAAAATATTCCAAACTGTACCAAGTATGGTTGGTCGGGGATAAAAACCCACTAACTATAGTTGGTCGACAAGCAGAATTTATCGACCTTAGTTGGTCGGACACATTTTATGAAAAAGATAAAAATTTACCAAGTATGGTTAGTCGGGGATAAGCTCCCACTAACTATAATTGGTCGACGAGCACAATTTAACAACCTTGGTTGGTTGGCCAAATTTTAAACATCTTTATACTCATTACTTTATTGAGCAACATTTCTCATATTTATTACTAAGTTGGTCAATGAATAGCACAAAATTGTTATCTTTTTAACAGATACATACTTAGTGTTTAACGCAGAACAATAGCAATAAAGATTTTCAAACAAAAAATGAAATTCTTTCATTAAGGTCAAAATATATTACAAGCTACATATATGTGCTAACTGTTACATTGAAAATCCTATTCTATTGGTTTCTTTCCTTTAGCTTTTGAAACAGGCTCTTCGCGAGCAGGAGGATCTTCTAAGCAAAGAGGAGAATTAATGAAATTAACATCTCTGAGCATTCTGACGTTCATCACAGAAGGTGTATCCAAGAGATGCTCGGGACGAGATAATTCAATCTGAGAATGAAGACTATAGTCACCAAGATATTTTGAAATTAAACTCCGATGAATGGAACGGGCTGGGATCCATTCCATGTCCAATTTGAAAGGTGGCACAGGCAATTCTAGTAACCCTGGAGCATGATAATCCCATAACAAATGACCTTGCTCCAATTTTTGTACACCCAGGGCGTTCAACCACCCCTGCTTATAACCTTCATTATTGGCATGTTCAATACGAGCATCTAAATGAACAAGGGCTTCATTGCATCCTGCCATCCAAAATTCCCTGGGCTGTTGATGGAATTGGAAGGTTAATCTATCCAATTGTTCGTGAAGGTTCCTGGCAAAAACATCTTTATCATTCAAAGCAGATTTCGTTGCAGTAAGTTGATCTTCCAAAGATAGATTTCTCTTGGACATTTCAGATAAAGCCCGATCTTTGGCGTTCAATTGGTATGCTTGAGTTTCCAATGTTGACAGAGTACGAGATTCTTCAACATTACGGCTGAGAACTCTTGATCGACTCCGAGCAGGTGGAGAATTTTGCTCCTCGATAATATTTTGAACAGCTCTTCCTCGCCCACGAGACCCTCTTCCTCGTCCCCGAGCAATAGTGGAAATACCAGATCTTCTTAGAGTATCCAACTCTTGCCTTAATTTGGCATTCTCAACCTCTAGGAACGAGAAACCCTCATCGGTAACCGGTATTAAAGCAGTGGAAGATGAAGCTACAGACTCATATTGTGCCAACTTTTTCTGCAAACTATTGTTCTCTTGTTCCAGCAACTCAGCAATCTGCCTACAGGCTTCAACTTCACCTTTCAGGGTTCTCTCCCTAATATCGTATCCAGCAAGGATCTTTTTATGGCCTGTTTCAGAAGAAAGTTGTTGATATCTATTTTCATACTCCTTGTGCAGCAAAGCAGTTGATTCATTATGTTGATGTTGTAAATCTTCTAAGGAATAATGAAGTTCCTCGATTAACTCATAGTATACCACATTATTGGCCACAGCTCGGTCCAATAAATTCTTCAGGTACCGATAAGCATCAACTGCCTATTCTGAAGCATCATGACCCAAGATGTCAGTAATTTCTGATACACTCAAATTTGTATGACCATCTTTATAATATTCACGGCATTGCTGCATCAGCTTTGTATCATGAGCAGATATCAGTTCCATTCTAGCCACAAACTAATAAAGAAAGAAAAAGCAATCATCAAAAAGAAGACAAAATGCAGAAAGATGTGATTTTATTACATCATCAAATAAGATTACATCGTTTTGAGTACAGAGGATAAGTCAAAGAGAAACATAAAAAGAGTACCGAACAACTTCACACCTTTTCCTTGTCTCCCAAGACTTTCTCAGGAGGCTGGGACGAGGAGCTCGGTTGCTCGGTAGGAACAATGGTCTGATTATTAGAAGCTGGGACTTGTTTTGGAGGAGCAGGCAACGACGAAATCTCCTCGGTGGCTATCTGATTGGGTGGTGGAACAAGGACTTGATCACCCACTGTCATTGAAGATTCTTCAGATGCAGCTTCGTCTGAAGACTCATCTTCAATAACTAGAGGAGGACCAGGGAGATGTTGTTGAAATATCTCGGAGTTCTCATTCACCTTCAACTCCTGCAGTGCTGCAACCCAACCATCATGAAAATATTTTAAACTCCCATATTTCACTTGGGTCGTCATAGCTGCCACCCCCCTGTCCCATCCTTTGTCCCAACCAGTTTTAAAGGATGTCTTCACAGCTGTTTTTCTCTTCATCTTCTCCGAGGATAGTTTCTCGGACATAAGATTCTCGGCGACCTTCAATTTGTTTTCCACCTCCTCTTTCTGACGATTTACCTCTCGTAGAAGGGTCAGCTCTTCTTCAGCTGATTTCATTTTATTTTTAAGCTCCCCAAAGCCTGAAAGTTTCTCGGCATAGTCTTTATTCTCTCTCTCCAAATCCTTCACCTTATTACCCAGTTGTACCTTCTCTGCATCAGACGCAGCCAATTTCTTTTCCAATTCAGTTTTATCCTTGTCATACTTCTGACAGGACTCACTCACAGATTTAATAGCTTTCTCCAGTGCGCCCTCTACAGTGGACGAGGAGCAAGAAGCCTTGATAGCTTCATCCTTTTTAAGGATTAAATTGAAACAGCTTGTCAACTGCAATCAAAAGAGGAAAATGAAATCAGAAATAAAATCGGGAAACAACAAAGGAAAACATAAAAAGCTCAGAGTGTAGATACTTACTGAAGCCAAATGACGAGCAGCCAGAGAAGTAACCACATCTCGAGTAAGGTCTTCTTCAGTACCTTGCACCTCGGGGATAGGTGAAAATTTTGCCAAGATCGTCGTAGAGCTTGGAGGAACAATAATTGGAACACCATCTCCACCAGCTAGGAGCTGGGGATTGGTTCCAGAAATACTGACCGAGGAGGATTTCCTCAATCTCCTTGGTGCCTTCTCAGCAACTTCAACCAAAGAGGAACTTTTGGTTGGTGAGATAGTGATTACCTCAACAGGTGCATCTTTCTGCACATGAGCCACTGGGGGCTTCTCGGCAACCTTCTGAACAGCAACAGAAGGAGCATCATCAATTTTCTTTGTCCCCTTTGGGACATTAACCTTGGTTTTCTTCCCATCACCAGCAGAGGAACTTTCCTCAAAGAGAGTAGGTACTCTTCTCTTGCCCATTTTTTGGCTCAAAGGGATATGAGATTCTGAATCAGAGTCTTCAAGAATTTGCACTGGATCACTGGTGCTGACCACAGGGCGAGCAGTAAAGGACGACGTATAGCTCCTATACTGCAACAAATATGAGGCAGACCTGATATGCTCGTCTGCGACCTTCTGATGCAAACTCCAGATATGTTTCAATTGCCTTATATTTACCTCTGATTCCTTGGGAGTTTTTCTCTTGCTGTCAACTACAAACAAAAATAAGTTGAAATGTCAATCACGCATTTACACAAACAAGATGAAATCAAAATTTCAGAAAGTCAATAAAACAGAAATAACCTATCCCATTGCCATAGGGGGGCATTTGGTACCATCATATACTTCATCTCCGGGCAAAGGGGCATGTTGCCAATTTTTTATAATGACCCCATTTTCAAAATAATCCCTGTTGGAATCAGGGAGGTTGACTACCAGAGCCCTATTCAAAAATCTAGTTTTTAAATAATAAACATCGTCTAGAATAGCCCATCTATAGCAAAACATAATCTCAGGAATTCCTAAACGAGTTCCATGAGTTTGATTTAACTTATGCACCCCATTAACTATTTTCCATGTATTGGGGGTTATTTTTGCAGGGACAACATCGAAGTACTGACAAAATTCTAAACATAATGGATTTGGTGGAAAGGAAAACCCACATTCAGCAATAAAAAGACTGGGAAACCAATGTCCCTCAGCCAAACGAAAGTAATTTTGAGGTTCAGACAACTCCTCTAAAATCACCCAAGAAGGGATGGAAAAATCAGAACGGAATTTTTCAATAGATTCAATAATATAAACCATGGTGAATAAAAGAAGAAGGAAGAAAAGCTTACAGGAAGAAAAGAGAGCTATCAACAACGAACGAAAACAAGGATGACACGCACAAGAGAGAAAGAGAGAATAGAAAGCTTGAATGCAGAAAATTGGAAAAGGTAGAAGACGGTATGGTTACCTAAGAAGTTTAAATACTTTACCTTGGGAAGCGGCGAAAGAAATGATTACGAAAAAGAAACTATTGTATTACCGGCGGCTAAAAGGACAAAAACTGCACGAAGATCGAAGCGCTTATGAAAATTCAAAAAGGCGGATTCTGCGAATATTGAAGGAAATTCAAATACAAAGAAAATGCTCATAAAATCCAGGAAAGTCATTTAATATTGCCATATACCGAGAAAGAATGTTCCATACTCCTCAAAGTTCGAAATATGAAACATTGGGGGCTTCTGTTGATACCAAAATTAATATGCTGATATGGACGAATAATACGAAGACACGTGTCAATCTACGTGGCACAATAGCAACGAGGAAGTTCATTTCCCCGACCAATTCATGTTCTCTCCGAGCAACGAGGATACACCGAGGAACTTTAGCACTCCGAGGTATTCCAGCGCTCCGAGGAACTCCAGAGCAACGAGCAACTAAGGCGGTCCGAACTGCATCTCGGTCGTATCATTAATTTTCAGATAATCAACAGTTCAACCATTCATTGAATGATTATCATTTTGACGCACATGCTGCATTAAATGTATTACCCTTTCATATGTATACCATTTAATGTACCAGCCCTTTCATGTACAACCTATGGACTATAAATACCTTGTATCATCCTCATTCAAAGGGACCGGAATTTCTTGAGAGAACTTGTAATCGAGAATTCCCAAACACTCAGCAATAACATAACAGTGGACGTAGGCCATTCATATAAGGCTGAACCACTTTAAAATATTCTGTCTCATTTATTTATCTGTGATTAAATTATTAGAATAATCTAGTTTTTTACATCAACACATATATACAAAAAAAAAAAAAGACTCCAATATTCCTTCTAATAATTTACTTATGCACACAACATTTTTAAAAAATATGATATTCATAATGAAGAGATTATCTACAAAAAAAAATAGAGAATTAAGATAAAGGTCATGTTCCTTCCTATATTTGGATTTTTAGGATAGTGCTTTTCAAGTTTATAAATCTAGTCTCTGTGATACAATAGCATTTATAAATCTAGTCCCTGTGGTACAATACCTTTATTTTTTTTGTTCGCGCCAGCGGCACTATTTTTCACATTTTTCCATTGTATTTTTAGTATAGGGACTAAATTTATAAAATTATATGGAGTGTCCTATTTTTATACACTTTGAGTACTATAAGGACCTTTTCCCAAACTCCCCCCAAAAAAATAGATTCAAAAATTCATTTGTTACCTTCTTTTATTGAGTCAAGTAGTTTCTCATTTTTATTTTGTTATATGGTTTTTAAGTTAGTTTCCTTTATATTCTTAACGGTACAATGTGCATCCCAATATATACTATATACATGAATAATTTTATGCAATTTGTTTTCTTTCATTTCATGAATTATTATCTCTACATACTAAGTAATCTTAAGATCAATAAATATTTGTAAGATTATAACACATTGCGCCGGTTTAATACTGGTTGTCTAATTATTATTTTGGCATTTGTTATCAAATACCATAATCTTAATGTCACATATTTGAGATATGCCCCTATTATGAGGGGCAAGTCTAATAGTATGAAAACAGGATGGGAAAACTAGAAATGACCCTTTTTTTTTCTTTGGTTTTTAGGTGGAACCCTAAGCAAAGGTTTGAATAGAGGTTTTGCAACACTAGTAGCTGGGGCTTTAGGGGTTGGAGCTGAATACTTATCTAGCCTCCTTGGAAAAAAAGGGGAGCCTGTTCTTCTTGGTACCTTGGTCTTCCTACTAGGTATTCATTATATATAACATGAATTTTAAAATAAACAGAGTTCTGAAATTTTAAAAATCACTATATATTTTCTCAGTAAATTGTCAAATAAAATTTATTAATGCAAGGACTAAATAGTTCTTACCCCTCCAAGTGCTTCCCCATGTCATGCGCTTCGAATTCTTTTTTCTTTTTCAATTTTTTTACAAACTCTAAATTTTCATAAGTTTTAATATACATGTTTCTTCTTTAATTAATTAGAACTTTTTGAATCAACATTTCATATTCAATATGACTTTATGAGAAAAGACAATGACATTAACAATGTCTCTTTACGAGGCAAAAAATTAAATACCAATTGTCAAATAATTTTTAAATTCTAGCGAGTGGAAGTGCAATCTAATTCAAAATATTTTTCTACAAAATATGATTTGACAGTGTTACATTTTATTAAAAGTTGATATCACTTTTGGAAAAGTCATTATTCAAAAAAAAATCATAATTAACATTGAATATGGACTTTTTGTTTAGATCTCTCCTTGAGTGGATTACAAAATTTCGAAGTTCATCAGAACCTAAATTCGAATATAGCTTTGTCCTCCCTTTCTCCAATTTGTGATCCACCACTGCTTGGCAAATTATATATATATAATTGAATTGAATTGAATTGAATTGAATTACATAGGGAAAGGTTAAGGCAGTTAAATGTATGCAGGGACAACATCAACGTTTACAAGATTCTTTCCTTATATAAAGAGGAAATATGATTATGGGGTTTTGATATTCATATTGACATTCAGTTTGGTAGCGTTGTCGGGTTATCGGGTTGAAAACATTGAAGAGTTTGCTCACCAACGGGTATCCACCATTGCCATCGGTGGGGCAACATGCATGATCATATCCATATTCATCTGCCTCGTTTGGGCTGGCCAAGATCTTCACAATTTGGTTACTCATAACATAGAAAAGCTTGCCAATTTTTTTGAAGGTACATTTTTTTAACATGCATGATCATAGCCATGTTCCTTTACTTGTTTTTTTTTTTTTAATTAGTTAATGTTTTTTTTCTAACTTATTAACAGGATTTGGAGGTGAATTCTTTAACATTTATGTGGATAGAGGTAGTGATAGTGTCTCCAAGGATAACAAGTCATTTCTCGAAGGTTATAAATCAATCCTCAATTCAAAAGCAACCGAAGAATCTTTGGTGCGGACACACACTCTCTCTCTCACGTGCCCGCGCGCGCGCCTGCACCAGCACACGAATTTGGTAATCATAAAAGGTTATACAATCCATAAATAACGGAGATTTTAAAAAGATGCGACTCCTAATTTTTTGCATTCAACATATAGGATAAGTAATATTTCTATTTCACTTTTGGTCCCTAGTAAATAAATATTTGCATAACGGGCAGTGGCTCTCACCGGTGAGGGGAGGAGAGTGTTAAGGGAAAATGGGAAATAGGGACAATTTTACTTACAAAATGTTAAGTGTGATAAAGCATAACCAATAATATTACAAGTCCTAATTCTCAGATATCTAATCGAGGTGCCAATTGATAGAATGTTAAATACAATAATTACAAGAATGACACGCACATAAATAAATTTTCAAAACCTTGATGTCTCTTTTCGAAGACCACCTCATTGTTGTAACAAGTTGGATGATGATACCACGGTAATGTTGTAAAACTAGTTAGACCATCCACGATGGATATATTTAAAAAAATAGATTATGTACTTTTAGGACTTAAAATAATATTGATTTTGGATATAGGACAACAAATATTTCGTTTTCATTGTTAGTCCCTATTTTCAAATTAAAGGGACACATGGCATGCTGTGATTGGTTGATGTTTTATGAATATGGGTCTGCGCCGACAGCTTTATTTAAAAATAAGGACTAAAATTATAAATAAAATATTTGTTGTCTTATTTTCAAAATACATATTACAAACAATTTGTCCTAAATTTACAAAGTCCCTTCAAAAAAACAAGTATATTGGATACTATTAATATATTACATGACAAGCCATGCAGTACGCCAAGACTAATAAGAATAACTGATAAAAGGTCGGATTAATTGTGCAAGTGGGGAGTAGGCCACTGTACTATTACGTGATACTTTGAGACTAAATATATTTTTTTAGGATTACCATGTCAAAAATTTCACACATGAACAACGACAATTCAAAAAGTTATCTATTGAGAGGGACATCTATTATTCGTGGAAAATTGAGATATAACATCTGCGTGGGCTAATGGAGAATATTTGAATCTGTATTTAACCTAATAACCTAATATTGATACATGGGGAGTTAGGTATCCTTGGGGACCAATAAATAATTAAGTCAGTGTGTATATTCTTATACTTTTAACTGTTACACATGCTTGATGCAACTCTTTTTGCGAAATAATTGTGTTTCCAAATTCTGTTTAAATTATTTTTAAGATTAATTACATTTTGATCCCTTTTAGCTTTGCACTTATTTTTAATTTATCATCTATACTTTTATTTTTTAAACTTAATCCTCTCAATTTTTAAAAACACATCATTTTACTCCTACAGTGTTAAATTTTTGGATGAAAAATTAGTGACACAAGTGGTTGGACAAAATACTCTCGTGCAGCACATATGATCAAATTTTCGTCAAAAAATTTAACACCGTTAATGTTTGAGGGTAAAGTAGTGCGTTTTTATAAGTTGAGAGGGTTAAATTTAGAAAATGAAAGCACGAGTAGTGAATTGACAAATTGAAGCAAAGTTGGAGGGGTCAAAGTGTAATGAACCTTTATTTTTATAAAATTATGCATTTTGTTGCAAGATTCTCCTATACTCTGAAAAAAATCATTTCATCCATGAGAATCCTCCAAATAATTTCTTGTAACAAAATAGAAGAGTTTGTATAATCAAAATAGTTGAAGTTGTATTGATTATTTTTTGGGGAAATTAATATTATTTAGGCAAATTTGGCATGGTGGGAACCAGGCCATGGGAGTTTCCGTTTCCGTCATCCATGGAATCAGTACTTGAAGGCTGGGGTTATTTCCCGACAATGTGTCTACCAAATTGAAGCTCTTAGGGCTCGTTTGGTTCGAGGTTTGGAAAGGAAATTTAGGATTCCTGGAATTTAGAATTCCCCTCATTTAGAATTACAATGTTTGGTTGGAGATTTAAGGAGGAACTTAGAATTCCTGGAATTTAGAATTCTCACGAAATTGGATTTTCCTTTCCCCTCTAAAATGGGGGTAATCCTATATTCTCGGACATATTACCTTACTTTTGTGGTGTGACAAAAATACCATTTCACATAAACTCATAAGTACGCTTTCTCTCTTTCATACTCTCTCTCTCTCTCTCTCTCTCTCTCACACACACACACACACACACTCATTCTCTCTCGCACACACATACATGTACACGCTCTCTTTCTCTCTCACTCACACACATGCTCTCTCTATCTCTCTCACACACATAAACACTCTCTCTCACACACATACACATACACATACACACTCTCTTTCTCGAATTTTTTTTTGATGTGTTCAACGACATCAAGTTTTGATGTAGTCCAATCACATGATTTTTTAAGAAGTGTTCTCTCACTTCATTTAATGATTCATTATCTCATATTCAAGTGACGTTCTCTCACTTCATTTAATAGGAAATAAAATAGTTTACGCCATTTATATATAAAAAAAGAATGACATTTTTATACTATAACATTTTTTCATTAATAACAGTTTTTATATATAAAAATATTACAAAAATGTTTAAATGTTTTTAAAACTCTTTTTTTTAAATAAAAAAGTTAAAAAATAATTTTCTATATAAACTATTAAAAATGTTTTAAATATGTACTATTTTTTTAAAAAGTTAAAAAAACGTGTTTTTTAAAACTGTTTTTCATATATAAACATTTTTTTTAATATATTAACAGTGTTTTATAGATTAAAACTATAAAAAATATATTTTAAATGTTTCTTTAAACTGATTTTTTTTAAATAAAATGTTAATATATATTTCTAATATATAAAAAACAGTTTTTTAAATGTTTTTCGCCATTCAAAAAACAGTTTTTGTACAACAACAAAAAAATGCAAAATAAAACTGTTTAATATGTTAATATATAAACACATTTTTATTTATATAGACACATTTTTTAATGTTTAATAAACACATTTTTTAATGTTTTAAATATGTGCTATTTGTTTAAAACATTAAAAAATGTGTTTTGTTAAACAGTTTTTATATATAAACAGTTTTATTTTTGCATTTTTTTTTGTTGTACAAAAATAGTTTTTTGAATGTTTTTATATTTCTAATAAAAACATTAAAAACCCTGTTTTTTATTTATTAGAAATATAAAAACATTCAAAAAACTGTATTTTTACAACAAAAAAATTGTTTTTTTGCTTAAGGAAAAAAACGGAAAAAAAAAAACATTTTTTACAACTTTATTTTTCAGGAAAGATTAATAAAAAAAGTTATTCAAAAACTTTTTTTTGTTTTTATTTAAAAACTGTTTTTTTACAACTTTAGTTTTTTGTATAGAATTAAAAAAAATTACTAAAAACTGTTATATTTAAATAAAAGTGTAACAAAACACGTTTTTTTAAACTTTTTCAAAAAATAGTATATATTTAATATCTTTTTAACAGTTTACATAGAAGGGATTTTAGATGGCGGAAAAAAGGAATTCCTGCTTGACACAAACAATGGTAAGGAATTGAAGATTCCAGGAACTTAGAATTTCTGGAATTATGAATTCCCATTCCCTTGCCAAACCTCGAACCAAACGAGCCCTTAATGTCTACATCAACTCTAACCTCCAAGTATTACACCAATTACACTTTTACATTTCAATTTGAGCATTATACGTCAATTTCAATTTAGCATTTTACCTTTCATGCCCTTCTCATTTGAAGTGAAATTTCGGTTTGTGTATTCAAATAACTATGGTGTATTACGTAGACAGTCAAATTAATGACCTCCTTATATTTGGAACACTTTTACTTTCAATATGGCATAAAGCTAGTTTTTTATGCGAGAAAAAGTCATTTTTATTACCAATGCAAATGTCAAGAGAGGTCATTGTTATTGAATTTAAATGTGAATCGAAGTTACTAAAACTTTCTAAAATATAGTGATAAACCTAGAATACAAGGGAAATCACTATAATTATCCCTATATTTTCAACTTATACAAAGATGAAAAAATAATTTACTCCCACTTATTGCGAATGTTATGTAATCTTGGAATAACCACGAGGTACCTAATAACTTTTTACCTAATGTTAGGTACTACTCTGGTGTTAGCTAAGAATTTTTTAGCAAGTATTTATAGTTAAATAAAAAATTATTATTTTAATAATAACTTATATACTAAAACAAATAGAATCAAGAATATAAAAATAGGTAATATATATATTTAGTTTACTAATGATCAGGAGAGAATCTAAATCGAGTTTGAATAATAAAAAAAAATGTAATTATAAAAAAATTAAATTTATTGATGTAAAAATATTAAATTTGCAAATATCTTAAAATTTGTCCTATATTTTTTTTAATACATTATTTAGTATGTGATTATTTTTTTAGTAATTACAAAAAATTTAAATTTTACATTTTGTAATTTAGCATCGAGGCTATATATATTATTTCGTATGTGTTTTTATTATTATTGTTTTTAATTCCAACATGACTTTTTTAATTATAAATTTTAAAAATTAAGAAAATAGTCCCTCCTCTAATTTGTTTAGGACAAATAGACTAAACAAATTGACATATCAAATACTTGGGGAAAACGAAAAAATATTCAAATACCTTCTAACTTGAGGTAAATTTTTGCAAGCACCATCAAATTTTCAAAGAAAAATCCACGAACAATGCGTCAAACTAAGCTCCGAGTCTGGAAAGGCCTTGAAAGAATTAGTGACAGCAATGAGAACCATGACCCGCCCATTCTCTCCTCATGCCCATGTCCTCAACTGTAAAACTGCCATTGATGATTTCAATACTACCATGGAAACTTCCTCACTCGACAAGCCGAACCTAGTTCAAATTATACCAACTATTGAAAATAGCCTCAATGCTAATTGATATTACTAAATGTGTCGAAAAAATTTGTGCCTCAATTGATGAGGTTTCCATCCAAGCACGTTTCAAGAGTACTAAGTCAAAATCAACAGTGTTACCCGTGAAACCATTTAACGATAGTGATGGTGACGGTGACCATGCCATTGTTACAATCCAGGTTTCCCCGAAGATAGAAATTATTAAGAAATTTAAGGAGATCGTCAAATGAGACTGTTACAATTGAAAGTACCAAGTGTCGTGTTTAGGTAATATTTATACATGTGATAAATATGTAACAGAGGTGCAATACATGTGGTGTATGTTATTAAAGTATAACTATTTAGAACCCTTTTTTGGTACTCTTGCACTCAAAAATGATATTTTTTAACATCATGTGAAGGTTTATTGCGACACTTTTGAGATGCTATATAATTTCTTATTGAGCGCAAGAGTACAGTAATAGAATGCTAATAATGGTACTCATGTTCTTAATGTTCGAAAATAACGTTCAAAATTGTGAAAACAATTCAAAATGAAGAAAAATGGAAGAATTTGTTGATCAAAAGTTCTAAAGTCAAAATAACCTAAAGGTGAAACAGCCCGTCGTATTGTTGCCGTTGACCTCTTGGACAGACAGCTCCCTATGTTAAACAACGGGGAACTCTGTGGGCAAACGGTTCTCATGTTCAAAAATAACATTCAAAATTGTGAAAGCAATTCAAAATGGAGAAGAAAAATGGGAGAATTTGTCGATCAAAACTTGTAAAATCAAAATACCCTAAAGGTGGAATTGCCGTTGTATTGTTGTCGTTGACCTCTTGGACACACAGCTCCCTATGTTCAACGACGGGGAACTCTATGGCCATCTATTAGAACCCATATAACTCTCATGTGAACACCAAACGAAAAATCAGAGTAAATAATATAATTAGATTATCAGTGAAGAATGTGGAGAGTAAGTTTTTTATTAGTAATTTTCCAAGGCAGCAGATTAAATGCATATATATCTCAATAAATGCAGATTCAGTGGTTTCAAAGAGAGCACTTTAGTGGGTTTGGGGTGGTGGAGGTCGTGGTGGTGGTAATTGTGGGTCAGGTTTTCTTCTTTTTCTTTTAAACAGGAAAAATATCTCACTTCAAATCGATTAGAATTTTTTTTTTTTTAATAAAAATCCACCCTAAACCAATCACGCAAGTAAGATCATTCAAATAAGAAAAATGCTATGTGTCCCAAACAACTCCCCCAAATCATCCCCCAAATAGCTTTAAGTGTTATACCTTATGGTATGGGTCCCGCCAGGGCACAACTCATCAATGCTATTTGGGGGAGATTTGGGGGAGTTATTTGGTACCCATAGTACCACTCTTCAAATAAACAAGGACCATCATGATTCTTGGGGGAAGAGAACTTGAAATAGGTCAATTTTCACTACATCATACCACCAATAACTATGTAAGTACTTTTTTTCTTTTAACCCAATCAAATAATAATCAAATGCCAAAGTTTACAAACCACCAAAACATTTCTGTGTAATTATATTTAATGGTGGTTTGGTACTTCGGTTCAAACTTAGGAGATTAAATTAAGATTTCAGCGGTAATCTTTCAGCCTCGATAATGTACTATATTACGAGAATATGAAATTCCAAGAATGCCCAAATACTCTAACGAACCGGGCATTAAATGTGGCACCCAATATGTGTAAAAAGGGATATAAGCACCTGAAAGTCATTTCCCACACGACAAAAGCAGCATTCCGTATTGATAAAATCTTGTACTACTTTTGTTTTGTGTGAAAACGTCCATGAAAATGCATAGTAACCTAGAAACTTGTGGTTTTCTCGATCATTGTTCCTAATGTTTATATAAAACTCCTAACACAATTTCTTTCCCAAACTTGCAAAAAGGAACAATTCATCCAAAGAAAACAAAACAAAAAAGAGCGCAGTTGTTCAAGTTCAGCTTGAAAAGTATACGAGCTCTAAATGAAGCTCGAGTTCAGCTTATTTATCTCACAACCAATCTTGAACGAGTCCTAATCGAGCCGAGCTCACGCAGCTTGATTAATGTAGCTGAATTTGAGTCAAGCTCAATAAGCTAACGAGCTCAAGAATGTAATCAATCTGGCTCATTTATCTTACAAACCGAGCTCAAACGAGCAGACACTAGTCCAAAGCTCGAGTAACTTGGATTGTTTTACATCCCCAAACGCAAATACAAACACCTCAAGAACTGAAAATGCAAGCTGACTGATAGATATATTCAACGTCTGATATCAGAAAGAAGCAAGAAATCCCATAAAACCAAACAGCCTAGCGTCACGGTTCACAAAACAAGGCAGCAAAAGAATAGAGTGAGAAACCAGGAGAAGCCTTTTTGAGGCTTCCCCTTTTACATTTTCAACCTCCATGGGATTGGTGCAGAGAATTACATACTACATATTAGCATATGGGATATGCAATATATTGAGTCCACCAAATGTACATCATCCTCCGTCGCTAGAAGTAGGTACCTTCAGGAGGTTGGACCAGCTTACGGTTGTATGGTGCCGCCATCTCTTTTTTCAGCTGTGTCAGTATATCTTCCATAGTGTACTCTCGCTGCCAATTTGCTAGAATTCCGAACTTCTTCGATTCCACCTGTACCAAGTAGATAACAAAATCTCTCTCATCAACCATTTCAACTGTATGGCTATAAACATCACAAAAGACTAGAGAGTAATATGCAAGATAGCACCAGAATTATCACACCTGTTAGAAGTACCTCCCT
Organism: Sambucus nigra; assembly: GCA_949130495.1. Taxonomy (NCBI): domain Eukaryota; kingdom Viridiplantae; phylum Streptophyta; class Magnoliopsida; order Dipsacales; family Adoxaceae; genus Sambucus; species Sambucus nigra. The sequence goes on along the minus strand of OX422224.1, from coordinate 172,720,644 downwards.
AGACTAATAATTTTGTAAATAATTCGAACCAATCCATTTGTTTTCAATTTCCCCCTGTATGTCGCTAAAAATAGTTTTTACCAACACAGCAGGGGGTATTTGTAAGTTTTCATTGTTTAGGGGTTTACTAGGGGGTATTTGCAATTAGACCCGTAGTTAGGGGGTTCTTACACATCACCCCAATAACAAAAAAGGGTATAAGCTATTAACCCACCACTTTCCTTTTCAACACTCCACAGGTGTCATTAAGGACTCGTTTGGTTCGAGATTTGGGAGGGGAACTTTGGATTCCTGGAATATAGAATTCTCCTCATTTAGAATTACTATGTTTGGTTGGAGTTTTGGGGAGGAAATTAGAATTCCAGGAACTTAAAATTCCCACAACTTTGATACTTTTCTTTCCCACCAAAAATGGGGGGAATAAATTAGAATTCTTAGGAATCGTCGCTTGTTTTTATGGTATGACAAAAATACCCTTTTTATTAGCACCTAAAAACAAATTCTTCCAATTATATCCTAAATTATATGTCAAAACTAAAACCCGATCAGATATTACCCTCACTTTTCTTTCTCACGTTTTTATGGTACGAACCCCCCTTTCTCTCTCTCTATGTACGATCCTCTCTATATATCTATACGTATATGTGTATATATATACAGATATATATGTACATATATATATATAAACTACATATATGTAATTTTTTCTACTATTTTGTAGATCGACTTGAACGCAAACCTGTAGAGGAGCAAACCGAACACAGTAGGTAAGATCATCTCTCTCTCTCTCTCTCTCTCTCTCTCTCTCTCTCTCTATATATATATATATATATATATATATATATATATATATTTATAACCTAATTTGTTTGATTTGGAGCCTTAATCAATTGATTTATTTCAAGCCATAATTTGATTGATTTGGAGCCCTAATCAATTGATTTATACAACATAAAAATCCTTTCAAGCTATGTAAATTGATTTTTCTCCCATGCAATTATATGTGTAATTTGATGTGTACATGTTCACTTTTTGAATTTTTACATCAAGAAGTACAAATATTGCAATTATTTATTGGGGTGTTTTTGTTTCAATTAGCAATTATTTGTTTAAGCCTAATGTACTTTCTCAATATGCATATGTAGATATGAATCGTGTAGTGTTGGAAAGGATGCGAAAGACAATAAGTTTTTGTGAGACTATTACGAGTATAGTCAATGTTGTAGGGATGTTTTATATTTTGATATATGTTAATGTGGTGATATATCGTAAAAGAAATAGTTTTATAAGAGACATATTGAGTAGGAGAATAAGTCGTTTATTAAACATGCATGCCATGGTGTACGTGAGTGATAAAGCTTGCATTGATAACCTTCGGATGGATAGGCATACTTTTTCCAAGCTTTGTTATATGCTCCGTACCCATAGTATGTTAGTGGACACGAGAAATATCAAAGTTGAAGAGATGGCCGCGATTTTCTTGTACATACTTGCTCACCATACTAAGAATCGAGTATGCATTAGAGAATTCAAACATTCGGGAGAGACCATCAGTAGATCTTTCAATAAGGTGTTACAAGGAGTTATATTGTTGCAAGGGCACTTACTCAACACACCAGTGGCAGTCTCTGAGGCGTCAGACGATTCTAGATGGAAATGGTTCAAGGTATATAAACACGCTTCATTTTAATTCTCATATGATATTTGTGGGAATGAAACTTAAAATTTTATTAATTCTTGTAGAATTGCATAGGGGCATTAGATGGAACTTATATTCGGATTAAGGTGTCAGAAGTTGATAAACCTAGATATCGTACAAGGAAGCATGATGTTGCAACAAATGTCTTGTGCGTTTGCTCTCATGACATGCAAATTAATTATGTATTACCGGGATGGGAGGGATCCGCACAAGATTCGCGAATACTTAGGGATACAGTCAGTCGCCCAAATGGTTTGAAAGTTCCTAGGGGTATGTTTATAGATTAATTACATTATTTCAATAAATATTCCAAAGGGTGTTATCTACTAATCTTTAGTATGATTATAGGTTTCTATTACCTTGTTGATGCCGGATATCCAAATGGTACTGGATTCCTAGCTCCGTTTCGAGGTCAACGGTATCACTTGAATGAGTGGAGTAATGACTATCAACCTCAAAATCCGGAAGAGTTTTTCAATATGAAGCATTCTCAAGCGAGGAATATCATCGAAAGATGCTTTGCAAAACTTAAGCTTAGGTGGGGGATCCTAAGGAGTCCGTCATGGTATCCCGTGAGAACTCATAATCGGATAATCATTGCATGTTGCCTCATTCACAATCTTATAAGGCAAGAAATGGCACATGATCCATTGGATAGTGACTCAGACGAGGAGGATGCCCCAAATTTCTACGAACCAATTGGTGAACCAATCACTTATATTGAAACCTGCGACGAATGGACCAATTTTCGTGCAAACTTAACTACTCAAATGTACAACGAGTGGAGGGGATCAAGGAATGCATAGATTTAGTTTAGTGAATGAAAGAAATGTGAATTTCATATGTATTTTAATTAGTTCATATGTATTTTAATTAGACTCTGTTTTGTAGGCTTGATTAGTAATGAAGGGACTGCATTTTTATGATGTAATGTTCTGTTTTCTTGTAATGTTCTGTTTTCAGCTAACAATTTTTATATATATCAGTTATGTGCATAAATTATCAGTTCTGTGATGAGATTGTGATGAGATTAAGACTGTTTTCAACTAAATCTATCAACTGTTTTGATGCTCAACTATTTTTATATATAAAAATAGATTTAGTTGAAACAGTTTCACTTAGTTCTGTGACCAAACACTGTGCATTATCAGTTCATTCTACCATTCTGGACTACTGGGACTACTGGTGAACATCCTTGCATTTATATCCTTGTATGCTCAGTTCTGTTTTTAAACTTTTGCTGAGTTATGTTACTTGGGCACTTTCATATTATTATTTTTTTCTTATAAGTGGAAACACAAAATATATTTCTCTTTGTAACACACTATCTTTTTTCAGGTAGCAGCAAGATGAGTGGTCCATTGTTAAAGTAATCCATTTTGATAGGGAAACAAGAGAGTAAGTTTAGTTCCTTCGAATACGACAGAGTGCTTATGGTTTCTATTTTGTACTCTTTTATTTTCTTTTTATAAGAATATTACAAGCACTTTTATGTTTAAATTGCCAATATACTTTTGCTTATAGACATGACCTGTAAGCTATCAGGTTTCTAACATATTTTGACCTTTCAATGTGCTGTTTCAGTCTATTAAATAACATTCTCAAACCATTATATATTTTGTTGGCCAGCTTATGTTTTTTCCATGATATTATTTTCAGATAAAATCTTTAGCTCTTACAATGTACAGAACTGGATTTTATGATGCTGATAGTGAATTTAAACTGTCATCAAATACCAGTTTAAACAACAAGCTGTGTTTTTAACAGTGGATTTTATGATGCTGACAGTGAATTTAAACTGTCATGAACTGGATTGTAGGAGTTCTGTAACACCCATATCAGTTCCATATTATGAGTTCTGTATGTTTTTATTAGGATAGAAAAGAATGGCCATATCAGTTTTGTACAGATTTATGAAATTGACACAGTGGAGAGAGGAAAATCAACAAGCTGATATGGTTTATAAAAGCCATATGACTTTCAGTTTTGTACAGATTTCAAAGACTGATATGACTTATAAAAGTCATATCAGTTCCATGACAGCTGAGCTTAATTAACTTGCTGAGTTTTATTGCCATATCTGTTTATATATCAGTTGTAAAAGAACATTGTCATATATGTTTATATATCAGTTCCATTTAAAAATAGAAGTTTAACTTGCTTGATTAACTTGCTGAGTTTTCCATTTACATAGCATTCGAGTTGTTACAATGGAAACAAATAGTCAACCCGCGAAATCGAAGCTGTTTTGGACACTAGACCAAGATGCAAAACTAGTGGAGTGCTTACAAGACTCATCCGTCGATGGGTATTGGAAAGTTGATACGGGATTTAGAGCCGGATATTTGCAAGAACTTGAAAAGATGTTGGAACAAAAGCTTCCTGAATGTGGTCTGAAAGCTTTTCCAAACATCGGGTCTCGCGTGAAGACTTTGAAAAAACAAACAATGGCAATTGCAGAGATGTTGAACCATGGTAGTGGATTTGCATGGGATGATGTGGATTCCATGGTTAAAATTGATTTGGATGTGTTCAACACAAGGGTTACAGTAAGTATAATTTTTTTATGTCTTAACCTTTTTTATGCTGTTAATGTTGTTTATCTTAATTATACGCCTTAACCTTTTTTATGTGTAGTCTCACAGTAACGCGCGGGGACTTAGGAACAAGTCATTCCCCCACTTCAATGCTTTGAATGATATATATGGGAAGGATCGAGCCAATGGTGATGGGGCGGTAGACCCAATAGAAGAAGAGGAATCAATTCGCGCCAATATTCGTAGTCTATCCGAGAATGATGATAATATTTTACCAAGTGAAGATGTTGAGGTTGAAGGAATTGATATATCTAGCACTCAAGGCAACCGAAGTCCTTCTACAAGTTGCAACAAGGGACGCAAAAAGCGCCGTAGGGTTGCGGATGGTTTTGCAACTAGCTTAGGAGAGATGGCATCTTCATTCAAAAAATTTGTTGAAAGCACCAATGCAAATATCGAGAAGTTGGCAAATGCTCTTTGTATGAACCATGAGACCGAGCTCGGGAAGAATGTGGTGGACGAGTTGAGCAACATGGATGGTTTGGATGAGGATGATATCATCAAAGCGGCAAGTATTATCATTGGTGATAATCCAAAAAGTAGCTTGCTTCTCGCTTTGAAGCCATCCCAAAAATTGACTTGGGTTTGCGGGCTAATTGGAAAAAATTAATATGTTTTCTTCGTTTTGTTTTTGAAAAAAATAGATAGTATACTTTTGTTTAGGAGCTATCTTTTTGTACAAATCGATATTTGATTTTGTTGTTGGTTAATAGAACCGTTATGTTTTCTTTTGTTATGTCAGGTTTATAGTTTCTTAAATTCTACATCTATTTATACTTTACTCTTGTGCATGTGTGAGAAGTGTGTGAGTGTGTGTGTGTGAGAAAATGTGCGTTTGTGAGTGAAGTGTGAGAATGTGTGTGTGTGTGAGAATGTGTGTGTGTGAATGTGAGGGAATGTGTGTGTGAGAATGTGTGTGTGTGCACGTGTGTGAATGTGAGGGAATGTGTGTGTGAATGCGTGTAAATCTTAGTGTTGATATTTAATTATACACATATTAATGCAAAAGGGTATTTTAGGTAAATGATATAGATTTCATTCCTATCATTGACGAACCAAACATGGGAAAGTAATTTAAAATTCTAGGAAAATAGAATTCCTATTTGAACCAAACAATGGAAAGGAATTCAAGATTCAAGGAACTTAGAATTCCTGGAATTGGGAATTCCTATTCCCTTTCCAAACCTCCAACCAAACGAGCCCCAAAAGTCTTAAAACTGTCCCAAAGGCATTTATATAGTGTCACAAAAGGAAATTTTGGTGTACTAGATTATCCAACAGGAGTGCTAATAGTCGTGCCCTAACAAAAATGGGAACTATAATAAAATTAGACGAACTTTTTGTTTATAACATGCATAATCTTGCACTCTAAATTTATAACATCACAACTTAATACTAGTTTAGCTCTCATTAAATTAACAACAATTGTTCGAACCGGTTAGCGAATATTCGGTTCATAAGATTATTGAAAGCTTAACAAGGTTACGAGTCAAAAAAGGCATGAGCTTAATGGCCACAACCTGGCACCTTAGCCGCCGTCAGTGAGAAGCAAAGTGCAACATAAGACAAAATCAAGGTTTGCGATGGGCACGACGAGCTGTGCAGGGGTCATCACATTAGGATTCAACGAATTCAATGATGAGTCTGATGGGATGGTGGTCCCGGAGACTCGAACTCGCCTACTGTGTGGTCTCCAATCTGTCTGTTGCCAATAATGGCTGGCATCATATGCTTGAATTTCTTGTCCATTCTCAATTTTTCGATCATGTACGGTAGCAATACCAGACCCAATACAATAAGCAGTGGGGTCCTGAGCTAAGCCTTGGCTATTCTGTACATCTCAAGTTGCTTGAGATTCTTTCAGGGAATACCTCCACATGCTAATTAACCAATTCCCAAAAAACTTACCAAGAGTGACCTCACTTTAATATACAATACAAACATGCAGTGGAAATAATATCCAAAAAAAAAACCCGCATCAGTGAAAAATATCTGAAGAATATTCAATGATTAAGAATAAAGCCATTATATCACTATTTATAGGACTCCCTAAAAAAGGTACAATATTAGTAGCAGGGGCGGACCTACCCCATCCCGAATGGGGGCGGCCGCACCCACGGTTTTTTCGGAAATTTCCTGTGAGTATTTGTAAAAAAAAAAATTCAGACCTATTTATAAGTTTTTAAGAATATGGGGGCAGTTATCTAAATAAGCAAAAGTTTTAAAACCTAAAAAAAAAAAACGGAACGTCTAAACTTAAGAGACCCGCCCGCTCATTTTCTGTTTTCATCTCTTTTTTTCCTCTCTCGCCTCCGCTTCTCCGTCCGACGTCCGCCCACTGTTTCTCTCCCCCTCACACCCCTCCACTCCTCTCCCGCCTCTGTCCTCTCTTCTCTTCTCTCCCTCACTCGCAAACACTGCTGCCGAAGCAGAGCAAGAGCTGCGACAGTGACGACAACAGACCCGGAAGCCAGCCCCCATTCCTTTTGAGTATGTTTTTTTTTTCAATAAATCTCATTAGTTACTTTTTTTCAATAGATCTGAAATTTTTAGTTGTTAATTAGTTTTTAGTTGTTAAATGTTGGTAGTTAGTATGCTGAAATTGTTTTTAGTTGTTAATTTTAAAGTTTAATAGTTTTTAGTTGTTATTTTTGCTGAAATTTTTAGTAATTGTTGCTGAAATTGGTTGTTGCTGAATGTTATTGTTGCTGAAATTAGTTAATTTTTAGTTGTTAAATGTTGCTGAAATTTTTCGTTATTTTTTTGAGTATGCTGAATTTTTTGGTTTTTGTTGCTGAAATTTTTAGTTATTTTTTATGAAACTATTGAACTTTTATTTTAATTAGTAACTAAAAATATAATTTGAAATAATGTTTCAGATTTAGGCAATTATATTGAAGTATTTCAAAACGATCCGGGAAGAAAGTTCAAGTCAACCGCCACCTACACCATCGGCCCCCTCGCCACCCCCTCCTCTACCCCAACCCAATGTTGAGGTTAGTTTGGATGAGTACCCGGCTGATCCCGGGTTGAGAAAACCCATACAAGAGTATGATGTTAATGAAAGAAACGCGGTGCGATGTTACTACTTGGCAAAAGGTCCTTTTCAACCTAAAAATTACGACTTTCCTTGGCGTCTTTGTGCTAAGGAGAAACGTAGATTTAGGCATTCATGGTTCAATGATCACCCTAATTGGCTTGAGTACAGTATAGACAAAGATAGGGCATATTGTTTGTATTGTTACCTTTTCAAAGCGGAGCAAAGTATTCTTGATTCCTTTGTTGGGGAGGGTTTTAAGAATTGGAGAAAGAAAGACAGGTTTAATGTGCATGTTGGGGAACCAATTAGTACACACAACAAGTGTGTAAGAGCCGGTGACGACCTTATGAAACAAAAACAACACATTGAATTTTCTTTGGCTAAGCAATCTAGCCAAACACGAGGATTATCATTTTCATTTAACTGCAGCAATTGATTGTATTAGGTTTCTTTTGCATCAGGGGTTAAGATTCCGTGGTCACGATGAGTCCGATAAATCACTAAATAAGGGGAACTTTCTTGAACTCTTACAATTTCTTTCCGATCACAATCCACAAATCAAGAAAATTGTACTAAGGCAAGCTCCCCAAAACCACATGATGACATCGCCTAAAATTCAAAAGGATATTATTAACTCAATTGCAGTTGAGACTACAAAGGTTATCCTTAGAGAACTTGCAGATGATTATTTCTCTATCTAAGTGGGCGAGTCTCGTGACATATCAGCTATGAAGCACGGACACGTAATACGTATTTCGACACGCGACACGCGACACGTGATTGATCCAAAAACTAGTATACGACATGCTATGATACATATAATATATAACATATATTTGAATATATATTAATGAAATAAAATATATTTTCTCCATAAAATACATTATTAGAGCATTCTTAACATGAACTTAAGAAAATGGATCATATAAAACAAAATTCAAACACACTTTGACCTTAAGAATCATAAATAAAGCACAATCACTATCACTTGAGTCAAAGCTGACTCGTGGCTTCCGGGAGAGTGTTCGTGCTTCATAAGTGTTTGACACGTTGTCGAACACAACACCTTGGCTTCCGGGAGAGTGTTTGTGCTTCATAGCATATCAGTGAAGGAGCAAATGGCCATCATTTTGCATTTCGTGGATGAAAAGGGGTAATATTATGGAGCGTTTTCTTGGCGTTGTACATGTAAGTGACACTTCTGCTTTGTCACTTAAGGCAGCAATCGAGGCACTTTTATGCAAAAATGGATTATGTATTTCACATTTACGTGGGCAAGGCTATGATGGAGCTAGCAATATACGAGAAGAATTCAATGGGCCTAAAAGTTTGCTTTTAAGTGAGAATGAATCTGCTTATTATGTTCCTTGTTTTGCCACCAACTTCAATTAACCCTTGTTGTTTCAGAACATCATAAAAAAATTGCAACATTCTTTGAAATTGTCACACAACTCACAAATGTTGTTGGAGCCTCATGCAAGCGAAGAGACATTCTTCGTGAGAAACAATTTGAGAAGATTACAATAGGGACATGCGATGGAGATATTTTGACAGGACGGGGATTGAATTAAGAATTAGCAATGAAGCGAGCAGGTGAGACACGTTGGGGCTCGCATTATGGCACACTTGTGAATTTGCTTTGCTTGTTCTCCTCAGTGAAGGATGTTCTTTTCATTATTGAAGAAGATGCATGAAATCGAAAGCATCGAGCTCCGGCGATGAACCTCATGGTACTTATGCAATGCTTTGAATTTGTTTTTCATTTGTATTTGATGAAAACTATTTTGAGTGTTGCAAATGACTTGTCACAAGCTTTACAAAGAAGGGACCAAGATATTGTGAATGCCATGAATCTTATGAGAATAACTAAGCAACAACTACAACAAAGGAGAGAAGATGGATGGGAGTCGTTGTTGGGTGAGGTTTCTTCATTTTGTGTCAAGTATGAGATTCCTGTGCCAAAGATGGAAGAATTGTTTGTTGTTATAGGAAGATCACGTCGCAACCAAGAAGAAGCAACAAATCTTCACCATTATCGTGTTGAAGTATTTTACGAGGTGATAGATTTGCAACTTCAAGAGTAGAATAATCGTTTTAATGAGGTGAATACAGAGTTGTTAGTATGTATGCCTTCTCTTGATCCAAGCGATTCATTCTCCGCATATGATAAGATAAAGTTGCTTCGATTTGCTGAGTTTTATCCATCGGGCTTTTCTTGTCAAGAATTAATGATTATTGGGCATCAGCTTGATAACTATATTGTGGATGTGCGATCCGATGAACAATTTGTTGGAGTTAATGGGATTGGGAGGCTTGCAGTAAAGATGCGTCAATTAAAGAAGTATCGCACATATCCATTGGTTTATTTGCTTGTGAAGTTGGCACTACTCCTACCTATTGCAACCGCGACGGCAGAGAGAGTATTTTCTGCGATGAAAATCATTAAAACTTCGTTGCGCAATCAAATGGGAGATGAGATGATGAATGACTGTTTGGTGGCATACATTGAGAGGGAAATAGTGTCCGACGTTAACAATGAAGATATCATTCAACGTTTCCAAAAAATGAAGACCCGAAGAGTTTTATTGTAGAAATCTGGTGTAATTTGATCTTTGTAATGCAATTGTGCAAAACAATTTGACTATCCATATATGTTAATTTTGATTATACGTTGCGTTATATTTTTCCATGTGTTTCACCCACACCGCGATAAATTCCTGGGTCCGACACTGATTCTTGGGAATATAAAAGAGAATATCCCCCAGTATGACACTACTGAAAGCAAACAAGTGTAGCTCATTGAAGGTCTAGCTAAGGTTAGAGAAGATCGATGCTGAAGTCAACACGTCTCTATTTGAGACGAAAGAACATGGCAAAGAAGAGAGTTACCAAAAATATAGTTGAAACTACTGAAATGAAAGAAGATATTAAGTTAACTGAGAGAATTAAAGCCAAAATCGGTTGTTGCCAGCAGGATGACTCTGGGATCACGAGGAAGAAAGCAAGGATTAGACTAGACAGTTTTTGCATCTCTTCTTTTGTATCTTTCCTTTCATTTGTGCAATTCATAGTGTAATCCAAGCAACTTGTTTACCGATGGAAAGTTTAGGGTCTGTTTAGTTGTGAAAACTATTTTCTTTTTTTATATTTCCAGTTTTCATTCTATTTCTAATTTTCATTTTCAACAGAAAATTAGAAAACTACGAAACACATTCATTTGTTAGAAATAAAACATTATTTTCAAGATGCAATTTATAGAAATTTTGAAAGTCAAAATATAATTTACAGAGAGTTTGAGGGTCAAAATGTAATTTACAGAAGGGGTAGTGGCCAAAATATAATTTACAGAAAGTGTTGGATATGTATATTTATTAAAATTAAGGGGTAAATGTAATTTGTTAAAATTTGAGTCAAAATATAATTTACAAAAAAATTCAGGGGTCTAGATGTAATTTTCAAAGATAATTGATGTTTTGAAAATAGATTATGTAATTTTAGGACTTAAAATAATATTGATTATGGATATAGGACAACAAACATTTCGTTTTCATTTTTAGTCCCTATTTCCAAATTAAAGGGACACGTGGCATGCTTTGATTGGTTGACGTTTTATGAATATGGGTCCGCGCCAGCGACTTTATTCAAAAATAGGGACTAAAACCATAAATAAAATGTTTGTTGTCCTATTTCCAAAATACATATTACAATAGGTCCTAAATTTATAAAGCCCCTTTTGAAAATTGGTTGAAAACATGTTAAATTTTATTTCAAGTTTCTGCAAAATTAGAAAATCAGAAAAACTGATTTCTAATTTTCTATTTGGAAAAATATTAAATTTGAACACTTTTCCAGTTTTTCATTTTTGTTTACCAACTGTTTGTCTTTCATTGGATGTACTCGAATTAACAAACTCTTGTTGGCTTGACCGACTAGCTAGGTCAGGAGTTCCAATGCACTTAAGGCCAGCATGGAGGGTTAGTCAGGTGTTCAAACAGGCCTTGATACCCCCACGGTAAAAAAATAATATTACAAGCTGTCCACCTCGATAAATTCATGAACAAAGAACCTAAGCAGAAGGCCATTGCCAACCGACTCTAAAAACCTGTACACCAAAATGACAACCACAAGGCCCTGACTATCAAATTATAAAAATTAGGGATAATTACAGATATGCAATGAATTTTACATGTTTTTTCATTTTGGTCACTTAACTTTCATTTTGTTGCCAGACACTTAACACCTTTAATTATAATTAACGGAGTGGTGATGTGTCATCCACATGGACTAATGAAGTCGCACCCATTAAAGCTAAAACTTGGAAAACAAAAAAATATATATCTGATTTGGCATCCAACTCATATAAAACTTGGAAAACAAAAGAAAAAAAATCAATTAATCGAACCACCGCCGTCACCGCCTGCCACTGGTCACCAACACCATCGTCTTCCTCCCCAGTATGAACCCTAAGCCATTCTGAAAATACAACACTATCACAGTAGCAAGTTTTAGATACAAGACAAACAAAATATTCAAAGTTTTCAAGAACAACTAAATCTTCAACAACATTAGGGCCGGCAATATGGGCTCTTGAGGATGAAACCGCCCATAATGCACCCAAAATAATGTGTTTGGATCCCATTAATTGTGTTTGTAGGTCAAAATGGTTTAAACGATCCAATAAGATGGTTTGTTGGCGGGTCATTAGCAGGTCAAAATGATTTTGGACCCTCACAAAAATAAAACTCAAATTACTAAAGAGTTAAAAGATTTTTTTTATTCAAGTATTTACTTGTATATTTTTTTTCAAAATTATTATACCATATTTATTTGTATATGGTATAATAATTGTTTTTTCTAAAAAAAAAAAAAAACGGGTCAACCCGACCCGATCCGGGTTTGACTTGACCTGACCCGGACCAAACCCGCCCAAATTTATCCATATCCATTTTTGACCCGTCCATAACCGCCCATTTGCCACTACTAATCAACATCATCAACAAAACAGTGATGCATATAGGTCAGGATTGATTTTCCGAGAAGTCTCTCAGATCATGCATGGAATCTTCCCAACAAACCCGGTGCAAGACAAATACCCTTTTCTTCTTCCTCCACAACCATATGAAGGTTTGTTTAACAGAAGACCATATTGACCCAACAATCGTAACATAAATTTTTAACTAAAATCTTACCAAATTCACAACAGATTCGTGAATCAAAATTATATTGTGAATGAATCGATCACCATATTGACAAATCGATTTCAACTGTAATTTATCCCTAAAATCGATTTCAAGTGAATGGGCTTAAATCGATCCAAGCCCTAGAATGGGTTTGATTTCAACTAACTGGGTTGGATTTGGTGGTTCCGATGACGATGGGAAGGGGAGGAGGTGGCTTAGGGTTTCATTTCAACTGACTGGGTTGGTGTGATTATGTTGTATTTCCAGAATGGCTTAGGGTTCATATTGTGGAGGAAGACGATGGTGGTGGTGAACGGGAGAGCAGTGATAGTGGTGTTTCAATTAGTTCAATTTTTTAAGGCTTTTTTTTTTCTTTTTTAAGTTTTATTTGAGTTCGATGCCATATCAGATTTTTTTCTTTTATTCATAAAGTTTTAGTTTACATGGTGCCATGTCATTAGTCCGCATGGTTGACACATCACCGCTCCGTTAGTGATAGTTAATAGTGTCAACTGGCAACAAAATGAAAGTTCAGATATCTGCCCAAAAAAAAGTTTAGTGAGCAAAATGGAAAAGCATGTAAAGTTCGTTGCATATCTATGCAATTAACCCTAAAAATTAATATAACTAAGTAATAATAACTCTAGAAACATTCATTCCATCTTAATGAGATAAGAGAAAATGGTATGTTCCCAAAGCTTAGAGACAATGAAGCCCATAATGGAGCTGAAATTTTAATCTTTTCCAAAAGGCTTTCCACTTTTATCTTAGTTTCTTCAAATGCTGTAAAATTCCTCTCATTCCAAATCAACCACAAAGAGGCCATTACAAGGCATCTCCATTGATGTCCTCGGCCTTCCTAGGAAGTGCCCCCACCCCCACCACACACACACAAATACTAAATTCGCAATTCACCTTCTCCCCAAAATTAATGAAAAAACTTACAATGTATCAACAAATGATTCAAGTCTTCATTCAACGAGCAACACATTACACACCAATTTGACAGAAATTGCGCTTCGGTCATCCTTTTGCATCAAGTAAAGTGTTAACCTTCCCATGAGCACCAACCAAAAGACCACTTAAAAGCTGCAAAGGAGTCTATAGGAAATTGGAGGTACTTGAAAAATGATTTGCAAGAAAAAACTACTTACCCAACTTCCACTTCTTAACGAATGAATTAGAAATATTCCTCCTACCATATTGAGCAAGGAAGCATAATGTTCAATTTCAACATCTTTCAAATTCCTTTAGATACAAAGATTCCAAACGAAAGACCCGTTATTTTGAGATAGTAAGGAAGGAATATTGTGATTCGTGATGGACAAGATTCTCTTTAAAGATGGAAACCCATTTTAGAACGGTGCATTTCAACTCCAAGAATCCTCCCAAAATCTAATCAAAGACCCATCCTTCACCTTTAAAGCCATATGGAAGAAAATGAGTCCGCTGGATATGAAAGCCCGTGAGCTTTTAGAACTCCCCTCATAGCCACATTGGAGTCCCACCCATTTTCATGTAACCCACATATATGATCTTTATAATGGAGCACCAAAGGATTTATTTTTTAAAGGGAAGCACCGCAACCATTTATCCTAAAGACCCCAATTTATAAGATAACCTTTTTATCCTCCTCAATCCCTTCCCGGAGGAAATTTCTCATTCTTCTCTCAATTTTAGGTTAGTTTAATATGAAGAAGGCTATCCTCAGCTGTGTCGCTCCTGTTCGTTCGTTAATAAAAATGTAACTTTCGCTTGAGTAGAGGTTGAAAAATAAATGTGGTCTCACCTGCGCTATCATTATGTCGTACTCGAGTGATGATATGATTGGGTATGTTGAGTGCCTTGGCAAACTTAGCTAAGCATAAGACTATCTAAGACATCTAGCTGGCTCGTGTAAGGAGACTGGCCTTAGTGTTTGGTGGCAAGTGCTCTTCTGGTGCGGAACTAGGCTCGCTCATTGGCTTTGTTTGAGTATTAGCTTTTCCATGTAATAGGTCCACTTTCTTTGGTCAAAGCTTCGAAGTTGATCCTTCCCACTCTTCACCTCGTTGTGACAAGCAGACTAACACACAGAAACTTGTTAGTATTTTCCCTTGGCTATTCAAACTCGTAACAAGAAGTTTTACACTCAAAAAGTTTGCATTGTGTTTTTTTCTTTACTGATTTGAGTTTAGTCGTAGAACAGCTGATCTTTCCTGAATAATATCTTGGAATTTGGTCAGTAGGTGGAAATTTGGGACCTTGAGGTATTCCACTGGCCACTACTTTAGATTCAGTAGCTGAACTTTTAGTTATTAGTGAAGTGTGTAGTTTAACCTTGTTCAAGTGATTTCATTTCCCTTGAATTTGAGTCGTTAGTTGTCAGTGTTAGCAATCTCTCAAATGACTTGGGAGAGTGAAAACTTTAGACCTCTGTGAAGTATTCTACTTTTTTTGGTTGCTCTCCTTGAGTAACTACTTCTTCGTCAAACCTCAGCGGCTGATGATACATCCAAACAATATGGTAATAGACCCTTCAAAAAAAAAATCACAAATCTTTTTTTCATGAAGTTGTCCACTCTTTTATTTCTTCAGATCCTCCTCTACGACCAACAGAAGATGCTCTTAAGATGGCTCAATTCACAGCCGTCTTAGAGATTCTCTTCCCGAGCCTTGTAATCATCGAGCATCTAAGAATGGAGCAAACAACCCTTGTTCAACCTTGCTGGGCTCTTAGTCTTAAGATGACAGCTCAAATTATCTGGCCAAGCTTTGCACCTGGGTATATCCTTCACATTCGTCATATCCCTTGCATGAGACTCCTCATGTTGGCTGCCAGAAATTTCTAGAATTAAAAAAAAAAAAAAATTAAGCCCAACATGCTCTGCCCGTCATCAGGTTTATCTATCCCAGTCCGTTTATAATAATTTCAATTTGAACTTAATTTCAGTTTAACTCGTGTTAACCTTAATTGAATGATGTGTACCTTTTAAACCTCCATCTGTAAGACCAACTCCAAGGGTTGGTACTATGCAAGGAAAAATTAAAATAAAAATGGCTTTTATTAAATTGCAAACAAGTTGAACTCCAAGCGTCTGTGCATATATAAAGTTCGGCCAGTAATTAAACTGCCACCCCAAGTTTTTCAGCCGCGGCAGCTTAAATGCCACCCCACAAACAGATTATATAAGACCAATGCTATTTTGGGCACAAAAATAAAATAAAGAAAAAAACATTGGGGAGAGAAGGCAAATGCCGCTCCAATGCTAAATTTGCCAGTTGAGAACTGGCAAAATTCATGTTAAAATGGTCAAAATTTTGGTTGAGAAATGGCTAGAACCATTTTCACTACATGGCTTAGAGTTCCAACTCCAACAAGCTTGAAAATGGGTTAAAAGTCCTTTTTGAAACGGCTTGAAGATAATCTAACTCGACCATTTGTCTTCAGCTGACTTTTAAAAATTTAATTCTGAGTACTGCTTATCTCCTGTTCCACCCTCCTGCAACTAGTGCCACCTGTCCCAACCCCTTCTACTAGATCGTTTTCTATTTTTGAATTGGTGCACACAGTACACACCAACCATGCTACCCTATGAAGCACGAACAATCTCCCGAAGGCGGTGAGTCCAATTTGACACGCGTCGGACACGGAATACGCCCGGAAATGCGCCCCATAGACTATCCTTTTACGTGGGACATGGTGGGGACACGCTAAGACACACCGAGGCATGCGGGGGTAGTTTTTATGCATTTTGAAAACTTAAAATGGTAACAATGACTGTAAATCATAAGAAAGAAAAGGAAGAGGCCATATTCTTTTATGGAAAAAGCCTTTCGGACTCAAAAGTTTCAAACCCTAATTTCTGCAATTCAGCCACTACTACTCACAGCGCTCCAATGTTTTAAAAATCACAAGAGGCGTACACCGTCTGATAATTAAAATAGAGGCTTATGCCTCAAGGGGCTGAGGCGTGTGGAGATGAGGAGGTAAGACGAAGCGTTCAATAAAACCCTATAAAAAAAATTAAAAAATACCATGACATTTTTGGCAACTCTGATCGACTCTACACTCTCGTAAGGCAACAACTCCAGGTATGTCTCTCTCTCTCTCTCTCTCTCTCTCTCACACACACACACACATATATGATCAACTTGTTATTGAGATCTATTCCTCGTTTGCTTCTTTTCTCCTTTTGTTTTTTCTAACCGACTCCTCTTTTCCTTCTTTTTTATTTCCTTTCTCTAATCAACTCCCCTTTTGCTTCCCTGTTTTTTGTTTTTACTGTTTTTTTGATCGACTTCTCTTTTATTTTTAATTTTCAGATGGAATCGACTCTCTTTTGCTGTTTTTTTTTTCACAAACAGTGTTACTGACGTGATATACTCTAATTCTTATTTGTTCATTTGTCCAGATAACTCTGTTTTTTTTTAATTTATTTAATTTGACTTTGTAGAAATATAATTATATGTACTAATTTAATTATATTTACGATCTTTTTTGGTACAGAATTATTAATGAACAATTATTATAATGTTTAGTTTCTAAAAAGAAGTTCGTTTAATGTTTAGTCCAATATATTTTCAAAAATAGTTTTTAGCCTCTAAAAAATGTTAATGGTTAGTCCAATATATATTTTCAAAAATAATTTTTTAGTCCCTATAAAAATGTTCTATCTAATTTCACTAATGGGACTAAAAGCTATTTTTTAAAATATGTTGGACTAAAAATTAAATAAACAATGACGTAAATAATATCAAATGGGAAATAAGATAAAGATTACTCTCGTCTCAACTCTCTCGACTAAAATCTCAAAATGGTAAAATGCCTCAAATGAGGCTACAAGGTAAGTACTTATAGGGGGAAGGTAGCTTAGGCTCTAAGCAAAAGATCTAATTACAAATATACCCCTAAGAGCCTTTACTACTCCCACCTCTAAATACTAAAGCAAAAAGAAAATACGACATAACAAAATAAAAGAAAATAACAAAACAAAAATAAAAATACTATAAGACCCAAAAATAACAAATATGCCACTGATCCACATCATTCTCTCCCCTAAAAGAGTTTGTCCTCGAACTCAAAGGGGTAGACCCTTGTCATCCAACAAGATGGTGATAAGAGCATGCTGGGGTGCGGTCTCCTCTGTCTCATTCAAGTACTCAGCTCCTTAGAAGCAAGTAGAGCTCGAAGCCGTGGCAAGGAACAGTCTGAAGCCCTGTGGCCAATCACTCCACAATTGTAGCACTTGAAGGTCACCAGGTGGGAAGAAGAAGGAGGGGGGCATTAGCATCCGGTGTCGCTGACGAAGTGGCAGGAGCAGGAGTAGCGAAA
Source organism: Sambucus nigra (assembly GCA_949130495.1). Lineage (NCBI taxonomy): Eukaryota > Viridiplantae > Streptophyta > Magnoliopsida > Dipsacales > Adoxaceae > Sambucus > Sambucus nigra. The sequence continues at coordinate 172,702,814 of OX422224.1, read as the reverse complement.
GGGGCAAGTATTGGGGCGTGCACGAGCAAGGGAAGCGGTCTGATGGAAGGCCTCCACCTTTGTGGCATACTTTACCGCCTTCGCAGAGGTGGTGATGTCACGCAAAGTAAGGTCTCGCTGGATGTAACTCTGTATGTCATGGATGTAGCAGCTAATCCTCTGCTACTATGTCTCTCCCAGTCGAGCACGAGTACACAAAATCTGAAGACGCTCCGTATATTTCAAAACAGAGGAGTCCTGTTTGAGAGTTTGGACACAGAGAAAGAGATCTCGCTCATATGTATCAGGAACAAAGGAAGCCATCATCTCGATACACAACTCGGCCCACGACTGAATGGGTGGTTGTCCCTCAATGGTCATTCGCTACTCTAAATCGTGCCACCACACACTAGCATAACCCTGAAATTTGGTCACCGCCAAAAGGACACAACGGCGACCGCTCAACCGCTTGTACCCAAAGAAGCGCTCCATCATGGCGAGCCAATCGATCCCTGCATCTGGCTAAAGATGACCATCAAACATCGGTACATCCACTCGGATATCTCCCTGCATGCTCCGAGAGAGCATTTGTAAGGCCATGCGAGCAATGGAATTGCCTCCCTGAAAGGCTAAGTCATCCGCGTCAGCATCGTCATCACCTAGCGGAGGATCTTCAATCGAGGCTTTACGGTGCTACCTCCGAGGCGGTGGACGAATAGGAACTAGAACAGGAGGTGGAGCCTCAAGTGGTGCTAGAGGTGGTAAATACGGTGGTATCGCCATCACATAAGGAGAGGGTGGTGATGCTGAAATCACGAGTTGTTTCGAGAGACACTGCCTCTGGTAGCAAAGAAAACAGTGTCGCTCGGAAATAGCCACATAAGGGGTGACCTTGGGACTCAAAAAGTCGAAAGGTCACATATTCGTGCGCCAATCCGTCGGGGGAGGGGGCTCAAATTCGGGAAGGGACTGGGGTCGAGGTGAGGGTCGTCCATCATATGATGGTGACCGGGTCAATCCTGCACTCGCTTAAGAGTATCCACGGGGGCGGAGTGTGCTGAACGAGCATCCCAAACTGAGTGAGGAAAGGGAGGGAACGTCTCCCTGATGTCCATGGGAGGAAAGGAATGTATGTAGTAGACGCGGGGGCGGAAGCGTGGTGAAGAAAGTATGGGAGTGGTGGTGTGGGTCGATAGAAGTGGGCAGGGCCGTGGGAATGGAGGGAAAATAATGGGGGTGGTACGACTCATGGTGCCTCTGGGGGTGGTGACATGGGTAAAGTAGAGACATGGTGGAGGTGTGGGGTCATAATGGGAGGCAATAGGAGTGGGACTTAGGGTTTGTGGAGGCAAATGAATGGGGTGGAAGACTCGGGGTGGTGGGAGGTGGGGAGACAGTGACTGATGGGTAAATAAATTTGGGTCGAGTAGTGGAGGAAAGGTGTTATGTGGTTGGAGACTAGGGTTTGGGGAGGGGCATGTGCGACCCGAGAAGAGAGGCTCACAACCGCGACCCAAGGGCGGCGCTGTCGTGGCTGGCCGACCCCTGTCGCCGCTATATTGCTAGTCGTCGGGTAACCCTCCTGGGGCATGGGGATTTTGAACCGAGTTAGGGGGAAAGCTGAGGGTTCCAGCTGCGTGGGTGAGCCCCAGTTGATTTCCGACCACTAGGGTGGGGTTCCGACTCAAGTAGTGATGCGCGGCTAACGTCCAGGTGGTTCCCTTAGCTTCGGTGTGAAGTCCGGCCCCTTCAAGGTGGACAAAGTTGTTGGTCGGTGCCGGCCCAAGGGCCTGGTGGCTCTTTTGTGGTCGTCCACCCCTACTGCCGCCTCCTGCCACCTCTGGGTCGGTGGTTGATGGCAATGTTTAAAAGGGGGAATGAGGCGTACGCCTCAAGGCGCGCCTCGAGTCAAGGCGCTGAAAAAAAGCCTCGGGGCTTAAGCCTCAGGCTTGAATTTGAGGCTTACGCCTCAATGCGCCTCATGCCTTTTTGCTGAGGCGTGAAAAAAAAAATTAAATAACTCTTTTTCTTTTTCATCACAAAATCTGTTTTTTTAAAGGTTAAAGTTTTTCATTTTTCTAAAATTGCACCCAAAAAATGTTTTTTAATCTTCAGACTCTGATTCTTTTTTTATTTTTTATTTTTGTTTTAAAATTGAACTTAATTTTGCTTTTCTTTACTAATTTGTTTGAAATAAGTGTATAAATTTGTTTGAAACTATATTTTTGTTATAAATATATAGTTTGTTTGAAATAAATGTACTAAATTAACTTCAATATGACTTTTTTTAAAGGATCCTGTTTTTGTAAAAGGTTTCTGTTTTTTGGTTTTTAACTTAGATTAATATGTTTTCTTTAACTTAGTCTAATATATTTTAAAGGTTGCTGTTTTTTTTATAAACTTAGGTTGATATGTTATATTATTTTTTTTAATAAAGTTGTTTTTTTAATCTTAGCTTGAAAATCAATGTTTTTTTAATAAATTTGCTTGTTAAGTTGCATTGATTAATTTATTGTCATATTATAAAATAACCAATATGTGAATGAAGCTAAAAAAAATGATTTTGCCAATACGATTTTGCATTGATTAATTTATTGTCATATTGTAAAATAACCAATCTGTTAAAATTGATTTTCTCATATTACTTTTTTTTTAAAAGTTATCTCGGGGGAACAAAAAAATGTCAAACTATGTGAGAAGGCCCTCAAGGATTTTTTTTTTTGTAGCTTTATTTTATTTTTCTTCGTTATTTTATTTTTCTTCGTTATTTTATTAGTATTTTTTTAATATTATTTTGACCTTTTTTTTCGGTGAGGCTTACGCCTCAAACACCTCGAGGCGTCGCCTCGCCTTTTGCCTTTTTAAACATGGGCTAGGTTTTGTTGGATCATTTTTTTTTTGTAGTAGGGATATGGAATGAGTGGAGTTGGATGTGTGGGATTGGGTTTTGAGTGGGAGTCGGAGCGGGAGCAGTGTGAGGGCGACTCGTGGTGGAATCCGTTAGCGGGTGGCGGGCGTCGAAAGCATCCATCCGGGCTATTAGACGATTCAAAACTTCCTCAAATCGATCGGTGCAAGCGTCCACGAGGGCATATCTCCTCTTATGGCCCATTTGTCGTTGTCTATGATTTTTTTTTGTTTTCTAACAACAACGGTGAAGTCAACGAGCCTCTGACACCAACTAGCATAGTTAACGTCAAATGGGAAATAAGATGAAGATAACTCTCATCTCAACTCTATTAAAATCATAAAATGGAAGAATGCCTCAAATGAGGCTAGAAGGTGAGTATTTATAGGGGGAAGGTAGCCTAGGCTCTAAGTAAATGATCTAATTACAAATATACCCGTAAGAGCCTATACTACTCCCACCTCTAAATACTAAAGCAAAAAGAAAATACGACGACATAACAAAATAAAAGAAAATAAAAATACAAGACCCAAAAATGACAAATATGCCCTTGATCCGCATCAAATAAAATATCATGGGCTTTTTGTTAAATGCCCCAATTTTTAATTACTTGATGATACACTATCTTGGTAAAGATGAATTTAGACCCTTTTTAGTGTTAGTGATATTAATTACGGATCTTTTTTGTGTTGATTGTTATGTTCCTTTATTTTGGTGATTTATAATATTTTTAATAAATTTTGTTGATATTTTTCTTTAAAAAAAGTTGAGGCTTAAGCCTCAGTGTGCCTCAAGCCTTACACATCACCTCGCCTCTGCCTCTGCCTCGCGCCTTTTTAAACATTGTCGGGCTCGCGACTGAAGTTTCCTTAGGAGAGAGGGTTTTCAAAACCATATTCGTTATATTTTTTATCATATTGAATTTTATATGTTTAAAAAAAGGGGTAAACCCAGTGCACGAGGCTCCTGCCACTGCGAGGTATTAGCGGAGTTAGATGTATGCAACTTTATCCATGCATTGAATTTCATATGTTTCTTGCTTAAATTTGTAATGTTTTTGTATTTGATTATATTCAATTTCATGTTAAGTAAGTTCTGTGGAACAAATTTTGTTTATTTTATTAGTACATATTTATGAATATGTATTATATGTATCCTAATGTATCGTATTGAAGGGAATTAGGGTTATTTTAATATTTTCTTGCATTTTTAGTATTGCATTGTATTTTTCCTTTTATTAGTTGTTCAATATTTTTGTTACATTTTTTGTTGTAGCAAGAGTTGATAGGAAGCTTCTAGAAGCTTCCATTAGTTGGTTTTGTCATAGATGACTTTTCATGACAACTCACACTTAGCCAATAGCTTCTAGAAGGTTTCATTTTGACATGTGATGTATTTGGGAGTTAGTTATAGCCCATGTGACATCACATGGGCTTACACCCTCTCCACCAATAGGAGCTTACTCCCCCCCCCTATATAAAGGCCCTTAATCCCTCATTTTTAAAGAATCCTACATTTGAAAGATTTAAAGAAATTCTAGTTTCTCTCTCTAGTTGTGTGTTTGTTTTAGTTTTGGACCTTTGATATATAGTTTACATCAAATGGGGTTAGGGTTCTGAGTTTATGGGGTAGCAGATGGTGGTGAGAGGGGGAATGAGAGTGTTGGAGCAGCTGCAATGGTAGCGGAAGCGTGGGGTTGGGGTGGAAGCGGTGGAAGGTGGTGGGGGAGGTGTTTTGGGTTATGATTGAGCCAAGAATTGTTGAAATTGGAGGGTTAATTGCATTATTTGTTGCTTTAATTTTTTAATCTCTTCATTTTGCTGGTTGGATTTCTTTGCGGCCACTTGACTTAGTCGCATACGGTTTTGTTGATAATCTATACACTGATACACCAATGTTGCACGTCAAAAGGCCCGAAACTAAAACAAACACACAACTAGAGAGAAAAACTATAATTTCTTTATATCTTTCAAATGTAGTATTCTTTACGAATGAGGGACTAAAGGCCCTTTATATAAGGGGGGAGAATATTCTAGAAGAGATCTCCTAAACCCCTATTGGTTGAGAGGGTGTAAGCCCATGTGATGTCACATGGGCTATAACTAACTCCCAAATAAATCACATGTCAACATGAAACCTTCTAGAAGCTATTAGCTAAGTATGAGTTGTCATGACAACTCATCCATGACAACACTAACTAATGGAACCTTCTAGAAGTTTCCTCTCAACAAAATACTAAATAAGTAGTAAAAAGAAAAACACAATGCAATACTAAAAATGCAAGAAAATATTAAAATAACCTTAGGCTTTTTTGATTGAGGAGAGAGAAGAAAGTAGAGAAGAAAATGACCAAAAAGGAGAGGAAATTGGCCCTCCCCGCTGTCGTGTCACCTTGGGCAGCCCTCTTTGTGCTCTGGCGACCCCTGACGGCTTTGGATCCGACCTGTGATGGCCATTGACAGTTTGATCTAGGGTTTCGAACACTTGGACTAATTTTTAAACCCGGAGGCAACCCATTTTGTGGATAGAAAGTGTGAAAAGAGAAAGAAATGGAGGAACATCGTCGTCGGAATGGGAACTTGGCCGAGTCTTCTCAGGCAGTGGTCTAGTCGGCACATGTTTTATGAACTTTTCACATGCAATTCCAATTTTTAAAGCTCAGGGACGAGCTTGATTTTAAGTAGGGGAGAATGATGGATTTTAGGGCTATTTTAATATTTTCTTGCATTTTTAGTATTGCATTATATTTTCCTTTTTATTAGTTGTTTAGTATTTTGTTTACATTTTTAATAGTATTGAGAGGAAGCTTCTAGAAGGTTCCATTAGTTAGTCTTGTCATCGATGAGTTGTCATGACAACTCATACTTAACTAATAGCTTCTAGAAGATTTCATTTTGACATGTGATGTATTTGGGAGTTAGTTATAGCCCATGTGACGTTACATGGGCTGACACCCTCTCAATTAATATGAGTTTAGGAGATCCCTTCTAGAATCTTCTCTCCCGACTATATAGAGGGCGTAGTCCCTCGTTTGTAAAGAATCCTACATTTGAAAGATATAAAAAAATTCTAGTTTCTCTCTCTACTTGTGTGTTTGTTTTAGTTTTGGACCTTTTGACGTGTAGTTTATGTCACGTATCCTACAGTTTGGAATAATCATTTATCCTGTATCACGTGTCGAGTTTGTGCTTCATAGATGCTACCTCAATTTAACCATCACCCATAGCTCTCCAACGACGATATTTCTAGCCAAAATGATCATATATGTATGCTGGCTTGTTTCTATATCAATCTAGTTGGGATGAAGCCAAAATCAGATTTCTATTTTTGTTTACAACACATTTAAGAATTTTTTGTTCCCCTATCAACTTTAACTAAGCCACTGCACTCCCAACTATGGCACACAAGTTGAAGCTCTGTAACCAGTTCTTCTGCCATTTTGACAAGAAAATATTTTTTTCAGTCATCACAACCTTATCAAGATTTAGAGGTTCTTTGTTATCTCCCTTCACAACAACTATAAACCAAGGCCTGCTTTTTCCCTACATCCTGCTCCCTGAGCTTCATGAGAACATAGTATCAATCATGTGAGAAACGTTAACAGATTCATAATGAAAGCTTACCTTCCTATTGTCAATTGCTAGATATCTTCTCTAATTAATTTTCTATATCTTTCGCTTCATATAGTACTGCAAGGACCGTTAGGTAGATCAACATCGTTGCAAAAACTAGGTCACTTGGGTGCAAGGCAGATGTGATTAGATAGCATGCGTGACAGAGAATTTAAAGGAACAGTGAACAGCATCAAATTTTGATGTTACGAGTGTGGCCATAGACTACAGCGAATGAGTGAAATCATAGAAACCCTGCCCAATCGAAATATGTGCTACAACATTAACCAACTTAAATATTAAACTGTTATTTATGTACCACTCCAGTTTCATGGTTGACACAAGTCATGTTGACCCGAGAATGAAAACGAACACTTGGGGGCTTCTCTGGATAATCTTTGTCACAGAAAAGCTTCAACTGATATATGCGACCTTCATGTACGGACTGAAAAAACATGAAAACTCATTACTTGTTTAAGATATCAATATCAAAAGAACCAAACGAAAAAATAATAAATAAACACCACCTTTCAATTCACCCATGCTTATTGGCTCAAGGAGCATCTTAAATACACAATTTCAGTGCAGATCTTGGAAAACTTTATTATTAATGCTTCTCATTCCAATTGAGCGCATAAGGTCAATTTTGGATTAAAAATTCAAGACAACTCAAAACAATTTCTACACTTTTATGCATCATAAAGTTGAGCAGTCAAAATAGTAAACTGGGGATAACAGGACTGACAGAACATTGACAAACCTGAAATAATTTTGAATATTCAAAAAACAAAAAAGTTCAAGAGCGAAAATATCAAATGTAGTTACAAGGGAAGAGGAAGGTGTACATTATGAGGACCAATGATGGTGCCTGTCCAAGAACGCATGTAAATGTCATCTCCATCATCCATTCCGTAACTCACAGTGCCATCTCCAATACCCTTTTCTCCACGTTCAAGTTCTTCCAATAATTTGAAATTTCGAGGGACTGCAAGGAAAATGAAAGACTTAATTTAAAGCTAAATCGTCTCATTTTTCAATATTAATGGGCTTTAAAGAGGCCAAAGGACTCGGAATCCCTAATTACACATTCAAGTTAAACGGAAGGTGTTGAGTGGGGCAGGGTGGGTGGGGTACACAACAGCTGGGAAATAAATAATCACATACAAATAAAAATAGTAAAAATGAATCAATTGGAAAACATATTCCATCATGTAGAAGTATGATTCATAAACCATGTTTCAACAATAGTGTCAATCAGCAGACCTTCTAAAAGAAAAAAGAACTACTTAAGGACCAACATTATACACAAGAAGTTGCACTGTTCCACTTACTTTGAGGTAACTTTAACACCTCATATTACAAAACTGTTAGATCAACTACGTCAGAAAACTGAAACTATATCTAAAAATCGCTGGACCTGTAAAGATACAATTTATCCACCACGGTCCTAAGGCAGAGGAGTAAAGAACAATCTCCGGATCTCTTGGAATTCATAATATTATTATCCATAATGATCTTACAATGAGGGTCAAGGCCTTTATTTGTAGACTTGATAAACCTTGTTCCCAATGCCAAGTTCAAGGTGAACCGATGACCCGTCGGCTGCCCGTGGGTGAGCCATTCCCTATGGCCCATATTACTGCTAACACTGTTTCCCTTGTTTATTGTGGTTTTGATCAACATTCCAGGTGAGTTGGTGGTTGCTGGGTCACTCAAACTAGGTTTCGAGATATTGAGGTGTTTGCTTTTGGGGACCTCTTTCCCTTCTCCAGGAAGGAGGAGGTTGGAGTCTGTATAGGAGGCATGTCGAACTTTCCAGAGGCATGTTACAATTTTTCATAAACAAAACGTTAAAAAGAGTTTTCTGCATGTTAACAAAAAAAAATTGCGTGTTAGTAATTTTCAGTATCTAAAAATCCCCGTCTAGGGCCACTTAGGCGCCGCCTAGTCACTGCTCTGCCGCCTACGCCCCTACTAGGCATTAGGCAGTGCTCGCTCAACTCACCTAGGCATATATATATTTGGGAACTACTTTTTTGTATGTACTGTATTATTAAAAACAATAAAACTGCCAGGGGGGATAAACCGTATACAGGAACTACAGCAAAAATAACCAAGTACAAAAGGGAAGGCAAAAATCCCCCGAGAACAATGGTCCAAACACCCAAAAGAATAGAAAAGTCAGTCACTCAACTGTATTCTGTGCAGAAGCTCAATGTAAGACAAAAAGGAATCTGGATACCTATCACTACACCATAAGTACAAAAGGGATAACATGCCATCCTGAATTTTGTGCACCGCCGACTTCGCATCCTTGAAGCATATTTTGTCATTACGCTCTCTCCCAGCAAAGATCTGCCACAATCCAAGCAATCCGCCTGGATTTTCTCACCTGGACCGCCCACCAGAATTCCAGAGCATCTAGGCCACCGATCTCAGCATGACTCACTGCTCTCGAAAAAACGCAAGCAACGCCCCCACACAACCACCTAGAAAATGCACAATGAAGTAAAATATGATCCACCGACTCGCAATCACCTCTGCACAATCGACACTAATTTACTATCACCTTCCGTCTACGCCTCAGTTTGTCAACGATAAAGCAGTTGTCCAAATGAAAAAATTTGTTTCCATAGGAGCCAAATTATGCCACACCGTCTTCGAAGGAAACGAAAGCTCTCACCTCCTAGCCAATCAGTAAGGCACAAAACAACATGCCTGTAAAATATTCCCACTCCTGCCACCCAACCCCACCTAAACTCATCCCTCCCACCCCGAGGAAAACCCAGGCCCTCCAGCATCTCAAATAGCTCTTCCACCTCCTCCAACTCCCAATCATACAACTGCTACCTGCCTAATCTGAGGGTTTCACACCCGACTCTCTTACTCGAAACCACATAAACCACACCAAAAAAAATCCAATCAAAACCTCAACCCACACCCATCTCCCACCCAAACCAAAAAAGAAAATAGTACTAAACAAGGTTCTAAAAGGCGCGAGGCGTGGTTCTAAATGGCGCGAGGCGTGGTCGAGGCGTAAAGGTCAAGCCTCAAGCCTTAGGAGCCTAGGCGTAAAAAGGCGTTTTTCCTTTTTTAATTATTCTAAGGCTAGTAATATAATAAAATAATACATACCTTGAATTTTGAAAATATATCCATATGTTTGGTAGCCATCTTTCTCATATTCATGCTCCATAACCAATATTTGTCAACTAATCGTTTGTTTTTAAAAAAAAAAGTGTGCCTTAAGCCTTTTACCAAGAATAAGGCGTAACAAGGCGTAGGCGATGCGTTTCTCTCAAGCCTCAAGCCTAGGCGGGCCTTTTAGAACACAGGTACTAAATTCACTCCACCCGCCCCTAATGTACTTCCCCTATTGTACTTCCACAGCCCAACCACATGTGATGCTGACCTGAACTCCATCCTAACACCCCTTCCCCAAATCTAGCTACAATTTCCATACACCACAATCCCCTTTCCTCAAGCAGAAATCGCCACAGCCACTTGCCAAGAAGGGCCAGATTGAATAACGAATGCTCTTTCACCCTTTGCCCCCACCCCCACCCCCCAAAGGGTCTGCACAAATCCCCCACCATATTAGTGATACTTAAATTCATCCACTCCCTCCTCCACAAAAAAAACCTCATACACTTCTCCATTCTCTTCCCGCCACAGATGTGCCAAGATCGAGAAAAAATACACGGACAAACTAACCAAAGTACTCTTAATGAGAGTCGACCTTCCCCCTTTCGAAAGGTGAGCCTCTTTCCATCTCAACAACCTCCTCTCCACCTTTTCCATTTTTCTTTGAAAAAAGGACGTACAATATGGGCAATTTTTCCAGCCCAAATCGAAATAATGTTAGCTCTTCCTCATGTTAATCTTCAACCCCGACACCGTCTCAAACCACATGAAAACTAACCTCAATGCTCTACATGCCCCTCGTCAACCCCACTTTAAAAAAGTATCATTTGTAAATAAAAAAATGGGAAACTGCTACCTCATCCCCTCCTACCAAAAAAACCTCACTCCTACCTACCTCTACCTTAGCAATGAATCTGCTAAACGCCTCCATCACCAAAAATAAGAGGAACGGGACAGGGGTTCTCCTTGACAAAGCCCTCTGGAGATACCGGTAAACCCCTCCAGTGCCGTTCACCATTAAAGAAAATGCACAGAAGAATTATAGCATTGAATCCATCGTCACCACCTCTCTCCAAAGCCCATCCTTTGTAACAGATAAAGTAGGAACTTGCAATTCATGCGATCGTAACTCCTGAAAGATCTTTTTGTAGCATCCACACTCTTTCGCGACCAACACCACATCAAAGACTCTTTTTGCCCAACAAACGCCTTTTGGGAGTCCGAGACCACAAAGTCAATCGCCCTCCTAAGCCTCCGCGATAAGACTTTGGCAAGCAACTTATACTACTCACGAGGCTAGTGGGCCTAAAGTCGCGAATGTCAATCCCCCCACCCCTTTTTTAATCGAAGTAATGATATAAGCATTAAAGCACCTCTCCAAAAGGACCCTCCTATAGAATTCCTCAAACACAGTCATCGCATCTTCACCACTCCCCAACAAAACTGAAAAAATTGCCATCGACAAACCATCCAGGCCACCTTGTCCCCACTCATGGAATGAGGGGTCAAACCACCTCCTCTATGAACCATTCCTCTAAACCCTCATTGCCCGCCTCAAAAATCAAGTCAAAGCTCACCCCTCTAAAGGTCTCCAAACCTCCTCCTTAAAATACAAATTCTGGTAACAACCCCCCTCCTCTTTTTTTGCCTCACCCCCCTACAACAATATGTCATCTATAGCAATGCTCACAATGTGATTGATCGGACGTTTGCCATCATATGAAAAAAAATTGTGCTCCTGTCACCTTCACGCAATCATAACACTATACTTTTGCCGCCAAAAAATCACCTCCTTTACCATCTTCATCCCAACGAACCATTTTCTCTCCTCCCTCCAAACCCACTCACTCCTAAAAAGAAGGCCACCTGATCAAGCTCCCTAATCTCCTCCAAATTCGTGTTAATTAAAAACCTCATATGGCTAAAAACCTCACTATTCCACCTCTCCATATCCTCTTTTAGTCATTTCAACTTGTCGGCTAAAATATAACCCGCATCCCGTCTCATCCCATACCATTGCCACCATCCCACACCCTCTTCACAACGCCACCACCACCCAATAAAACGAAGTATAATCAGGCATTGATCTTGGCAAACACATATGGGATACACGTAATCCTCCCAATCATTTTTAAAAATTAAAAAATAAGAACCATTCTAGACTAGCTAAAGATGTGAACTCTTTGTTTTTAGACCAAGTATACCTACCCTCCTTCCAACGGGAGATCCACGAGGTCGAGCTCAGAAATGAAATCGAAGAAGTCCAACATAGCCCTTGAAAACCTACCTCCCACACCCCCAAATCATGTTAAGAAATATTCAAATCTCCCCTATACACGGCCCCCTTCCAGCAACCTCTCATCCTGCCAACTCCTCTCTATCCTCATCCTCTATTGGACCATACACTCCGGATAAGCACCAAAAGAAGTCGTTCTTTACACACCGGAGGCACCAAACAGAAGAAAAATCCCTTAAAGGCACCCCGTTAACTTCACCACCCTAGAATCCCACATGACCATTTCATACCCCCAGATTTACCACCACAAGCGTTTAAGGAACACCATCTCACCCAACTACCACCCCACAAACTACCCACTACTGACTTAAACATATGAGCAAAATCTTCTGAATGTCACCGCCACCTCTTTATTAAAGCGGCAATGGCTCTTCATTAATTGGAGTCATTAACACCTTTAACATTACAATACACGATTTTTAATTTCATCGACAAAAAAATCTTTGCATTACCCTTCCACCCAACCCACCCACGAAAAAACCCTACCACTACTACCTCTCCCAATTTCCCTCATAATTCAAAGACCACCCGAGTTTTCTTGATCTCTCTAAACCTCCTCTAATAACTTCTTATAACTCGACTTCGTCTCCTTGTCCACCTCCTCTCAATTATATAGAAGAGAAGTAAGGCTCCCTTTCACTCCCCACATAAGAGACCCCTAAAATCTACCAAACCCCTCGATGGCGTCCATCAACCAGCCATCCACTACCTTCAAAACTCGAGACCTTTCCTCCGACGAATAAGGGCAAAAAATCATTCCCAATATCACACCCCATACTCTCCCCCAGATCAACAGCATCCCATTTAACCCCCTTACACTTCCCAAAACAGAGACTAACCCTCACTTCCTCCAAAACCTGCCCATCCCAAGCCCCCGGCCCTAGCAGTCAAGTAACAAATTCCATCACACCCCCGATTCCGATAGCACCCTCACCGCCAACTCTCTACACCTACTCAACTCTCCCACCTCAAAAGAGCAAGCACCCTTAAAAAAACTTGCCTCGTGATCCACAAAAGGAAGTGAAATACATCATTGTCGACACAATAGCAAGCTCCGTAACCGAACCCAGTAAAAATAGGATTATCGCCATCCTACTAACTAAAGGTGGTAGGTCCTCTGCACTAAAGACCCGACCCGCATCTTGTTTGGAGGTGTTATATCATTTAGGATTTTCTCTAACTCCACCCCTATAATTACTAAATGCAGTCCCATTTTTTGAATCAAAGGCACGCCTCTTTTTTACAGCCTAGTAGTATTATTAAAAGAGGTTGGCCCATATGACAAACCTAAGGACTTTTTGTGTACTCCGAAAGCTACAACAGACCCCTCATTTACAGAGTTTGTACATGTAGGCTGATGTATGACGAAACGAGTTTCTCCTGCCCGTGATCATCACTCGCACCTCTTGCCCACGAACGTTGGTACCATGCTCGCCCGACATCAACTTCGGTGGTAACCCAAGGAAGGTAACTCAGTAGCAATCGCCACCTCATACACCCATTCCCCAACGGTGAGTGACACCTTCGCAACATGTCTCTAGCCCATCAGACTTAGCAGCAATCGCCACCTCATACACCCATTCCCCAACGGTGAGTGACACCTTCGCAACATGTCTCTAGCCCATCAGACTTAATTCTCGTCGATCAAAGGTTTTCCCTCAATCCTGTATCATTTCACTAACTATCCTAAACACTTCCAACTCCAAAAATAGAGTGGAGGCCTTTCCACCTTGTCCAACACCTTGTTTGAGGAACTGATTTTCCGATGATAAGACTCTAAATGAGTGCCAAATTTAAGAAAAGCAAAGCACGATGCACAACCCCAAGCCTTAGCATCTCTCACTCTCAACCCCTCAGACTCCGACAGGAACAAGAAAAGAAATTGTCCATCATCAAGCCACTTACACCTCCCCTACTACTTTCTACTAAATCTTAACCCAATTGAGCAGCTTCGCCCACTTACACCTCCCCTATGGGAGGGTTGAATATAGATTGGACCATATATGGGAGGACTAAAAACAGGTTGCGTTGGGTTCGGCCCGGTAACCCTTCTATGCATTGTTTGAGACGGATGCTTATTGATACCCAAATCTCAAAACTCAATGAAGATTTATAGACTCTGCAACCCAGCGCTGATTCGTAGCTTTGGTGGACAAAAGAGACGATAGTGCAAAGAGAGAGAGAGAGAGAGAGAGATGATGGGGGTATGTACTTTGCAGTTGATGGATGAGGGACTAAGAACAAGAAAATGAGGGTTAGGGTAGTGAAAGAAGATGGTAGTGAGTGGAGAGAGAGAGAGAGAAGTTCTCTAGTCGAAATATGAGAAGCAAAGTAAGACAATTAAAATAGGGTTGCAATACTAATAAGTTACCAGGCCTATGTTTTGAAACAAAAATATGGGCTGGTACTCAGCCCACGAGAACCCATTTTCAATGCATTTATAACCCCTCCTTTAAAAAATGAGCCTGAAATTAACCCATAATGGATAATATGGGTTTTATGCTGAAAAACAACTCTCCACTTAAGAAGATACCCGAGATCATGTAGCCCCTGCCACGCTCAATCAATGCCAAAAATACCTATCAAGGTACAACCTTTAAAATTTGGAGGGAAAAAAATGTGCAACCCTTTAAAGGTACATACAATTTAGAATTTTATGTACCTTTTTTTAAATGAAATATATTTTATAGTGTAATTGTCACTATTTTTAAAAAAATGAAACCGCCTAGGCAGCTGATTAATCCCCGATTTGCTGCATAGATGCTAAAAGGGCTCCAGCCGCCCCATTACTGCCTACTGCTTTGTAAAACCATGGTTAGGAGGTATGTTAACAATTCTGTAGAGGCATTTAACAATTTTAAGAGACGTGTTAAAAAGTTCACAGCGATGTGTCCCAAAGTTTCTCTCTGGAATACATGTCAAAGGCATTCTACAACAATCCAATAGTAACATTAACTAGAGAATACAGATATTCTTTAAGGACCCAAATCCAATTACAAATGATGCATTGGCCAAATGAATGAGTAACTAAACTCACTGAAAGAGCGTGGAACATGGAATTCTTAAAATGCCGCAAGGGAGCTGTAACATGTATATTGGTCCTTTTATGAGAAGTCGTTGGTTACTAAATATTTAATCCCTCTATACTCCCACTTAATAAGATTTATCCAGTATATCTATAGCTTTTATAGCAGACCATTAATTTGATTAAGATATCGCAAATCTTCTCCATTTGAATTCATCAAGACACCTTATATAACAAAGGGGAATGAGGTGAAAACCATGTTGATCAAAGACGAAGCTATATAAAGCAATCTAAATGTCATCACAATTAACATTGAAGTCAATTTTTAAAACATTCCCCACAGTAATCTATGAGTACAACACATCGAAGATATAACATATTATATTTTCTTATCTACATATCATACAATCTTGAGGCGTGATAATTACATTAAACTTGTGCGGTTGTCACAATGAAACACGATACATCAAACTAAAATTTTGTTGTTTTTATGGGAAAAAGTACATGATACATTAAAACTAGGATAGGATTGTCATGACAAAAGATATAAATCAAAGAGTTGTTAACACAAAATGAAATTAAAACTGGTAATAAGAGAAACGACGTTTTACAACCGACTGTCTTAATCAAATAACCAAAAAGAAAAACACGAACAGCAATAACAGACAAAGCTATATTATATGTAGGAACAACCCCAGAGCAGGGGAACACAACTACCCTAAAGCTCTAGCCTAGGCCCTCTCCATATACGTTTTTTTCCCTTAATCAACTAACAGAAAGTCCATATACAATGAAGCAAATAATTACCCACTAAATAAACTTGCAATCACACTATAATTCATCAAAAGAATTCATGAATATTTTTTCTCTAACTTACAAATACAAAGTTTATTAACAATTAAGCAGAATTTACTAGTTCAAATAATTACCCACTAAATAAACTTGCAATCACACTATAATTCATTATAAGAATTCATGCATGTTTTTTCTTTAACTAACAAAGACAGTTTATTAACAATTAAGCAGATTTTACTAGTTTAAAAAATTACCCAATAATGAAACTTGCAATCACATGCTAATTCAATGAAAGAATTCATGTATATGTTTTCTCCAACTAACAAAGACCCAATCGCCATCACATGTCAATTCTTTGAAAAAAGCATGTACAAGTTTTCTTTAACTAACAAAGACAAAGTTTATTGATCAATAACATGAAGTTACAATCACAAGTTAATCCTTTAAAAGAGTTGATATATAAGCACTGATAACATGAAAACACAAGCATCTATTATTATGACATGACATCCAAGCAAGGAAATTTTAAGAAATGAAAGATGTTGGGGTTGAGAAAAAGAAAAAGAAAAAGAGAACTGACCCACAACACTGGATCCTCCTGAGCCAAGCGTCATGGATTCACTAGTATGGTTTTTCTGGGTCCGATCAAGAGATAAAAAGTGGGCGAGAAATGAAGGACCAGTTCTAAAGCTGGGAAAGGCAAACAACGAACCTACAAAGGAGCCAAAGTTGTATAAATGTGGAAATCTCTATCTCTATCTCTGTATAGTATAAAATGCAAAACAAGGCATTTATGAGTGTCCACGTGGCACTCTATATTTTATACTTCTATAAAATACTATACAAGCAATTTAATAGATGCATTGAACTATTGAGTTTTCTCTCTCTCTCATTCAATTTAATCCATATACGAAACCAAGTCAAAAGCAATTAAGAATGATACATTTCTTTCGTCCCAATATATAAACATTATTTTTAACTGCTGCCAATCACCATGGTCATCACCATAGACTTCCCCAAAGACCCCAAACCTTCTCCTGAACAAAGAGTTGCACATATGTTAAATCACCACCAAAGTTCTCGGCAGGTAATTTCCTTCTTTTCTTTCGTTGATTAATTTATTAGTTAAGATTAGTAGGGTTTGGAGGTTCCCCACTATTGATAAACCATTTGCTTTCTCTCTTTTTTGGGTTATTTCTTTAACACTGTTTTTTATAACCATTAAATTATATAAAAGCAATGTTTTTCTAAAAAAAAACAGTTTATAATTGTTAAAAGGTTCTTTTATAAACTGTTTTTTTAACTTTTCTATAAAATTAATTTTTTACATAAAACGTTAAAAACATTAAAAAAAAGTTGATATAAAAACGTTCAAAACACTATATTTAGTTGCTTTTTTTATAAACGTTAAAAAATAGTTTATATAAACCACTATTTTTTTTTTAAAAACACTCCTTTTAAAAACGTTACAAAACTCTGATTTTTTAATTGCTTTTTGCAAACGGTCAAAAACATTTTATATAAAAACGCTTCTTTTTAAAAAAAAAACACTATTTACTAAAAACATTAAAAACACTCTTTTTAATAAACTTAAAAAAATATTTTATATAAAAACACTTTTTTTATAAAAACAGTTTATATAAAAATAATGTTTTTAATTTTTTTTTTATAAACGTGAAATGGTTTTTTATAAAACTTTTTTAACGTTTTTTTATAAATCAATTTTTTTTATAAACATGTTAAAAACAGTTTATATAATAACGTTGAAAAGTACTGTTTTTTAATGTTTTTAACATTTTATATGAAAACTGTTCATATAAAAAGTTGTTTTTAATAGTTTATAAAAACTTTTTTTTAACATTTTTGATGTCTTTTTATAAAAAAAAATTGATTTTATGAAAAACAGTTAAAAAGAGTTTATTAGAAAACCTTTTGATGTTTATAACTGTTTAAAAAAAAAGGTTTTTGTATAAGCAGTTTTTTAACGTATATAAAAAACAGTAAAAAAAATAGCGTTTTTTTAACCTTTTAAAAAACAGTGTTTATAACAAAAAGTGTTTTTATATAGACTGTAAGAGCTTTTCTCTCTCTTATCTCTCTTATTCTTACTTTCTCTCTTTTTTGGATTATTTTTTTAACACTTTTTTTAAACGTTAAAAAAACACTATTTTTTATAAACATCAAAAAACAATTTATATAAAATCAATGTTTTTAAAAAAAATCAGTTCATAATCGTTAAACGGTTTTTTTATAAATAATTTTTTTTACTTTTTTTATAAAATTATTTTTTTACTTAAAACATTCAAAAACAGTTGATATAAAAATGTTAAAAAAACACTATTTTTTATAAATGTTAAAAAACTGTTTATATAAACTACTATTTTTTTAAGGAAAAAACACTGTTTTTAATAAACGTTACAAAACACTGAATTTTTAACTGTTTTTTATAAACATTCAAAAACAGTTTTATAATTCTCTTTAAAAAAATGTTGTTTTTACATAAACCATTTTTTAATATTTTTTTTAAAAGAGTTCTTTTTTTTAAGAACAGTGTTTTTACATAATTTTTTTTAACGTTTATACAAAAAACTGTTAAAAAAACAATGTTTTTATATTAAGTGTTTTTTACGTTTTTAATTTATTCATATAAAGAATTGGTTTTATGAAAAAAGTTGAAAACAATTTAGAAAAAAACTTTTGACATTCATAAACTGTTTTTTATAAGATTGTTTTTATATAAAGTTTTTTAACGTTTAGAAAAACAGTTAAAAACAATATTTTTTAATGTTTGTAAAAAAAAATGCTAAAAAAAGTTTATAAAAAAACCTTTTGATTTTGTAAAACTTTTTGATTTAAAAAAAATACTTAATAAAAAAAGTGTATAAAACTTTTTCATTTTATAAAACTTTCTCATTTTATAAAAAAGTGTTAGTAAAAAAAGTTTTACTATTTAAAACAATAAGATATAATGTAAAATTTGTTTTAATACACTAATAAATACTTATACTAATGGGTAAAATAGTCTTTTTGATTGAAAAATGAGTCAACTGATCATCAAACTAGCTAACTAACGTTTTTTGTCGATTTTGTATCCCAAACGAGTAGAATGTAAACAAATGGAATAAAACTCTAAATAACTATTGGACCCCAAATAGTAAAAGATCCTTACAAAATTGACAAGGAGACATAGAATAGACTGTGATTTTGCTTAAGTAGAATGTGTTATGTGAAGATTGAAATAGTGTTTTTATTAATATAATTTCGATTGAATCTTCCCACCTCCTACAGTTCTTGGAGGAGTTTTAGATTCTTGTCGAGCCTCTTTATGGGCTTCGGCTCTTGTTTTGTTTTTATTTTGTATACTTCCTGTATACGGGTTCCGCCCCCTTAGGCGGGTTTAGTTTATTGATTCATTTAATTACCAAAAAAAAAAAAAAAAAATCGATTGAATCTTTATATAGAAATGTGAGTTTAATTAGTTAGAAGCATATGATGTGAATTTAGTTAGTTAGAAGTATATGGTGTATGTTGTTCTATTTTAAAGGAAGTGAGGTATGCTTCCATGTTTAATAACATTGTTTTTTAAATAAAATATATTATATTCCTTTTTGGATTTTTCTCTTTTTATATTGTGATTGCACAATTATTTTTGTACTTTGTTATAAGGTTTGATATTTTTATTTTGACTCATTTTCAGAATTTTTTATACAAATTATACCCTTTATGCTTTATTTTCTTAACACACAAGTTCTAATTGTTTGTCATTTCTGTCTATCATGTCCATGATACTATTCATTATATTTTTCAAAAATTAGGGGTTAAAGTATAATTTATGTAAAGTTGATTAAGTGCCTAAGTAAAATATTTTGAAATATATATATATATATATATATATATGATAGTAATTATCTTGAGTATATATGAGTGTCCATTTTCTCTCCATCTATTATTAATTAATACTTATATGATGTGTCAAATAGACATAAAAATATAATTATGTCTTAAATAAAAAAAGTATCTCGGTGTTTAGTGTATACTAATCATAGAACTACCATCTCTACTAAAAAATATAAATATGTAGTTGATTTGTAATTTTAAAATAGGGGCATGTTCATATGTCCCAAATTTTTTATTCCTTTTTTCATCTCATATTAACATTAGTTTAAATGTAATGATAATATTATTTATGTGGCATATATTTTACGAATAAAACTATAACCACGCTCGCGCATCGCGCGGGGTTTAAAACTAGTATAATATAATAACTAGGTATAAATTCTCACGATGCGCGAGCCAGAGTATCTTATTAAATAATTAATTTAAAAGCAAAAGGAAAAATGATGCTAACTCGAATGGTTGTGTAGTGTGTGAAGTTATTTACGTAAAACAATCACTATTGAATAGCTATTTAAATAAATATAATTACATAAGCTTTGGGTTATATTAAAACTTAAAATGTATTCACATTGAAATCTTAATAAAAAAAACACTATTATATACATCTTTAAAATGATTCTTCAACCAGTAGAATCCAAAGATTTATAAGAGGAAGAGAAATCGAGTAAAAAATAAAAAGAAGCTAAAATAATAGTAAATTTAATATAAATAAGGAATATTTTTATATTAGTTAAGCACTTTTTTTTCTTCATTATCAATATAAAATGTGTTTTTAAATAGGTCCACAAAATAATTTAAAATATTCCCTTATTTTATTAGGTAACAAATATGGTTATGTATAAAATTAAGAAAATAAAATAAGGCATATATATATATGGAGAGAGAGAGAAAGAGAGAGAGAGAGAGAGAAAGAGAGAGAGAGGGGATCTCATGAGTACCTCTGTTTGCATACCGCTGGTGCGGACCAATTTTTTTAAAATAGTAAAAAACAAAATTGCTGATTTTTTATTCTTAAACATTTAAATAGAACCATAAAAAAATAATCAACTCGAAATGTTTTTTTTTTTGCTATTTTAAAAAATCGGTCAAACTTTATCAGTTTTTAAGTTGTTAAAAACTAACAAAGTTCGACCGACTTTTTTAAAATAGTAAAAAAAATCATTTTGAGTTGATTTTTTTTATGGTCCTACTCAAATGTTTAAAAACTATAAAAAAAATTAGCCAAGAAATATTTGTTTTACTTTTTAATGGAGATAGAGTTGATAAGAACAGTTCTAGTGGAAATCCTCACGCACGGGAGTTCGAACGAAGGGATTATCAATATAATGGAGATAGACTTGGGGCCATCATAAATGGATCCAATACGAGAAAACCTGGAGACCGACACTCTCCCAGTAAACCCTAAAGAAGCCAGGAGAGTCAGGTACAAAGCAGTAAAATATGTTCTTGAGAGGGGAATCTTATTCAGAAAAGGGTTTATCATTGCATTACTCAAATGTGTTCATCCAGTCGAATTCCAAAATTTGATTAAAGAATTACATGAAGGCTCTTGCGGAGCACATTCAGCTGGTCGATCACTGGTAAAGCAAGTAGCCACACAGGGCTACTACTGGGCCACGATGAAGGTTGATTACGCAAATTACGCGAGGAGGTGTGTGAAATGTCAAAAGTACGCTAACATTCACAAGAGTCCAGGGGCTTCTCTTATGCTAATCACATTTCCCTGGTCATTCATAATGTGGGGGATATATTTACCTTACCCAAGACTAGAGACAAATTCAAATACTTGGTCATCGCAGTCAATTACTTCACTAAATGGATCGAGGTTGAACCCCTATTGGAAATGCCCTATGAAAAAGTCTTCCATTTCATTTGGAAGAATATCATTTGTCGTTATGGAATGCCTTATGCCTTCATCACTAATCACAGCACTTAATTTGACTATCAGAATTTTGAATATTGTTGTGAGCACTTTAAAATTAAGAAACTACACTCTGCACCCAGCCATCCTCAGTGCAAAGGACAAACGGAAGTAATAAATAAAATCTTACTCGGTGGGATAAAGAAATGGTTAGACAACGCTAAAGGAAATTGGATTATGAATTCCAAAGTGTTCTATAGGTATATAGGACAACGCCAAGGATAGCAACAGGCGACACCTCCTATATGTTGGCCTTTGGAATAGAAGCAGTAGTCCCAATAGAGATTGGTCTGCCAAGTCACCGCATTCTTAATTTTGACTCACCAAAAAGCGACCTAATGAGAAGACTAGATCTGAAGCTTTTAAAAGAAGTCAGATAATATGCAACACTTCGAATGGCAGCATACCAATAACGAACTTCTTGCTTTTACAACAAACGAGTAAGACCGATCTCTCTAAAGGGGAGGAGATTACATATTGAAAAAGTCATACAAAAAGGGAACAAATTGGAGCCAAATTGGCATGGTCCGTTAGAGTAACTTTTGTTATCCGACCAGGGACCTATAGAATTGAAATGCTGGAAAGGGAATAATTCAAGAATTCATGGAACGCCGAACACCTGAGAAAGTACTACCAATAATGAAGAACATGTAACACCTTCTAATTTCTTATAACTCGTTATTATTAATGAATAAAAAGTTATTAAGTCAATATTATTGTTTCTTTTAAATTTTTCTTTTGGTGTAGGAAGATATGCTTTAACATTTCTAGCATTCCTCCCACATAACTAAATCACTTCATATATGATCTCTCTTTTGGGCTAGACCAAAAATAAGAAGTTAGCTTCACTCCATGTATGATCTCTCTTTTATGGCATACCAAAAAAAAGAAGTTAGTTTCACTTCATGTATGATCTCGCCTTTAGGGACGACCAAGAACAAGAAGTTAGTTTCACTTTATGTATGATCTCTCTTTTAGGGCAGACCAAGAATAAGAAGCTCACAAAATTTAAAAAATCCATGGCAGTCATGGGGACAATAAGATTTGACCATAACTGACTTAAGGTAAAGATAGTCCTCAACACATTTAATTGTCTTGGGCAGCTAACAACAGTATTTGGTTAGCAAATCATAAGAATGGACAACCCAGGTTTGTCCAACTCGGGTAACTAATAAGGTAAATCATTTAAGTAGTAGCAGTCCACGTGATTATAAGACTAAACTACTAGTAGAACTATTTTTTCATCATACATAACTCATCAGGACGACATGGCTTGTAGTTACTAGTGCAAAAGACAAACAAACAAGGAGACATGAATATAACATTATATTATAACTCGAATATTATTACAAAAAGGTTAGATTATTACAAGACATCATTGTAACAGAATCTTTAATCGCGCTAAGAGGTTTATTTTCTTATTGAATCCTTAAAACCAGTAGGGAAAATGTATAACGCATGAGGGGTAATGGCTTTTCACAGATCCTAGTCCTATGTTGACTACTAAAACTGGCCCTATCTACCAGCAAAACCATATTCCCCATGATATTTTTTTTATTAAATTCATGGGAATAGCATCTGGTGGAATCCACAAAGCGTCAAGCTTGAAAGGAGGTCCAGGCATATCCAAATAACTTGGCCATACTAGTACCATAGTTCGTCCTCTTTTGGAACCTTCATTACTGTCAGAGCATTGAGCCAACCATGCCTATAGCCTTTTTTCTTTCCCTGATCAAGCTCTGCCCCCATCTGTATAAGGGGCTTCATCATAACCCTCTATCCAAACAGTATGAGGTTGCTTATGAAATCGACACGTCAGATGATCTACCTTCCCATTCAGACTCTTGATGTTGGCAATTGGTTCTTTATAGTCATAGCTTGGTCTGACAGAGTTTTCTTAGTTCCCCCTTCTTCTACTGACTGTAAAATCTTCCCCTGCTGATGAGAATATTGGCCCCTATATCTCTTTATTGTCTCAAATTCCTCCATCGGGTGAGCATTTTCTTCTTCCAAAAAAGAAACATCCTCATATTGGTCGGTCAGCACTGAGCTCTTAAGATCTTCAAGCTCACCACGTAAGGCATTATTTTCTTGCTCAAGCATTGTGGCGACCTCTCTAGCACCATTCAGCTAAACATTAAGAATAAACTCTTTCTTGGAATAAGTTGAGGCCATAGAAGGCAGCTTCTGGTCAAATCTAATATTATTTTGCAGGTCGACTAATTTTTTCTCGTAATCGACCTGATGACTTGTCGCTGATTCCTTATGACTTTTCTATACATCAGAAATCATATCATGATAGGTGGCATTATCCATAACTGCCCGATAAAAAAGGAAGTACAAACTTAAGTATGATTGTTTAGCCAAGGATGATGCGTTAGGGTTAATTAGCCCCTCAAGTATGTCTTCATCGATCTTAGTATAGCCAGCACCGAACAACCGATTATGCAATTTCCTAAAAATCATTTTGAGTGGAGACCAAACTTGTTAGTCTTGCATTAAATTGTAAAGTAGGTTGTCAAATATAAGTAATTATCGAGAAAAAGAACTTGTATGAATCTAACTAGGTCAATAATATATGAAACATAAATTTCATTTCATTAGAATAAAGGAGGAGTTACATTGGGGCAAGCCACGTACATTAAATTTATAAGGAAAACTCCTAATAAAACTACGGGGATTTATTTCCCCACCTTCTCATTATCAGCAGCAGCGACAACACTCTTGCCCTGCTCGATAACTACCACTTGGTCCTTATCAGCAACAATAGCTTCCTCTTAACCATTGTCAGTTTCCTCATTGACCTGAGGAGGAGTGCCAGGAAGGTGCCATTAGAAGAGGTCAGTTTCTTTGTTAGTATCAACCTTGGAAAGTGATGCATCCCAAACATCTTTGAAGAATGACTTATTCAAATAGTCAATTTGCATAAAGGCCTTAGAGAATGCCTTATCCCAACCTTTGGTTAAAGCCTCTTCCTTGGACTTGGAAGCAGCAACTAAATCTTATTCGGCCTTAACTTTTTCTTACTCGGCTATAGCCCTCGCATACTTAGCTGCCTTTTTGGACCTCTCGGCAGCCGTAACATCGTTGTTTAATACTGCCTTTTTAACGTCTCTTTCTCCTGTATTTGGTCTCATGAGCGTAACCGGTGGCCTCTAAAGACTTTTCAGCTCAAATAGAGCAGTCTCAACATCAGTGGATGATTCTCTCATCCTATCATTTCTCTCCAGCAGTTGCTCGTAATCCACCAGGAATTGTGGAATTAAAGAGTAGGGAGAGATGAGTAGTAAGAAGATAGAATAAATTTAAAGAATAAATATATAAACAACCAACTGACAATTGCCAAATTGTGGTTGGCTCGTTCTTATAGCCTAGTGTAAGGGATTGAACAGGCAACTGCTCGATTAGTAGGAAGAACCCCAGTACTGATCAAGCTGCGAGCAAGTCCAGGACTAACAGATATCGACAAGTGGTACTCTTGCCTTTGATGGTAGTTTTCTTCCTCACAATCTCATCTGGAGGAATACGATCTTTCCTTATCCTTTTAGATAGGGGTTCATGTTCCCCACGCAAATAGTATGAAATTTAGATGTGACTAGAGACTCTAACATCATATTTCTTACTCACTGGACGAGTTAGAGGAGGTGACCTAGCCCATACATGAGTGGTGATCAGGTTTGTAATCTTTCAAAATAATCTCGCTTAAAGGAATATTGGTTGGAACTAGCACAACATCAAGAGGTTCAAAGGATGAAGAAGTGATTTTTGTTAAAAAGTTATCCCATGCTCTATGAGAGGATTCAGAATCAGACTCTGAGGAATCAAATGTAAAAGATGTTGGGTCGTCCAAAGAGATGGGTGCGGGAGGTATTTCTTCGATAGGTCGGGTTATAAAAGAGGTGATTATGCTCATGTATCTCAGCAAAATTGAGGTCGAGTGCTCCTGTATTCGAGCAAAACAGAGGCCGATCTAGGATAATCCTCAGTGCCAAGCCTTTATTGGATGGACCAAATAATTTTCAAGTCAACAAAATTAACCTCGGAATCGTGAGGAATTTTCTTCTTACTATTTGCTACAAAATAGAAATTAGGGGTACAAAATCAAAAATAGAAATAAAGTAGAAATTAGAATAAAAAAAATTATGTGTGTATATGTGTCCTAACCTATTCCCCTGCCTCCCTGAGGGCACATGGGCCCCTCATATGTTGTACCCTCAGAAAGTGGGGCAAACTGCTAATTCTTCATAATTCTTATAATCATTATTGGAACCAGGTAAATTCACAACCAAGGCCCTATTTGACTGCCTTGTCTGCATATAGTAAATGTTCTCATTAGTGGTGTCCAAGATGTAGCCGTACATTAACTCTGCAATCCCAATATACGTCCCATACTAATCATTAATACGGTGGACCCAATTAATATTTCTTTAAGTATTTAGGGCAACTTGGGCAGAAACTACATCAAAATATTGGCAGAACTCCAAAAATAGAGGATTGGGTGGAAAAATACATTCAGTAATGAAAATAGACGGTAGCCAGTGACCTTCAAGAAGGGCACAAAGATCACAAGATTCACTCACTATTTCAGTGGTTACCCACTGGGGGATCCTGTAAGTAATCTTAAAAGCTTCTAATGGACTCTCAGTGACCGTATAAACCATGCTTCTAGAAGAACAAGAAACTAGTGCAAAGGAAATTGAAGAGGAATAAAAAAATCCTTATAGTGAAATATAGAAGGCTCTCACAAACTTCTAAAATGAAATATGCAAAGCTCTCACAGATGGCGAAGTGCTTAGAGCCGAAGAAAGGATTTCGAATAATAATGAATTGAGCAAAAAGGTGGGAATTGACGTTTCATAAGATTGGAACGTCATCTTTATGGTTTCTAATGCATAATAAAGATTAGTGTACCTGGCATTTATGTTTTGATGGTAAATGACTGCCAAATTACCAGCATAACCTCGACACGCTTCGTCTCTCAAAATTTGCCCATATTTATAAAACTGCCACTGAACTAGGTTAATTAAGCACCCTAGTTTGCCAATTCCTAGAGGTCATCAGCTGACCACACATCTTTGTCGACCTACTCACAGGGAAAAATAAGTGACTTACGCAACTTGCATATTCTGAATTATTTAACACTTTCATCCATTCATTCCACACCCCATTCATTTTCTGAAAATCCAATACTCCGAAGAAGATACTACCTATTAGAGTCATGAATGAAGTCTTGGGAGATTTTGTTGTATCATAAATATGCAATGTGACATAGAGCAATGATAATGTGACACCTGTCATTATGATATTGTTACACATGCCATTGGAAGAAGCTCAACCCACTTACTAAACGTGATCAGCACATCATCCCATTGGTCGGCTCAGCATTACTTCTGATCGGCTAGGCAGCCGACCGTAATAAATTGATGTTGTTGGTTTAAATCACCAGGTGCACATTTGCATCATGCATGGGAATATGTATAGCCCCCATTATACGCACGTGGGGCAGTCCCTTCAGCTGATTGTAGTTAATTCTTTATCAAGTACATTTAGAATGTAAAAAGCTACACTTGCCTGACTTATAAAGGCACTCCACATGTCCATCTACTCTCTCTCTCTCTCTCTCCTATAAATATCACACGCTCCTATCTAAGGGGAAATAATATATTGATAGAGAGAACTTTGTGAGCTTGTACACTTTCAAGGTGATGATTGAATAACAATCCTCCGCATAACACCTATGGGAGTAGGCATTATACCACCCAAAGGAAATTAATCCCTTGTGTCAATCCTAATTTCTTATCTCTCCCTTTAATTTATTCCATTGATTTCTTTAGTTGTTATGGTTTATTTTTGGTATTTATCAGTTAAGAATTATAAAATTCATATACCAATTTTAGATGATAACAGACAACTTGTGGTTACACAAGTTTTAAAGTACATATAGTTAGTAAAGAGTCTTTGTTTTATACACAAGAGTTATAATATTTTAATTTCAATAAAAAAACATTTAATACTTACTCTATGAATGTACAAACGCATATTGTTCGGATTATTTTTAGACAATACATATCTGATGTCTTTGTAAAAACGACCTTGATATAACGCATTCAAGTACATATTATGATGTTCACTAGAACTCCACAGACCGTGAGTTATTGTTTGTAAAACACAGTGATAGGTGGTAATTTCCTACAAGTAATAATATTCAATTCACGCAAGCCAAATAAGAGTGAATGTAACAGAAAGTAATGAAATCACACACCAGGCAAGATGTATATGGTCGAGCAATATGCTTACGTCTACGGGATGCTAGGGTTTATTCTTTATTGCCTTAAAGAATTGATCGGCGGAGTTGTATCACTGCCCCGACATTACAATATTGCATTCCCCCCTCATGGGGGCGGGTTTTCATTTATATAAGAGCTTAGGAAAGTTTTAAACTTCATCAATAGTCATCCCTAAGAGTTCGAATTTATTTCTTATCATAATCAACCATTACAAGTGATTGACTCAAAGGAGTCTTCAGACTTTTCATCAGTTAAAGGCATGTGAATTGGACTCTTATGCCGAGCATATGCCTGCATAATTCTGGACTCCATAATTTCCCCTAAAGTTCAGGACATCCTTGAGGTTGCTGGATTTTGTTGCATTTAGGTCGATTGTTAATACTTGACAAGTCTTTACATTGGGGGAGTAGCAGTATTCCTCGGTGGTCAAAGGCTGAGAATCATTTAAAATCTTTTCACGTTAGTTGGAGGGCAATTTTATATGCCCCAGAAACTAGAAATTCCCTCTCTTTTAAGTGCCCCGGGGCACGCTCATAAATATGGATTTTTTTCTCGGTGGTGAGGGAAAATATTCGTCGTTTCGATAACCATCACACGCGCGTGATCATTACATTTCTAAGGAATTGTGAGGCCATTTCTCATCACAAAACAACCGTTCCCTCTTTTCCTTACTCATTTCAAAACTTGCGAACTTTGAATAAGAGCTTTTCACTTTCCTCATTTCGTTATAAGCACACTCAACTGCATTTCAATCATTTTTATACTTCTTCAATTTCTTTTCTCAAATTTTCCTTTGGGTTGCAATCTTTTGACAATGATGTACACTATTAGTGAATACTTTATTAAAAGATTTAAACTTGACCATCACTTTCCCTATGGGTAATAGTTAATTAATTGAGGGTTCTTATGACCTTTGTGCCCTCTTTGAGGGCCATTGGTTATCTTCAATCTTTATAGTTGTAGGGGGATTGAAGGTAATCTGTGAATTAGAGAGAGATTTCCCAATTAACAAAAAAGACTAAAGATAAGGAAGCAGTATGGAAACAGCGAGGCAGCTCAGCGAGGAAGCTCAGTGATGCAGCTCAGCGAGGAAACTCGTCAAGAAAGCTCTTCTTTATCTTTCGTTCTTACTTAGTCAAATTGTATCTTTTAATTACATTGATTGTAATGTTTTAACGATTGTAATATTAAGTGTAAGGTCAAACGGTACTCGCGAGAGACTAGGTTAGGACAGCTCACATGCTCTATCAAATGACCTCGCCGTAGAAACTTCAGAGGGACATGGTTTGGAGGATTGAGAAATAAGGCAGCGTTAAGACTTATCTTAACCATCTTAGATACACCTGGTAAAACACCGAGAGATCTTTCGTCATGGAAGCTTGTGCAGACTAACCTCAAGTTCCATCGTATATTGAGCTTTGAGTCAAATAAACCTCTACCAAATGTCACATCTACTTTAGGTGATGTCATTAGCCAGCTAAACACTTTCCAATCCAAACTTGAGTAAACCACTGTGGTATTGGGGCTGTCAGACAGTCTGGTGAGCCACCTATGTTTTGATAGTCCTCTAACGCACAGTATATAGGCAAAAGGCATGTCCTGACATTTAATGATTATGATGTAGGGTGTGCTAACCCATTAGTCATTTAATCTTTATGACGTAAAGTGTGAGGGGGTGTCTTTAACACTGTGGAGGATTGAGACACCTCGGGAAAGGTGTAAGGCTATTTATTGTCCTTAGCCACTTATGAAAAGAGAGAGTTCTTTCTAGAGAGTTTATTGTTAGAGAGAGAATATATCGAAGAGAAGTTATTGCAAACCAGAGAGTTGACTCACCCACCATTGTCATTTATTGTGAAGCTTTAAATAGCTAACCAGAGAGATATCAGAGGTTATTATTGTGTTGGCTACCTACCAGAGTGTATCTAGGGTGCTTACTTCTCTAGCCCTTTGAATGAGTTGCTTTTGAGTTTCCTTTATCATCATTTGAGTTATAAACGAGAGATTTGTGAGTTCAATCTGAGTGTTTATTATATATAATCCTGTATGTTCATTTCTCTTTGTTAAGAGTATTTGGGTTATCGTTTATTACCATACTTATAGGGGTTACGCCTCTAGTGGTATTACTATACTCTCAGGCTTCAAGGGGACTACCCTCTTACATTTAGCGACTCCGTTGGGGAGGCATTCTTCTAGAAGTATGGCACAAGATAATGTTTACTGTACCCTTGACTTTGATACTATTTAGAAGAATGAGGAACTAGCGATGAGGGAGCTTGAGGCTTCCAGGGATGGGGTACCTCGGGTAGAGGTTCTCCAAGTTCGAACGATAACAGGAATCCCAGCGGTCACCCAGGCTTCTACTAATGCCGTGGTGAGATAGGCACAAATGGCCCTTCTCATGGACAAATTCTTTGAGTTATTATAGACTCCTATATCTGTAGCGGATTTTATAGGGGACTAGACCCCAGTTCTTTCGTAACATCAATGACGACACCAATATCCCCATCGAGCACAGCTCCAACGGGACCTGCCCCCACGAACACTGTCCCCACCCTTATCCCAACAGTGGGCACCCCAGGTGTGGTAAGTATTTCACTTATGGTCCCTCAACCCATTGCTCCAACGGTTGAGAAAACCCCTGCATCTGCTTTAGAAGAAATGAGGAAGGAGATGTAAAAATAAATGCTAAAAATGATAGCAGCTTCCTCGCAGTCAATAAGCGAAGTAGCATCAGTATATGATGACTTTTGTACTCCCCATCCCGAGGCGTCCAACAAGAAACCTTACCCGAAGGATTACATTCCTCATATCTTTGAGAAATGCACAGGGAAGGGAGGAAACTCGAAGGAGCATATCAAATGGTTTATTGAGCTTTTGGGGGCCCATTGCAATAATAAGAAGTTAAGATTGAGGAAGTTTTATAAATCCCTCATCGATAAAGCATATACCTGGTACTTTCACTTAGCACCTAAGAGTGTCTCAACGTGGGAGAAGATGCATGTTCTTTTTGTCCAGAAGTTCTTTTTGGCAGAAGATGAATTTACGTTGACATGACTGGGCAGGGAGAAGTAACGACCAAGATAGGAGGTGGTGGTGTATGTTCAAAGATTCAGAAAAGGTCCCTCAACGTGAGGGAAGAGGCTAAGGAGTCGAAACTGCTCCAGATTTTTGCTGAAGGTTTGCTCTCGGAATACATCTGTTACCTTATAAACAAAACGCGCGAAGGAACTTTTGTGGCATTTTTAAAAGCAACAAGAAATATCTCATTGGTCGTACGTCCAAACCTGGTTATGGTGCCTGTAAAATTCAGGCAACCAGTACAACCCGTTATAGGACGTGGCCAACCCCCATGAGTGGGATACACCGATGGGGGAGATGGGCCAAATAGCCAAAGAAGGATAATTAGAGGAAGTTTAGCAGAGATAGAGAGGATCCACCACCATTGCCTTGTACCATTTAAGAGGTCGTCAATTGGTACAATGCCATGGTGAAAGGGGGGACAATATATGAGCCTAAGGATACTCCGGCAATGGAGCCAGATACAGATGTGAGAGCTAACCCCAAATATTGTCAGATCCATCTGGAGATTGGTCATCCAACGGTGACCTGTTTTACACTGAGGAAGATTATAAGCAAGTATATAAAGGCAGGGACTTTGCATATCCCTCAAGAGAACGTCAACGACAACCCACTACTAGTACATCTAATTAACCTGGTAGTTGTTTATAATGAAGAAGCTGAGAGGGAGGCGAGGGAACTAGTGGTGGAGTAAGAAGAGTTTAAGGAAGTATTAAAGGACTGCATAAGAGGGATGGATAATATTATGATAGCCTATGATGAAGCAAGTGCAAGGGATGTGGAGGATGTGTATAACCTTGATAGTGAGGAAGTAAACCAAGGGATGGAATACCATACTATATCGCAGTTGCCCAAATTCTCATGGTTCTTCGATCAGGTGGGAATGCCGAAGGAAAGCCGACTGGAGATAACCCAAGTGATTTTGGACATTGCACAAAAGAATGCGGTTCCATCGCTGAGATGGAGGGGGGCCATGGTCAGGCTGGTAAGGAAATTCTTGTTCGAAGTGACTTTCAGTGATGGCGATAGAGCTGTAAGGTTCCCACACAACAGACCCCTTATACGTGACGACGAGTATTAATGGGGTAAGTTTTACGAGAGTTATAATGGATGGGGGAGCATACATAAACATCATGCTCGTCAACTCATTCCATGCATCTAACATCTCTGAGGCAAGATTGATAGTAATGAATTTGGTGATCTCTGGTTATGACAACCACTCCTCCAAATCGATTAGGTATGTGAACGTGGGGATTGTAACGGGGAATCTCACTTCACACATCAAGTTTTATATGATTGAGAGTGTTACTTACTACTATCTTTTGATAGAAAGGGTGTAGATACACAACCAGTTCCTTCAACATATCACCAATGCGCTAAGGCAAATGTGAAGGGGACTGAGATCATTATACGGGGAATGAAAAAGCCCTTTGAAATCGAAGATGCTCTTTTAGTGGATGTAGAATTTTACACAAATAGCTGGAAGAGGATGCAAGAGTTATAATGAGATTAATGGAGGGAGACAGAGTTCCCTCTATCAGAGAAAGGATGGGGACTATGAATGGTAAAAGCAGTGAAGGAGCAGGTAGGAGAGAAATAGATAAGAAGGTCAACCATATTGATCCCAAACTTCAGAATATCTCTAAATAATTGAGAGGTAGAATGAGACCAATAATGGACCCGATGGAGCAAGAGGTCCAACGACAAAGCATATTGAACATATTTTTGAGACATGTTGGCATAAGCTTCAAGAGATAGGAAATAAAAAGTAGTTGTGGTGGCCAACATGCAATGCAAGAAATTGGTAATTGAGGATGGAAAGGTGTTCTAGCGCATCTGAAGGCTTGAGCGGGCGATTGAAGGAGTTGTTACAGAGGCTGACGAAGAGGTTGACCCGATGTATGAATATTTTCTGGTGGACCAATAGGGGTAGTGCATTATCATAGACAACTTAAAAGTGAAAGAATTTATAAAGGAAGTGGAATAAGAACCAGAGTACATGATGGACCTCCCAAAGTGGCAGGTGTACGAACTGGAGCAGCTTGATCTAGCCTAAGAAGGAAAAGATCCAAGTCCCATCTTTATTTCGAAGGATTTGAGCGTGGAGAAAATAATGGCCTCTTTGCGTGGAAGTACATAGAGATGGGGGGCTAGATGAAGAGGTAAGTTGTCATAAGCTGAACGTTATGACTTCATCCATACCGGTGAAGCAAGGTATAAGAACTTATAAGCCAGAGTTGGATCTGAAGATTAAGGAGGAGGTCCAGCGATTGCTAGCGACAAGGTTCATCAAACTGATCCAGCACCCACTTTAGTTATCTAACATTGCTGTTGATTTAAAAAATTAGATTATCTCTAATTAATTAATCACAGATAAAAAATAAACAAGAATAAAGATTTTTAAAGTGGTTCAGCCTTGAAGGAATGGCCTACGTCCACTGTTTGTGTTATTGATGACTGTTTACAGAATTCTCGATAGTAGTTTTACCAAGAAATTCTGAGTTTCCTGCTAATGAGGAGGTTACAATGTATTTATAGCCTTGAGGCTGTACAAATGAAAGAATAATACACAGCTGTCCAATGGGCGTATGCGTCTGTGTGATAATAATGAGATTTTAATGTGCAGTCGATTTGTTGATTATTCGGACATTAATGCTCTGTCCGAGATGCAGCTCGGGCATTAATGCTTTGTACGAGATGCAGCTCGGACCGCTGGAGCTGCTCGGACCGTCTAAGTAGCTCGATCTTCATGATTTGCTCGGTACAGTGAAGTTCCTCGCAGAGTACTTGTTGCTCGGAGTGTCTGAGTTGGTCGGGAATGTTGAGTTCCTTGAAGTTAAGGTTTTGTTTCAGAAATGTTTGTAGATTGACACGTGTCTCCATATAACTGATCCACGTCAGCAGACTAAATTTGGTATCAACAGAAGCCCCCAATGTTTCACAGTTCGAGGTTGAGGAGTGTGGAACATTCTTCTCGAAATATGGCGGAATTAAATGGTCATCCTGATTTTTTGGGAGTGTTTTCCTTGTATTTAATTTTCCTTTCGTATTCATAGAATCAGACTTTTTGAATTTTCCCCACCGCTTTGGTCTCCGTGCCTTTTTGTCTTTTTAGCCG
Organism: Sambucus nigra; assembly: GCA_949130495.1. NCBI lineage: Eukaryota > Viridiplantae > Streptophyta > Magnoliopsida > Dipsacales > Adoxaceae > Sambucus > Sambucus nigra. Next base: position 172,668,752 of record OX422224.1, on the reverse strand, counting down.
CCGGTAGCGTAAACGTCTTTCTTTGTAATCATTATTTTTACCCCTTCCCAAGGTAAGGTATTTAAGCGTTGCAGAAAATTATATCGTCTCTTGCTTTTTCAAATCTGTATCTTTGATCTCTCCATTTCTTCTCCATCTTGTGTGTTCCTTCCTTCCATTGTTCGTTATCAACTAATCTACCCTTTTTCCTGTAAGCTCTTCTTCCTTCTCTTTTATTTCTTTTGTTCATCATGGTTTACATCGTTGAATCTCTTGACAAATTTCGTTCTGAGTTTTCAATTCCTTCTTGGGTCATATTGGAGGAGCTTTCTGGTCCTCCTGATTATTTTCGTTTGGCTGAGGGACATTGGTTCCCCAGTCTTTTTGTAGCCGAATGTGGCTTTTATTTTCCTCCAAACCCTTTGTGTTTGGAATTCTATCAATATTTTGATGTAGTTCCTGCAAAAATAGCCCCCAATATATGGAGAATAGTTAATGGAGTTCATAGATTAAATCAGATTCATGGAACTCGTTTAGGAATTCCACAGATTATGTTTTGTTATAGATGGGCTGTCAGTGACAGTACTTTTTATTTGAAAACTAGGTTTTTAAATAGAGCTTTAGTTGTCAATCTCCCAGATGCCAATAGGGATTACTTCGAGCATGTGTTGTTATGAAAAATTGGCAACATGCTCCCCTAACTGGAAATGATGTCTATCAGGGTTTCAGATGCCCTCCCTATGGCAATGGGATAGGTTGTTTTCATTTTACTTTATTTTTGAAATTATGCTTTCTTTGTGTTTGATAAAATGTGTCACTGATATTTTAATTTTGATTTATCTGCAATTGACAGCAAGAGAAGGTCTCCAAAAGATACAGAAGTTAATTTAAAGCAACTGAAACTTATCTGGGGTTTGCATCAAACTGTTGCCGACGAACACATCAGATCAGCTTCATACTTGTTGCAGTACAAGAGTTACACCTCATCTTTTACTGCTCGTCCGGTGATAAGTGACGTAGAACCAGTACCAGCTTCTGAAGGTTCTTCTTTTGAGTCGCATATTCCTCTTAATGAGAGAATGAAAAGAAGAAGAGCTCCTGCCCTCTTCGAGAAATATGCCTCTAGTGCTGGAGAGGCAAAGAAAAGCAAGCAAGATGTCCCAGAAGGGACAAGATAAATTGATGCACCTCCTCCAGCTGTTACCGTGAAAGTTGCCGAGAAGCCCCCTGTGGCTCCGAGCAAGATTGTAGCTATTTCACCTCCAAGCGAGGTTATAGTTATTTCACCAACCAAGACGACATCCTTGGTCGAGAATGTTCCTGTTCCCACGAGGAGGATGGAGAAGAGCTCTTCGGTCAATTTGGCTGAATCCATCTCTCAGCCTCCAGTTACTGGAAGTGGTGTTCCCACTTTCGTTGCTCCGAGATCTGCCATGAGCTTGGTGAAGTCTTGGATCATCCCCGAGATCCAAGTTATTGAAGAAAATCTTTCCCGGGATAGGGTTACCACTTTGGCAGCTCAGCACATTGCCTCAGTAAGTATTGTTAATCTAAACTTTTTTTTTCAATGTTATGTCCTTGCACTGATTTTCAGTTATTTTCTTTTTCCAGTTGGTAACTTGCTTCAATACAATTCTGAAGAAGGACTAAGCCATCAAGTCGTCCATCTCCTCGGGTGGTGTAGAGGAGGCTTTTGTAGGTCTGGCGCAATCTTTAAAGGATTCTCGTCAGAAGTATGTTGATGATAAGGCTGCTTGGGAGAAGCAGCTTAATTCCACCGAGTAGGAAAGAGATAAGGCTGTTGAATTCTCCAAGGGGTTGGAGAAAAAAGTAAAATACTTGGAGGAGAAAAACAAAGAGCTCGAGGAGAAGCTCCAATATGCTGGAGAGTTTGAAAGCAAGCTCAAATCTGCCGATGAAGAGCTAAGTAGACTTCGTGACGTTGGTCGTCAGAAGAAAGAGGTTGAGAATAAGTTGAAGGTTGTCGAGGAGCTCCTTAAGGAGAGGACCTCCTTGGAGAAAGAAAAAAGAAGAAAGGTTGTTAAGAAATCCTTCAGCGCTGGCTGGGATAAGGGGTGGAATAAGAGTTTGGCTGTCATGGTTTCACAAATGGAATATGACAGCCTTAAATATTTCAGGGATGGTTGGGTGGCTGCTCTGAAAGAGATGAATGTTGATGAGAACTCCAACCTATATCAGCAACACATTCCTGGCTCCCCCCCTACTCCCGGGGAAGAAGAAGACGAAGTTGCTTCAGAGGAATCCTCTATGGTGATTGGAGATCAGACTTCTCATCCCCCAGTTGTCCAGACTTCTCATGAGCAGCTTCAATTAACCAACATTTCTGCCGAGAAGCTCCTTACACCCACCGAGAAACCTTCTATGCCGTCCGAGCAACCTTCCTCCTCGTCTAAGCCTCCCGAGAAAGTTTTAGGAGACAAGGAGAAGGTGTAGCATTGTTCGGACTTTTTCTCTTCGCTTATTTTTGTCAAATGTAACTCTGAACTATGTACTTCTCTCTTATGATGTAATAAAATTTGAAACTTTTGTTGTTCATATTGTTGATTCTTCTCTTCTTGCTCTGCATTTTATTCTTCTTGTTCTGTCTGCATTTTATTGATTCTTTCTATCTCTTTGCTAGTTTATGGCCAGGATGGAACTCTTGTCAGCTCATGATACTGAGTTGATGAAAAAATGTAATGAATATTTCAAAACTGGCCATACAAACTTGGATGAAGCACAAATTTTTGGTATCCTGGGATCAGATGCCTCCGAACAAGCAGTGGAGGCTTACCAATATTTGAAGTTTTTGCTCGACCGAGCTATAAGCAATAATGTGGCTTATTACGAGATGATTGAAGACCTTCAAGGAATTATTGCACACCTTCAACAGCAGTATAAGGAATCTTCAGCCCTTTTGCACCAGGGATATGAGAAGAAATATCAGCAACTAAATGCTGATAAGGGATATGATAAGTTGGTCGCTGCCTATGATATAAGAGAAAGGACTTTGAAGACTGAGGTTGAAGAGCATAGGCAGATTGCAAGGTTGCTAGAGCAGGAAAATAATAACCTGCGAGGAGAAATATGTCAATTGAAATCTGCAGCGTCTTCCTCGAATGCTTTGGTCCCTGTCAACGATGAGGGTTTCTCTTTCTTAGAAGTCGAGAATGCCAATCTTAGGGATGAATTGGAAACCTTGAAAAGGACTGGGTCTTCTACTTCTGCTCGGGGACGAGCAAGAGGTTCTCGGGGACGAGCAAGGGGTTCTCGGGGACGAGCAAGGGCTGCTCGGCTTACTATTGAAGAAGCAAGAACTCAAGCTTCTCTGGAAAATCAAGCAGTTCAGTTGGTTGCGAAGAATAGAGCTCTGGCAGAGATGTCCAAGAAAATTCTGAATCTGGGCGAGCAGCTCTCTGCACAAAAGTCTGCCTTGGAGAGTAAAGAACTTTTAACGAAGAACCTTTACGAGCAACTGGAGAGGTTAACCTATCAATTCCACAAGCAGCCCAGAGAGTTCTGGATGGCTGGTTATAATGAAGCCCTCTACCATTTAGATGATCGGATCCAAAATACAAATAATGAAGGTTACAAACAAGGATGGCTGAATGCCTTGGGTGTCCTGTAGTTGGAACAGGGTCACTATTTATGGGACTACTATGACCCTGGGTTGCTCGAGGTGCCAGTGCCACCTTTTAAGTTGGATATGAGCTGGATTCCTACTCGAGCCATTCCTCGATGCTTGATTTCAAAGTATCTTGGTGACTACAGTCTTCATTCCAATTTCCAGATATCTCGCCCTGAGCACCTACTTGATCGTCCCTCAGTAATGAATGTCAAGATGCTGAAAGATCTGAATTTTATAAATTCCCCCTATGCTTTAGACGATCCTCCTGCTGGTGAAGAACCTGTTTCAAAAGTAGAGGGGAAGAAGCCAATAGAATACGATTCTTGATGTAATAATTTTTCTATGCATTTCATTCTCAATGTATTTTGTTTTAGTTTTAATGAAAAACTTCTAGTTTTCTTTGTAATCTTGATTGTCATTGTCTTGAAAATATTTTATAAGACATTTTCTAATGAATGTGCATGTATATCTGTTAAAAAGATAACAATATTTTGTGTTATTTTAAATTATCGACTAACTAGAGTTGGTGAAAATTTATTGTTGACTATCTATCTGACAAGTAAGTAGAGTTGGTGATATATTTTATTTCTCAACCAACTATGGTGGTAATTCAAAATACCATAATTTAATTTTAAGCCCTGAAATGACTTTTATTTGTTTACCCAAGTTCCGGAGTTGGTGGTTTTTGTTCCCGACCAACCTTAGTTGGTGGATTCTCTTACCCCGACCATCATTAGCTGGTAGATTTTCTTTCTAACCAACCGTACTTGGTATTTTTGGGAAATTTTTATTCCCGACCAACTTATAGTTGGTGGATTTTCTTCCCAACCAACCGTAGTTGGTAATTCTGGGAAATTTTTATTCCCGACCAACTTATAGTTGGTGGATTTTCTTCCCAACCAACCGTAGTTGGTATTTCTGGGAAATTTGTATTCCCGACCAACTTATAGTTGGTGGATTTTCTTCCCAACCAACCGTAGTTGGTATTTCTGGGCTTGATGCGTAGTGTGCAGTACTAGTACTCCGAAATTTTTTTAACAAAAAGATATAATTGGGCAAAATATCCAAGTCTTTATTCATATCGAAGAAAACTGCATTACATAGAGATTAAATTACTGATAATATTTGCGCAGATGCTCTGTGTTCCATGCATTCTTAAACTCCTCTCCTTCTAAGGTTTTGATCCTATACGTCCCTGGTCGGACAACCTCTGTTACTCTGTAGGGCCCATGCCAGTTAGTTTCCAGCTTGTTGTACTTTTGAATTACTTTCTTTAGCACATAGTCTCCTTCTTTCAGGTCGCACTTCTTCACCCTCTTATTGTAGAACAGAGCTGTTCGCTGCTGGTATGCAGCATTCCTGATGGCTGCTTCTTCTCTAACTTCCTCGAGCATATCCAAGTCTAATCTCCTCATCAAGTCACTGATAGGAGAGTTGAAATTCAGCACCCTGTGTGTGGGGAGACCTAGCTCGACAGGTATAACAACTTCACTTCCAAATGCCAGCATATATGGAGATTCTCCTATAGCTGCTCGTGGAGTAGTACGATAAGCCCATAGTACAGAATGCAGCTCGTTAATCCAATTTGCCTTTGCATTATTTAATCTTTTCTTCAAGCCATTCAGCAGTGTTCTATTTGTCACTTCAGTTTGCCAATTGCTTTGAGGATGGCCTGGTGCAGAGTGGGTTTTCGATATGTTTGACTGATGATAATAGGCAGAAAACTCCTCGTTGTCGAATTGGGTTCCATGGTCTGTGATGAATGCATAAGGAAGACCATATCTACAAATGATGTTCTTCCATATAAATTGATACACTTTATCATATGTCATATCGATAAGGGGCTCAGCTTCCACCCACTTAGTAAAGTAATCTACCGCGACGAGGAGATATTTAAACCTTCCTCTGGTCATTGGAAGTGGCCCGACCAAGTCAATTCCCCACATGGAAAATGGCCAAGGGGAAGTAATGGGTGTCAACAATGCTTGGGGAGTTCTTCGGATATTGGAGAAGCGTTCACATTTTTTAGCATAGGCTATGCAATCAGCCCTCATTGTCGGCCAATAGTATCCCTGCGTCATTCTCCTTTGCAGAAGTGTCCGACCTGCTATATGGGCTCCACAAGATCCTTCATGTACCTCTTCAATCAAATCTTTCACCTCGGAGGGATGGACACATCTCTGCAAACCTGCCATGATTCCTCGTCTGTATAGAATGCCATTAATCAGTACATAACGAGTAACTTTAAATTTCAGTTTCTTGGCTGCAAGTTTATCAGGTGGCAAAACCCCCTCTTCAATATATGCCCTGATGGGATCCATCCAAAATGGCTCTAAATCAAGGGTGATAAAGTTCATCATCAGATCTTCATCTATGCTCCGACTAGCCAAGACTTCTATTAGGATTATTCTTCGTAGCTCGGTGCATGTGGCTGAAGCTAACCGAGCTAAGACATCTGCTCTGGCATTCTCCAATCTTGGTATTCTGATTATCTGTACTGCCATCAGACTTGATAAAATCTCCATTGCTTTTGCATGATACCTGATCATTAATTCTCCTTTGGCTGCATATACTCCCAGTATTTGATTTACGATCAGTTGTGAATCACTGAATACGACGACTTGCTCTGCCCCCATAGTTTTTGCTAAACCAAGACCTGCAATCATAACTTCATATTCAGCTTAATTATTAGAAGCCTTGAATCGGAAGCGCAAAGCATACTCCACATCGAGCTCGTCCGGGCTGCTCAAAATAATCCCTACTCCACAACCTGTAGTACACGAAGATCCATTTACATATAGATTCCATATAGGTATCTCGTCTTCAAATTTTTGATCAGACAGAGTTCCTCGGTGGAATATTTGTTGTTCCTTTTATCCTCCTCTAGCACTTTTTACTGCTCGTCGACCATCTTCTCTTGCTCGTCGACCGCCTTAAGTTGATCGGGGTTTAAATTTGATGATCCTGTATCATCCACAAGTTGGTCGGTGTGCAGCTTTTGCTCCTCGGAGGTATCAGGATAGGTGAATTCTGCTATAAAATCTGCTACTGCTTGCCCTTTTAGAGACGATCTGGGCTCATAAACTATGTCATATTCACCAAGTTCCACTGCCCAGTACATCAATCTCCCTGACTTTTTTGGTTTATGAAGAGCTTGTCTCAATGGCATATCAGTATACACAATTATGGTATGAGCTTGGAAATACGGCCTCATTCTCCTACTCGCCTCGATCAATGCTAGTGCCAATTTTTCCAGTCTTGGGTATTTGATCTCTGCTCCTCGGAAGGCCTTGCTAGTGTAATAAATTGGTTTTTGCACTCCATCCTCCACTCTTATTAATGCCGAGCTAACTGCATTCTCCGACACTGCCAAATATAAATACAATATTTCCCCCATCACTGGCCTGGACAATAGTGGAGGTGCTCCCAGATATTTCTTCAATTCTTGAAAAGCCTTCTCGCATTCATCATTCCATTCAAACATTTTTCGGAGTGTTTTGAAGAATGGGAGCATCTATCTGTTGCTCGTGATACAAATCTATTAAGTGCTGCAACTCGCCCAGTGAGACTTTGTACTTCCTTCTTCGTCGTTGGAGATCGTAGTCCCAATAGAGCCTTGATCTTCTCTGGGTTTGCTTCTATTCCTCGTTGGTTGATAATATACCCGAGGAACATGCCTTCTCGTACTCCAAATATGCATTTGGTGGGATTCAGCTTCATTTGATATTTATCTAATTGATCAAAGGTCTGGTCTAAGTCAATTAGATGATCTACAACTCTTTTGCTCTTCGTCAGCATATCATCAACATAAACTTCTATATTGCAACTGATTTGTTCTGCAAATACTTTGTTCATCAGCCATTGATATGTTGCACCTGCATTTTTCAAACCAAAAGGCATAACATTATAACAATAAGTTCCATTAGGGGTAATGAAAGAAGTACTCTCCCTGTCTTCAGGTTTCATTTTAATTTGGTTGTAACCAAAATAAGCATCCTTGAAGCTCAATAACTCGTGTCCCGAGGTGGCATCCACTAATTGGTCAATTCGGGGCAAAGGAAAATGATTCTTTGGGCAAGCCTTGTTGAGGTCGGTGAAGTCTACACACATCCTCCACTTGTTGTTTTTCTTCTTTACCATAACCACATTAGCCAACCAGTCTGGATATTTGACATCTTCAATAAAGCAAGCTTTCTAAAGCTTCTCGACCTCCTCTTGTATAGCTTGGTTCTTCTCGGGGCTGAACACTCTTCTTCTCTGCTTTACTAGTTTGATCCCCTTATTCACATTGAGCTCGTGACATAAGAAATTTTGGTCTATTCCTGGCATATCCTCTTAACTCCAAGCAAAAGTTTGTTTTCTGCTTTTTAGGAAAACTATCAATTCCTGTTTCAGTGAGGCATCTAACTACGAACCTATTTGAGTTGTTCGTTCTGGATGCTCGTCGTCCAGAATAATATTTTCAGTAGCTTCCACCACCTGACCTTTCACAAGCTGCGATTCGTCTCTAGGATCCAATATTTCAATCTCTGCTCCTTCATCCACTTGGTAGGTAGTAGTCTTTTCCTAGATTCCTCCAGTTCTTCCTACTCGGCAGATGAGTAGTAACATTCTCGAGCTACTTTTTGGTCACCCTTTACAACTCCTACTCCAAAATTGGTTGGAAATTTCAGGCATTGATGTACAGTAGATGGTACTGCTTCAAACTTCTTCAATCCTACCCTTCCCATGATCATATTGTAAGCTGACTGGACATTCTTATCCATCACAAAGAAACGTACTCTTTCTGTTCGACAAGCAGGCCATGTACCGATGAGCATATCCAACTTGATTGTCCCAAGTGGAAAGACTTTCTCGCCAGCAAACCCGAGGAGGGGCCTGTGATAGGGTTCCAACTGAGACAACTTTAGATTTAAACTATCGAAGCATGAGTAGAACATGATATCCGCCGAGCTACCATTATCCACCAGTACTCTTGAGATTATTACTTCATTCATCCTCATTTTAATCACCAGTGGATCATCATGAGGATATAGTACACCTGCGAGGTCGTTCTTGGAGAAACCGATGACCAGATTTTCTTTGTTCACCTTCTTCAGGCGATCATCTTTAGCCAGATTTATTCGGTTTATGTATGAACAAGCTTGAGCCTCTTTGAGGTAAGCTTTCCTTTCCGCAGTAAGGTACCCACCTCCTGCATCTCCACCTGTAATAACATTACAATCAAATGATCCAAAATGAATTGAAAATACCTCACGCTCTGGCTGTCTTGGTTTCTTGGGGAGATCGGGGTCATCTTCTGGATCATCTTCATGATCTCTTTTCTTATTTTCTTCTGTTCGACGAGGAGACCTAGACCTCTGTCTTACTCGGTCGTTGTCTTTTCTTTCATTTCTTCGATTAACATACTTGGTCATCTTTCCTCGTCTGATGAGTGCTTCGATTTCATTCTGGAGAGCTATGCAATTTTTGGTCGTGTGACCATGGTCTTTATGGAACTCGTAATATTTGGCCTTATTCCTCTTGTCGGGATCTGACTTCAATTTCCCAGGCTAGTTTAGTTCCTCGCTGTTCTTGATCTCCTCCAGCACATGGTTTATGTCTACTTTCAAAGGAGTATAATTTTCAAATTTCTTCAATATTTCTCATGATGGTTTTGCCTTTGACTGCTTGTCACCACCATTGTTCTTATGTTCTTTCTTTTTAGCCTTATCAACCTCCACCTTGGTCTCTTTGGTGTCCATGTTCTTCTTCGCAGCCATAGCCTCCTCGGCATTCATGATCTTGGCCGCTTTTGCCATTAGTTCTGACATGGCTCTGGGTGGATCTTTGGCCAAAGTATAGTACAATTTATTGGGCAACAGTCCACTCATCAAAGCAGTAATTGCTGTCTTTTCCTCGTAATCGATAACTTCGATCTTCTCGTTATTGAAACGAGTTATGTAATCCCTGGTGCTTTCACCTGTTTTTGGTCTAACACTTAATAAATGTGCCACTCGTTTGACTGGTTTTGCTCCAAAACGGAAATTCCCAATGAAGAGCTCGACCAGTTGAACGAAAGTTGAAATTTTCCCCCGAGGAAGATTATTGTACCATATTTGTGCAGATCCGGTAAGAGTTCCTAAAAATGCCCTGCATCTCATCTCGTCTGGCATGGCATAGATATCAGCAGCGGCTTGGTATTATTCTACATGAAGGATAGGGTTAGTTTTTCCGTCATATTTAGGGGTCACAACAGGTGCTTTGAACTTCGATGGTGTGGGAAAACCCACAATTGCTTGTACAAAAGGCGTCCCTTGGACAAAAGTTCTTTGGAGAGGATTCTTGGCCTTAGCCATTTCCCCTAGTCTATCCTCCAACCTTTGAATAGAGCCTTTCCATGCATCATTTCCATCCTCGGGCCTATTGGTCCGAGCAACTGATCTTGTTGAATTTGCCTCCTGGGATCTCTCACGATGAGCAGCTGGTTGTGATTGGGCAGAACCCTCTCTTAGATCAGATGGTTGTCGGAGGTTTCTCGACACAGCCTTAGGAGGACTTTTATTCCTCTTAGGGCCCAATCGATCAAAATGAGAGACCTTACTCAATCTTTCAAGAGCACTGGTCCTTTCTGGAGAGAGAGTGATATTTTGTTGCGTATCTGTAGCTCGTACCGACGAAGTCCTTCCAGACTGGTAAGAGAAATCATCAGATCTCTCAATGCGATATGAATCGCTCTGCCTAATACGCGAAGAAAGTAAACGAGTATTTCTTTGAATGCTTCACTGTCCTGAATGGGTCGGTGCTCCACCTTGTATAGTTTGAATGAGTTGTCGCATGGTAACTTGCATGACCGTCTGGCCTTGAGCCAAATTGGCCATAATTCCAGCCAGATCTTGGACATTTGGAGGAGCGGACGGATTCGGGGGGTTTCTAGCGTTTCGATGACTGGATTCAGGATTATCAGCCATTGGTGATGAATTGTTTTGGTGAAAAATGATAATTACAATCGTTTCCCACAGACGGCGCCAATCTGTTGATGTAAAAATTAGATTATCTCTAATTAATTAATCACAGATAAAAAATAAACAAGAATAAAGATTTTTAAAGTGGTTCAGCCTTGAAGGAATGGCCTACGTCCACTGTTTGTGTTATTGATGACTGTTTAAAGAATTCTCGATAGTAGTTTTACCAAGAAATTTTGAGTTTTTTGCTAATGAGGAGGTTACAATGTATTTATAGCCTCGAGGCTGTACAAATGAAAGAATAATACACAGCTGTCCAATGGGCGTATGCGTCTGTGTGATAATAATGAGCATTTAATACGCAGTCAATTTGTTGATTATCCGGACATTAATGCTCTGTCCGAGATGCAGCTCGGACATTAATGCTCTGTACGAGATGCAGCTCGGACCGCCTAAGTAGCTCGGTCTTCATGAGTTGCTCGGTACAGTGAAGTTCCTCGCAGAGTACTTGTTGCTCGGAGTGTCTGAGTTGGTCGGGGATGTTGAGTTCCTTGAAGTTAAGGTTTTGTTTCAGAAATGTTTGTAGATTGACACGTGTCTCCATATAACTTATCCACGTCAGCAGACTAAATTTGGTATCAACAATTGCCCCAATGGGAAAGAAGGACACGAACCAGATACGAATTTGCGTGGAATTCAGGGACTTGAACAAAGCTTACCCAAAGGATAAGTTTCCTCTACCTCCATTGATAGCTTGATCGATGCAATTACTGGCCATGAAATGTATAGCTTCATGGATGGGTATGTGGAATACAACCAAATCAAGATGGATCCAACAAATGTAGAGAAAATAGCATTCAGAAATCCGTTAGGCAATTTTATGTACAAAGTGATGCCTTTCGGGTTGAAGAATGCTGGAAAAACATATTAGAGAACGATGATGACTATTTTCTATGACTTCTTTCATAATTTCTTAGTATTTTATGTGGATGATTTGGTCATCAAATCAAAGAAGGAAAAGTCCCATCTGTATGATTTGAGGAAGGTGTTCATTCGATGTAGGAAGTACAAGCTGAAGATGATTCCACTAAAGTGTGCCTTCGGAGTTACAAACGGGAAGTTTTTTGGGCTTCGTGGTGGATCGACAAGCAATACAAATGGACCAGGACAAACAACGAGCGATCCTAGAGATTCCATGTCCAATAATGATGAATAAACTCAAGAGTTTCCTCGATAAAGTCTCCTACCTCAAGAGATTTATACCGGGACTGGCCGAGATAACTCATCCACTGATGGAGCTGCTGCGAAAAGGCACAAAGTTCAAATAGGAGGAAGCTCACCAAGAATCTCCCACCAAGCTAAAGAAACTGCTCACTTCCCCACAAACGATGATTCCTCCAAGGGAAGGGATACCGTTGCAGCTCTACCTCACGTCTACCACAAGATTTATCAGAGCTCTCTTGGTGTAGGAAATTGATGGGTAGGAAAGGCCAGTCTACTATCTGAGCAGGATCATATATGGACTAGAGGCAGGTATAGTAGTATAAAGAGACATTGTTTAACCTTGGTGTTTGTAGCACAAAAACTTAGACATTATATGCTGTATTTCATAATTCATATTGTGATAAGATGTGATCCCATTAAGTTTTTATTGGCAAAAATTATTTTAATTGGAAAAGCAGCTATGTTGTTACTCATCCTTTCAGAATATGACTTAAAGCGTGTGGTCCCCTGTGCAATTAATATCCAGGCAAATGTAGACTTATTGGTAATCTTTCCGTCTGGGATATTTGAGCCACCCCATGAGAGCATTCTTGGAGACGATTTGCAAGCCAACTTATTATAAGCAAACCTTGAAGAGTGGACTATGCAGTTTTATGGTTCTTTGACAGAGAAGAAGGGAGAGCATGATTTATTCTTTCAAAAGGGAAGGAAGATATTTGCCTTTCCTACAAGTTAGATTTCCCTTGCTCCAATAATGAAGTAGAGTATGAGGATTTAGTGCCGGGATTACTTGAGGCCCTTCGGAGGGGCATCCGTTCACTATGCATCAAGGTGATTCGAACTTAGTGGTCCAGCAAGTGAATGGGGAATATACGTTAAAGTACCTCAGCTTGGCACCCTACAAAATAATCATCTAACGACTGATCAACCATTTCCATCAGGTCAAGATAAGGAGGCATCCTAGAACGCTGAACATGCATACTGATGCTTATGCCACCATTTCTCAAAAAGTGGCTATAAAGAGCGACACAACTACGATTGTGATACAACGAAGAACAATTCCCTCGGTGGTACAGACGATCTTGACAATGTAAGACGATTCAGATTGGAGAGGCAATATTAGGAAACAGTTGGAGTCTGGGGAAGACAAGATGGAAGATAGAGAGTTGGTGCAGTATTTTGCAAGCCAATGAAGTCTTTACTTTAGGAACGTGGGAGGATGGTTATCAAGGTGCATCGAGTCAGAGGAAGCAGAGCAAAAGTTAAAGAAGACACATGACGAGCACTGTGAAATAACTAAGATCCCTCTATACAGAAGAATCCAGAGAGAGGGATACTTCTGGCCAACGATGAAACAGGGTGCAGCGGAATTACAAAGAAGGTGCGATAAATGTCAACCTTTTTTTCAGGCAGCTAAATGTCACTTCGTTGAAACTCGGGCAGATTAGAGGCAACCTTACATTAATTTCATCAAATATGGAGTTAATCCTATGAAGAAAATTGACGCGATGGAACTCAAGCGAAGGGACCCACGGTTTTACGTCTAAGAGGAGCAACTTTATTACAAATGATACTTCAACAGGCTGTTAAGATGCATCATAAAGAAGGAAGCAACAGAAGTCTTGAAGAAAGCTCAAGAACAAGCTCACATTGGAGGGGCAAAGTTATATGATTAATTAATGACCTTGGATTATTATTGGTCGACCGTGGAGAATGATTTTTTTAAGTTTTTTCGTAAGTACAAGGCGTGCCAAATGCATGGATAGATGATCCATGATCCCTCTATGTACTTACACTCTTTGGCCACTCCTTACCCATTTCACACTTAGGCGTTTAACTTGGTAGGGGAAATATATCCATCTTCGAGAGGAAAGATATGGATATTGGTGGCAATGGAGTGATTTACAAAGTGGACTAAGGTAATACCACCAAGGAGAGCAATAATAGGTGTAGTGGTCAACTTCATTAGAGAGTACATAATTTATTGATTTGGGATTCCAAAGGTTATCCTCTCTAATAACGGGACCCCATTTATCAACAAAGAAGTAACGATGCTCACAGACAAGTAATCTATGATCCATCATACCTCAATAATGGCGTATCCCAAAGGTAACGGTCAAGTTTAAGCAACTAACAAGACCTTGGTTAATATCTTGGCCAAGACGATCGAAGACTTCCCAGGTTCATTAGATGATAAGATTCTAGCAGTTATGTGGGCCTATCAAATAATAAAGAGGAAACCCATAGGCTATACGTCGTTCTCTCTTGTATATGGAGCTAAAGCAATATGCCTTGCAAAGCGGCATGCTTCCTCAGAGTATACACGTATAGTTAGAAACACTTGATGAACATAGGGACAACACTATGCAACACTTCTAAATGTACACGAAGTAGCTCTACAGGGTATATGATAACTTGGTGAGGCCAAGGAAGTTCATAGAAGATGATCTAGTTCTGAAGGAAACTGTGAAACACATTGAGGGTTCCCATTGCCTAAATTTATTACGAATTGGGAGGGACCTTTCATTATGAAGGAGGCTCACAATTCAGGTTACTGCTTAATCTCAAAGATGGAAGAGGATAAATCGTTTAAGAATAATAACAAGTGGTTAATGGTCTATCATATTTGAGCGAGTAACCTCATTTGGAGATTTATTTTGTGTTAAACTATTAAAGTTATGTTATAATTCATTAAGAGTTATTTCTTTTGTTGTGATTCTTCTCATGAGCTAAGAAGAAATAGTTTGCCTGTAAATTATAAGAGTTTAATCTTTATAATGAATAGAAGAGAGTTGTAACAAATGACAAAGCATGACATGGTAAAAAGGAATTTCTTTTTCATTCATATACTAAAAAATGGTTACAAAATTAGAAACTATTGCCCAAGTATTACATATAAGAAAATGAAAAAATTACATCACAAAAAAGGACTTCAACTCAAAAGAAACCACATATCAGGAGAGGAGAAGAAATCCCCAGCCAAGCCCAAATAGGCTTCCAAGCATGTTCGTTGAGCACTAATAGAGCCTTCAAATCTAGTCTGGACTTGGGCGCGTTCAATGAATAAGGTTTCACATTTTTGCTTGGCTTTGAGCAGAGCTTATTTGGCAGCTTTAACCTCTTAACCAACTACTTCCAAAAGTGGGGTCAACTTCACCAACCTAGCCTCCTCAGCCCGTTGGGCCTCTAAGTGTTTCCGATAGAGTTTCCTCTTCTCTCTAACTGATTGCTTTTTAAAAGCTTCAAATAGCTAATCAACCAGTTCAGTTAGAAGCCATCCTTGCCCAACTCCCTCAAGGTGCCCAGATTTCGATTGATGAGGGGCCTAGTAAGACTTGAAGTTTGGGTATCGATAACCTCAACAATAACGATTGCCATACCCTAAAGCCTATAGTTCATCACCACTATATTTGAATGGAGATAGTCAGTAGTAAAGGTTTGGGGGTGATGAGTGGTAATTTGCTCGATAATAAAGCGATGACATACAAAGATTTGGGGGGGACTGACGAAGGACCATGAGGCCACAGCCGGATTCGCTATTAGCTGGCAGATTGGTAGTTGAACCACAATCGTTGTGACTTGATTCCTCGGAAGAGACTTCTCCTTGATGAGTAGAGGTAACAAGCGTGGGAACACGTTGAGATGGCTGTTTGATAGGAGCGGGTTCCCTCGAGACCTGAAACGTGATAAAGAAAAATGAGTTTGCAAAAAATCTTAACAAGTGTGTTTTCATTGTTATGTCACCATTATAGGTGGATTTTGCAAAAAATCTTAACAAATTTGTTTTCATTGTTATGTCACCATTATAGGTGGAGTTTGTGAAAAATCTTAACAAGTGTATTTTCATTGTAAAATCACCGTTATAGGTAGAGTTTGCGAAAAATCTTAACAAGTGTATTTTCATTGTTAAGTCACCGTTATAGGTGGAGTTTGCAAAAAATCTTATCAAGTGTGTTTTTATTATTAAGTCACCGTTATAAGTGGAGTTTGCGAAAAGCCTTAACAAGTGTGTTTTCATTATTAAGTCACCTCGAAGGTGCGAATTTGCGAAAAAACATAACAAGTGGTTTTCATTGTTAAGGAAGGTATATTTTGCTTCTTAGTCTTCGTTTTAACAGGCATAATGATAATAATTATGTAAAAGAGGGAGAAGGAAGTAGTTACCTTAGTAGTAACTGTAGGAGTAACTTCAACACCCCTCTAGGTTTCAGCTGAACCTTCAGACAGTGGGACCTCAGCCCTTGGCAAAGTACCTTCCCCGCGAAAAGGCAGAAGTGATAAGATTTAGGAAGGTTCCACTGAAGTTATTTGAACTCTAACTGTATCAACCACCACAGGGACCGAAGGAACACTTTGACGAGAAGATGAACCAACTATAGCCTCAAGAACCCATGAAATCCCAGAACGGGAGGGAGGAGTGAGACCTGGAGAAAATTGCAAATAATATCAAAGTGATAGACACAAGAAACACCAGATAAAAGAGGGAAAATGCAGAAGAAGTGAGCTTACCTCAGTAATGTTAGAAAAAGTTGCAAACCCAGTGACAGACCTCACCAGAGGGAAGTGAAGAAGTGAACTAGTGAGAAATATGGCCAGATTAGAAGCAACTACAACCTGAGATACAATAAAATGCTAAGAATACAAGATAACCAAGTTGAAAAGATAGCTAAAAGTGAAAAAGCTATTACCTTTGGAGGGCTTGAAGAGACTGGAACAACGTATAGAGGAACCACAGGTAAGGGAGAGCCTGAGAAGAATCCAAAGGAGTCTCCTCTGACTGAGAAGAGACTCCAACAGATGCAACGGATGCAACAGCTTGGCTAGCAGCCTCCTCTGTATGTTGGGAGGCATAACGATGTGGGTATGTTAGACCAGTCATGGGAGAACAAGGGGAGGCACAACAGTTGCAGAAACACCAACCCCCCGAAAGGGCTTACAGGAGGAGAAGGTCTATTAGATGGATGCCACTACAAAGACAACATAAATTTATGCAAGGGTTATAAAATAAATTTTCACTATGGAAATTTTGCTAATTAAAAAAAAAGAGAGAAGGGGATTTCTAAGTGTGGAAAAATATACCTCTTGCTCTGGAGAAGAGTGGGAAAAAATAACCATGGGTGAAGAGGGCGATGAAGATACTGTAAAATCTTCTTCGATGGGACCATGTGAAAATTCGGGACTTTCATCAAGGGTAATAGTCTCAAGGGGAGATGAAGGATGAGAGGTCATGAGACAAGGGGAAGTAGGTGGCGGTTGCACTTCGTATGCACGCTTCTTCTGGGTTTTAATACCCAAAGTATTCTTCCTTATACCAGAACCACCAACAGCAGAGGGGACTTTAGAACTTCTTCTTCTTGATGTGTCACCCTCAGTTGGATCTACTTAGATTATGGGAAATAATGCAGGAGAGGAATGGGAGGAGTATATCGTTGAAACTCACGTTTAACCCGTTCAAGCTCTGCTTAACATTGCGTCCGTATCTCCTCACTTAGATTTGTAGATATTGGAGGGGGAACAGAGGCAATAGGAAAGACATCAACGGGGACTTGGTATTTAGATTTGGATTTTGAGGAAGTCAATCTTTTTTAATTCCTTAATTTTTTGAAAGGGGGTTGAGAAGGTCCCTCGTCAGAAGCACCTGCGGCGATGGTACCTTGTCTAGAGGCTCCTTCGACAGAGGCAGTTATTTTCTACGTTAGAGCTTTTTTGGTCCTAGGGTCAGCTGTAACGACCAAAAAGAAGTAGGGAGGTAACTCACTAGGGGGACCTTTGGGGGTGCTGCTCAAAGGGAACTCAACTACCATGACGAAATTGCCTTTGAGACCCAACTCTAAGGGTGGGAAAATTTGAACAACTGGATAAATGGGGGGACTTTGAATAAATGCTTCAATCTTGGCCAGTTGTGATGGCCAGTACTTCAATGTAAAATCATAAGTCACATCCCCCTTTCTAGTAAGAATAAGAATAGTAATTCAGCCACTGATCACCGAGAAAATGGTAGAGGCAGGCACAAGCCTCAGAAAAAGTGGCTCTGGTACGAGACTCTTGAAAAATAGGGCGAGGAATCCCTTGGTCGTTACCAAACTGAC
Organism: Sambucus nigra; assembly: GCA_949130495.1. NCBI lineage: Eukaryota > Viridiplantae > Streptophyta > Magnoliopsida > Dipsacales > Adoxaceae > Sambucus > Sambucus nigra. Next base: position 172,650,888 of record OX422224.1, on the reverse strand, counting down.
AACTGCATCGATTGGGGTCGTAGTGCTCTGAGGTATATCCCCATTCAGTATAAAAAGGAAAGTAAATTGGGGTTAGAACATGGACAACAACAAACTAAGGTTCCTCAATAATAAGATCCTCAGAAGTAGGTTGGACCACTCTGGCTTCATGACTAAAAAAACTTCCAAGTGTGGCCCAAATGGTCTTCACTGTAAGGGCTCATAACGAAGCGGCTAAGTTTGTCAAAAATTAAAAGGATGTCCTTTCGACTGTACTTCTTATGGAAGCGAAATAGGCAATGGGGCTGGATGAGTTCTCCAGATGGAAGTCAATCTTTTTTAATTCCCTAATTTTTTGAAAGGGGGTTGAGAAGAGGCTTCTTGTTGGAAGAGTTCTCCAGATGGAAGAGGCTTCTTGTTGGGTACTATTTCGGGATAATGGGTATACAAGAAACCCATTAGGACTATGGCATTGGAAAAATTATCTAAGTTATATCGACCCTAAGATCGTTCCATGTCTAAGAGGGTCCTATCCAACCAAGTGTAAAGAGATCTCAAAGCCGTGACTGCCAAAGGGAGCTTATACCCCCTGGCCAATCGAATGGAAAGATTAATAAGATCCCTACGAAGTTGATCGTTGGGCTTACTGGGCAAGACACAACGGGAAAGAATTACAAGTATGTACAAAGGTAACTTAAAGGATGTACCTTTACCTGGGCCAAAATCAGTGAAGTATGGGCACGAAAGAAGTATCTAATAAGGGGGGGGGTGAAGGTAGCCTTATTCGATGTACCAATGCACATCCTACAAATCTGGTCCAAGTCTGCCCGGGATTTTGTTTCTTCGGCATTTAAGGCCTCATCATAGTAGGGCGAAGTACCTATGGGCTTAAGCCCTAATAAGTCACAAACATCCTCAAGTGTAATGGTGAACTCCCCCCACGAAGCAATGAAAGTGTGGGTTGTGATGTTCTAACGGGATACTAAGACCTGTAACACAGCATTGTGTTTGGATAGAGTGAACTCCCCAAACCAGGTGGCACGATGAAGCCCAACCTTAGTAAGGTCATCAATGTAGGTGGACTACATATGAGCGTTCCAGGCAGTAAAGTGAGATGGAGAACCACCAGGGTCTTCGAAGTCAATGTGAGAATGAGGGAAGTCACCTCGGTCAATACGAAAACTTATAGTTCCCTCTTGGGGGGGGGGGGGGGGGGGGAGAAACCCCAAATGATAGAATCTTCATCTTCATCACCCAGGAACAAGGGATCATACTTGGCACTAAAAGTGCAAGTCTTGCAGGCACCTAAGAAGTCATTATCTTTGCCAAAGATGGAGAGCAACAGTAAAAGAGAAGTTGCTTTTGGGAGCTGCCAGTAAAGCGACGACATCCCAAACTGGAGTAGAGATAACAGTGGTGCCAGGTAATGCAGTGGTGGTGGGAGCAACTGGTGCACTGAAAGAAGCCATGGGAGAAACTTGAAGTAGAAAGAAGGAGAAGAAAAACAAAGTAGCGGTGAGTAAAGGTGGCAAAGAGAGAGGGAAGAAAGAGCTCCGACAAAGAGAAGCTTGAAAAGAACTCAACAATGGCAAACATGTTTTTTTTCTCTCTCTCTATCACTCTGAAGACGATAATAGCAAATGAAAGCGTGAAAAGAAAAAAAACGTTAAGTGTTGAAGGTATTTAAAGTTTGGAATCCAAAAAAACGATTGAGCTTTCCCACTAAAGCATGTGCGTAGCCGCCCATAATGATTACAAATGGACACATGGAACTTTGAGGAGTGCCCTAACAGTTGAAAAGACAATCTCACATCATTAATGAGGTGATGTATGGGAGAGAGAGTGTTGCTTTCAAAATAAGTAATGATTTGTGGCACTAGAATTTTTGAAATATATTTGAAACAAAAAGCCCAATTAAAGAAAGTCCTCACGCTGCAAGACCGAACGATGGTACAACAGGTTGAAGATGCATTTAAGATAATTTTAACCTTAAATACAAGAAAAGGATTTTGGTCGGAGACAAGTTAAAAAAATTCACGATGTCCCCTCGCCATAAGTTTAAACGGAGATAACTTTGACTCAAGTACATCGGGGAGAATTTTTTTCTTTTTTTTTAAACAAGTTGAAATGGGGACGGACACAACTAATATGTATTGGGGAGAATTTTAAACTTCCAAGAAAAGGATTTTGCTCGCAGTACAGTTAAAAAAATTCACGATGTCCCCTCGCCATAAGTCTAAACGGTGATAACTTTGACTCAGGTACATCGGGGACAATTTTTTTCTTTTTTGAACAAGTTAAAATGGGGACGACCACAACTCAGATACATCGGGGAGAAGTTTACAAGTTCAAATGCCAAGGAATTTTTTATCAGAGAAAACAAAGAGAAATTCTATTATTAGGGGCAGTCCTAATGAAAATAGCAAGGAGTCAGATGTGACGAAAAAAAAGTTCCAAGGAATAATAGATGGTCCACCGGATTGAAAAGTTTTCGTGCAAACATTTCTTGCGCTCACAACAAATATCTACACGAAGGTGAAAATGTATGGGGACTTGAAGGTAATCTATAAATTAAAGAGAGCTTACCCAATTAACAGAGGAGACTTAAGAGAAGGAAGCAATATGGAGACATCGAGGCAGTTCAGCATGGCAACTCAGTGAGGAAACTCGCCGAGAGAGCTCTTCTTTATCTTTCGTTCTTACGTAGTCAAATTGTATCTTTTAATTACATCGATTATAATGTGCAAGGATTGTAATATTGAGTGTGAGGTCAAACTGTACTCGTGAGAGACCATGTTTGACAGGGCCTGTGATAGCTCACATGCTCTATCAAATGACCTCACCGTAGGAACTTCAAAGGGACTTGGTTTGGAGGATTGAGAAGTGAGCCAGCATTAAGGCTTGTCTTGACCATCTTGGATACACCTGGTAAAACATCGAGAGATCTTTCGTCGTGGAAGCTTGTGTAGAGTAACCTTGAGTTCCAACGTATATTGAGCTTCGAGCCAAACAACCCTCTACCAAATGTCACATCTACTTTAGGTGATGTCATTAGCTATATAAACACTGTCCAATCCAAACTTGAGTAAACCAGTATGGTATTGGGGCTATCAGACAGTTTGTTGAGCCATCTCTATTGAGACAGTCCTCTGATGCACATTATATAGGCAAAAGGCATGTATTGGCATTTAATGATTATGACATAGGGTGTGCAACCCATTCGGCATTCAATGATTGTGACATACGTATGAGGGGATGTCTTTCACACTATGGAGGATTGAGACATCTCGGGAAAGGCATGGGGCTATTTATTGGCCTTAACCACTTCTGAGAAGAGAGAGTTCTTTCTAGAGAGTTTATTGATTGAGAGAGAATATATCGAAGAGAAGTTATTATAAACCAGAGACTGTACTCACCCACCATTATTATTTATTGTAAAGATTTTAATAGATAACTAGAGAAATATCAGAGGTTGTTGGTGTGCTGGCTACCTTCCAAGGTGTATCTAGGGTGATTACTTCTCTCTACCTTTGAATGACTTGCTTTTTAGTTTCCTCTATTGTCATTTGAGTTACACACGAGAGATTTGTGAGTTTAGTCTGAGTGTTTATTATATACAATCTTGTATGTTCATTTATCTTTGTTAAGAGTATTTGGGTTATCGTTTATTACCATACCTATTAGGGTTACGCCTCTACTGGTATTAATATACTCTCGGGATTAAGGGGACTACCCTATTACAATAGCTGAGTGTGGGGTAGCATTTCCCCCAAACCAATTATTTCTTGATCTCTGTCAATACTTTGATGTGGCCTCAATCCATGTCACTCTAAGTACTTAGAGGATCATAATGGAGTACACCACATTAATGAGATGTATGGGACCGTCTTGGCATTACTTACATTAGGTACTGCTACTAATGGGTGATGACCCACGAAGATATAGATTATATAAAGACAAGGGTGGCTAACCGATCCCTGGTCGTGAATCTTCTTGATTCCAATAAGGATTACTGGGATTTTGGTGTAACTGTGAATAACTATCAATACTCCCCTCTTCATGAGGGTTTGGCATACGATGGTCTAAGATGCCCCCGGGAAGGGTGAGGCATAGGTTAGGTTAGGTTGCAATTAGATTTTTGACTTTGCATTTTTTTCTTTTAATTGGCTGACATTGAATCTATTTCTTTATTATTTGTAAAAAAAAGTAAGAAAAAACCTCCCCTTGCTCGTGATGTTAAATCTATTGACATTCGAACAATTTAGGTTATCTAGTAGAGGACTGGAACTAGTGATCATCCTAGGTCAATGGCATTTCTGCTCGGCGACAAGTGTTCAACCACCTCCTTTTTTGCGAGGCTAGTAAAACAATCTCCGGTAATCTTCATTGACTTGGAAAACCCTAAAGCTTCAACCTCCCAAGATTTAGAGGGGGAGGGATTGAACAAGGAAGGAACATAATCTTCCTTTGAACCATTGGACATCTCAAATGTTCCTTTTATAGAGTTTATCCTATAGCGAAGGGAAAAATTATGAATTTGATTGGTACAAATATGGGTACCAAGTCTCTTTCTTCTCAACCATTAGGAAAAGATAAATATCTTGATCGGTCGGTGAGTAAAAAGGTAAAGTTGGAGGTCATAGTAATCCCCTGGACATCAGGGATTCACCCTCTAAGGACCATGATCCCCTCTCAAAGAGGTTGAAGAAGGATCATTCTCCTCCTCCCCTACTAGATATTGTGGGGAAAACTACTTCTGATAAGGGCACGGGTTTTGCTCAGTTTGTGGTTGCTCATCCCAACCTGACCCGAGGCTTGATTCGATCAGGGGTCTTTCCTGTCGATGGGGTAAATGCTTTTACCTTACCCTATGATCGGTTATTAGAACGGGCCAACCACAATCTCACGCATGTAAGTTCACTATTTGTATATACTTTTACTTATGCTTCTTTTTTCTTGAATTTTACTTACCTCTATTTTCTTATAGGTTAACAGTTCCTGATTGAATACGATCGATTGTTGGAGAGGAGTGATGCATTGAATGAGTCCTCCATTGATGTAGAGTAGGCTTTTAATGAGTTGAGAATTTTTTTTATGATTGCTTGGTTGCTTAATGCTACCCAAGAGGTTGATAAGGAGAATCTTGATCAAAAGGTCTAGAGCCTGGAGGTTGAAAAGAAATACCTTTAAAAGAAGATCGATGGATTTGCTGAATTGGTCATCGTTGTTGATCGGGCTAAAAATGATGCTGAGAGTGCCAAGATCAAGGTCGAGATTACCAAGACAACAGCTGATGTGGCCAAGGCCAAAGTTAAGAAGGTCCTAGTTGGCGTGTTCCAAGCAAAAGATGAGGATTATACTCGTGGTTTGGATAAGGCCTTTGCCAAATTCGGAGACCAAATTGAATACCTAAGAAAGTTATTTTTTAAGTACAGTTGGGATGAGGCCATCATGAAGGTTGCCATTGTTGAAGACATCGACCTCTTCAAGGAGCATAACGCAGGTTCCCCTTCTCAAATGGAGGAGGAGGAAGATTATGATGATGATGAGGAGGAGGTCTAAGGATGAGTTACTGCTTCCAGAGTTGCTTAAGGGCAGGTCAGGCAACCTCCTTTTACTGGGGACGACCAGTTGGAAGCCATAGCTGCTATTTAAGATGCTGAGAAAGAGAAGATCGATGAGAATGCTCCTTGATACTTTTAGCAAGCATTGTGTTTATTTTCTTTTTAATTAACTATGTAGGGGATTCCACCATTTATTTTCCATCAATTAAATTCAGAGTTTGATTCAACTATTGCTTATTCATTTGTTTTATAATAATCCATATACTTTCTTTCGTTTTCTAATCTTATATATTTGACCACCTGTCCATGCAGTTTAATGAAAGACTTGCAGCGCTCGTTACTACTCATCACTATTTTTAGGAAAAATATGGAAGACTCTTTACGGTTGTCCACGAAAAGGATGATGATGATGATGATGATGATGATGATGATGATGATGATGATGATGATCTTGACCAGGTCTTAGGCACTGATGTGTCAGTCCGAGCAAAGGAGGTTTACTTGGATCGACGCTGGTTTTTTCACTAGGTTGTGGCGGATAACATAGCCTTTCATGACATGATCCTCGCCACTTAAAGTAATCATAAGGAAGCGCTAGCCAATATAAGATCTAAATTTAACGAAAAGGTGGTTGAGTAGAGTGGAAAAAGAGGATAAGATGGCCGACATTGGGTTTACCCATGCAAGGAAGAGATTTTCTCTACAGGCTGACCTTATAGGAGCGAGAGAGATCATTGCTCTTCTCGATAAAAAAAGAACAATGATTTGAGGGTTGAGATTGGGATATTTAACAAGTCTTGACCAAGCGAACAAGCTGGAGAAGGATCATCATTTCTTAAAGAAGAGAAGAACTTGAGATGGTTCAAAAGTCTTTAAATGATAAGGAGGCGATCATCAGAGATCTATCTTCCTATCAATAGTCGTCTAACCAAAGTGCTAGGGAAGACTAATAAATATTTTCATAATAAAGTGACGACCCTGTTCGAGAAGATTGATCGCCTTATATTCTAATTTCACAAGCAACCTCACTAAGTACAGATGGATGGCAAGGACGAGTCACTTTTCAGTATGGATTCTACCCTAAACAATGCCCTGAATGTTGGCTGTAAGAATGGATGGCTCAATGCCCTAGTAGTGGTTAAGGTACCAAAGGATTCTGAATTGTGGTACTAACATGACCTTGGATTTCTTGATCATCCAAAGCCCCCTTATAAGATTGATTTTTCATGGATCTCTACGGCTTCTATTCGAGTTATCTAGATAAGGAAGTACCTCAGTGACTACGACCTGGATGGAGGTGATGGACTTTACAGACTTCATAAGTTAATCTACAGGGGGTCATCGAGAATCAAAGATTATTTGAGACTGTTAGCCCTTGTGCGTTTGATGTTCTGTCTACCAAATTTGAAGCCCCAGAAGGCGCATCACATCATTAGCATGATCGAGCCCTTTATTTTTACTTTTTTATGTAAATGTTTTTCTTTTACCTTTTAATTTCCTTGTAATAACTTGAAAATGTTAATGGAAATTTTTGCATTTTTCTTCTCTTCACGCTGCGTCGTCCCTGGTCATATCTTTTAGGTGATGTCATCACATCAAACCTTAAGCCTAGAGATAGAAAATCAAGAATGCTTATGTTTGTGGGGCATCCCCCAACTAGAAGTTTTCCTACTCGGGTTGTCATGGGTGCCTTAGGTTTCCCAGTAGGCCTTTCATCGACTGTGAGAATTTTTTGATGTTTTGTTCTTCGTCAAAACATTTTGGGGTTGGTCGTTCATTAGTTGACCAGCCAATCAGTATGTATGTAGACTTTTCAATTGGTGACAATTTTTGATCGACCAATGAGAAATCTAAAAGAACGTTTGAAAAATAATTAAAATCAAAATAAACTTAATAAAAATTAAACTTAAAAGAAAAACTTCTTCAGACTGGTTGCGTTTCATGCTCGGGAACCTCTATGCCCTCCGTTATTTCTAACTAGTAGGATCCCATCAAGTCATCTCTAATGACTGAGTACGCCTTTTCAGTTGGGCCTAAGTTTCCCGTCTGAGGGATTATTAGAAATACCCATAATCTTTCTTAGCATGTAGTCTTTGACCTTGAAGCTCCTCACCTTGACCCCCCTATTGTACTGCTTGGCCAATTATTGCTGGTAGGAGATAGGCTTTACAAGATCTAATTCCTTTTTTTCATCGCCTAGGACAAGATCTTCTCTGATTGCTTCGTTGTTGAGGTCTTGCTCGACTAAAGTGGACTTTATGGTCAGCAAACTTGTCTCCAATGGGATGCATGCCTTTATTCCATAAGCTAGGGCAAATGATGTTTCCCCCATTGATCTTCTAGACATAATTCGAAGGGCCCAGAGAATGTGGGGGAGTTAGTCGACCCATGCACCTTTTCCTTTTTTCCAATCTTTTTCTTATTTTGTCGAGGATTGTCTTGTTAGAAGCTTATGCTTGCCCGTTGCTCTGAGGACATGCCACTGAACTATAGCAGTGCCTAATTTGTGCTCGTGTAGAAGCTTTGGAAGAGGTTGCTCTCAAATTGAGTCTCATTATCTGTGGTGATGATCTGAGGGATGAAGATAAGTGTTATGATGTTATTCCAAATGAATTTGTTCATGTCTACATCTTAGATGTTCGGTATGGGCTCTCTTTCAACCCATTTAGAGAAATAATTTGTGCTGACCAACGAATGCTTTCTGCTGTTAGAGGTAAGGGGCAGCGGACTGACAATGTCAAGCCCCACTATGAAAAAGACCAAGGACTTATGAGGGAATTGAGGTCGTTGGCAGGCTGATGCACTAACGGGGAGAAAAGTTGACAGTTTTTGCATTTTTGAATGTAGGCGATGGCATCCTGCTGCATATACGGCCTGCAGTACCCTTCTTTTATATCCCTAAATATCAGTGACCTGCCCCTGAGTGGCTTCCCCATATCCTCTCGTGATACTTATAGAGGGTTTGGTCGACATCATTGTGACACCCCGCCTAATTAAACATCGGGTGATTAGGCCTTTATTAAATTAAAACAGGTTTCTCAAATGGTTCATTCTTAGCATCACTGTCGAAAACTTTTTAATTACTAATCACCTAATTAAAAATTAGACCGGTGCCAAATTTTATCTTTCTTAAAACAGATAAAACAAACATGCGGAATATAGTAAAACAACACCATGTACTAAAACCCAATCAACAAAGTGTAAGTACAACAGAACAAGAGTATTACCGAATAAACCATCGGCGAAAAATCCCAAACACAATAGAACCACTACTAGTTTGAAACTAAACATCTGAGACTGATACCGGACCACAAGTCCATACAAAGAATAGTGTGAGATCCTGCACTAGATCTGAATGAGAGATATCGTCTAATCAAATCCTGTAAGCATCCACTGTGCTACAGCTTCGCGTCCCTAGAAGGAAATCATCATACATGGCATCCCTGTGGTTGAACACCTAAAAGGTTTTGAAAATATTTTATAGCAAGAGTTAGTACTCAAAACATTTCAAAAATATTTAACAAGCGTTTATCACAATATAAAAATTCGGTTATTGATTACACATGTTAGGTTCTCGTACACTCCCTTGAGTTTGCTCACCCCTCATCTTTTGTGCACACCTAACGTTCTACACTTAGCCTACCTAGCCATATATTCCAAGCTAACTAGGACTAAGTAATCATCTGAACTTATCTATACTTAAGTTCTCGTATTGTCCACACAGTGCATCCATTACATTAACATTTCACGAAGGTTAATTAATGCTCAAGTATCATTTCACCTGTTTATGTTTTAAAACTTCTCATTTAGTTTCACTACTAAATTTCCACAATTATCATAATTTCTATCTTCCCACTTTTGTAATTAAGTTTCACTACTTAGATTACTCAATAGATATTCTCTATCTAAGATTACGTTTCGTAATTAAGTTTCACTACTTAACTTACCAATTCGGTATGTATCTTTAAGTACATAATATATATCAATCTACTATTACACAGAAGTAGAATATCATCAAGTACATATTTCACACAAAATATATACTAACTATCAGTCATTACTATTTTGCCCTTTTTATTCACGTAAGGGACTCTTGGTTCGGAACGATTCATCGACCCAAAGTAAAGATTAGTTCGGAATGATACATCGACCCCAATTATTTATATACACACGTAAAGGACCCTTGGTTCGGAATGATTCATCGACCCCAAGTAAGAATTGGTTCGGAATGATACATCGACCCCAATTATTTATATACACACGTAAAGGACTCTTGGTTCGGAATGATTCATCGACCCCAAGTAAGTATTTGTTCGGAATGATACATCAACCCCAATTATTTATATACACAAATCCTGGCTCGGACTCTTTCATCACGCCACCAGTTCAAAGGTTTGGTTCGACATTTTACATCGACCCCAAACATATAATAACCCTATTAATTATATACGACCCTAACATAGTTACTTTAGGTATAAATCTCTTGACCTAAAAGATCATATAATTCAGTAGGTACACGCCCGACCTATTAATTATATACGTATGAAATATTTTAATCTCTTATATTTACCGTATAATATTCGCTTTACGATTTATCTCATTAATCGCATTTATTTGAGTATTCACACAACTCTAAGGGTCCTAGTTACCCCTTACATATAATTTCAGTAGTTATTACTTACCCTACTGGTCTAATACTTAAATTAAATTTACCTCACCTCGTAACTCAATTCCGAATTCCCCGATACTCTACCAAATCGAATTATTTTCATCGGTCCATAATCCAAGCCCTACACCTAATGGCCTTATCAGACCTCAACAATATACCTACTGGTCTTATTCTCACTACCATATAAGTATAATATAAATCCTATGATACTCATTCATTCCCGGAAATCAACTAAGACTTAAACACGAAAAAATTCGGGAAAAACAACATGTGTCGATCGATCGACTGCTGGGTTCGATCGATCGACCTAGTCGATCGATCGATAATTCGAGATCGATCGATCGATCGAACAGGGACAGACGCAGTTCGTCTTCTTCGTTAACCTCTTCCTACATTAACAAATCTCCAAACTCCATTATAGTCCACCAAACTTCGACTCAATGATCCTAACATATTTCCACATATACCAGGACAATTTCTAATGTATCAAATACATCAAAACTCCAATTCCTTTAAAGAAATAGTGAATTAAACCCAGAATTTCTTGAAACCCTAGTTATGGTGTTCTTCCCATATTTTCATTCAAAATCCAGATTTTATTCTGAAATAATTATCAAATATAATCTGAATATTAATCCTCTACATATGTTAAATCATTCTACATGCGATTCCTATCCCAACATGTATAAATACCATTATTCTCCTATCAAGATATTGATTTAAACAAGGTTATTCAAAAACCCTACACATGGGTATTATAACTTTATAATTTTTGCAATAAACAACTTGCCTTGATAGAGGGTTACTGATTTCGTGATTGTTGATGATATTTGATTGTTTTTCTCCTTCAATCCTCCTTCCCAACAAGTTTGTGGTGACAATCTCCTTTGAATCCTTCCCAATTCTTTCTTTTGCCTTGAGAATTGTTTCTCTCTTATCTATAGTGGCTATGGTGTGTTTTCATGGGTTTTCTAACCCTAACCCCTCTTTCATACGGCTGATAAAAGGCTCTCAAATTCGTAGGTCTCCTTACCATCTCATGTTAAAAGACCAAAACGCCCCCGAACGGTCTCGGTTTAGTCCAAAATTATCCCGAGACTCAACTAGTACCCCCGGGTATACTATTTTGACTAATTTGACCCTTCCGGACTCATCTATGACCTCTAAATTATCATTTGAGTCACTTTAAAAATATTACTCGTTCTCACCCCAACACGGTCTACACGCGTTAAGTAACTATTTACCACTCGCACTAAGTAAATATAATGAGGCAATATAAATCGGTAACTATCTCTCGATTAATATTCCATAATTACAATTTCTAATAAATCTCATTAAATTACTCCTCTTACGTAATTTAAATTAAGACGTATTTTCTCATTTAATTAAATAGAATATTCAGAATTACGGGGTATTACATACTTCCCCCCTTGCAAAGGAATTTCGTCCTCGAAATTAGAATAAGACTGGTATTAAGGCTAAGGACCTTAAATATCATTACATCCTCTAATACCCAAAACCAAATCATAACATCCTAATGGTCGCCCCAAGTACATGCCTTGCTTCCTTATAAACTCTTATCGCATGTTACCCATGCCGCATATATCATAATTAAGTCTCACTACTTAATTTCTCCATAGATTTTTTTTCCAATCTAACGTTAACTCTTGAAATTAAGTTCCTCCCTACTTAATTTACTCTTTTGATGTATATCTCTATATATAACATCTATGTGTCTACTATCACTCATAAGTAGAATATTATAAGGTATATATTTCACACACAATATATACTATAAGGGAAATTGGTCCGGCAAAATCATCGTCCCCAATCATCCTATCATTTACATTGGTCCGGAAATCCCTCGACCCCAAGGTAAATGTAATGCATATGTTGGTTCAGACCTTCCATCGATACCAATATTTATCATCGATTTGGTTTGGAAAAATCATCGACCCCAAATCGATCCCTCATGTATTGGTCCGGAACATCATCGACCCCAATACAGAGATTAAGCATACTTACTATTACACATAAGTAGGAAAATCAATAGGTATATATATCTTACACATAACATATACTATCAACACTTATTTTATAATCACCCCCTTCTACAACACTTTTGGGGTTATTGGCTCGGAATCCCACCTCGATCACCAATAGTGATTAATTATTTTGTCTCGAAATCACATCTCGAGCACCAAAATATGTATACATATCTCATCGCACAGGAGTAGACAGTTTGTGAGCCCTATATTACACATTTCATATACTCTAAAATGTCATACTCCTATAGAATGTCCTCATATCACGCGTTAAGGACTAAGAGTTCGAAATGTCTCCTCGAACTACCCTCAAAGTACATATAAGTTCATAATAGGCACCCAAGAACCTAAAGCTTATGTACAGTCCATATAGGCACCCACACTACCTATAAAATATGCTCATACGGTTATACATTCAACCTATGAATTGATCAGTGGTTTCTTCCAAAATTTCCCTATCTTTAAGACGTAGTATCTTCCTTCCTCACAATTATTAGGTCATAGGCGACACAGCATACCCAAAAAAAAACTTTATCTCTATTCCTCCCTGACCATCTCTCACAGGGTGGTATTTTAGGATTTCATCCGGATTCACAACCATGTAGAACGGCACCGTGCACTTGTGCACTCTTCCTTTTTAACTACATACTAATTCATCCCGGTCAACCCATTCCGTTATCCCAATGAAATGTTGGTTTAGTTATGATGTTCACAACCCATAAATAATATATAAGTCTGTCTCCTCATTCCATCATTGGAAACGTAGGTTCACTACCAAATTTTCGGTTGCTCATTTCAAGTCCATCTTTCTCTATCAACTAGTGGTGCGTCTGGAGAGAATCTCACTATGTCTCTTTCGCAATACCGCTTCCCACTTACGTCATCTTTCCTCAAGTGGTACTCTATTCCCTTTTCTCTCCAGGTATTTTATACTTTACAATCTGTGCGCTCTTCGTAATTGGCGCGCCTTTAGGGTTGGTTACCTTGTAAGAATCAACATTTTAGTAACGTGTAAGTCGCTCTCAACATTCAGTCAAGTAGCACCCTGCGTTACTTCTTTACAATAGTTAGGCCTCCCATATTAAGAGATCACTTTTGAACGGCTTCCCACCGACTTTTATCCCATAGGGTGTGCTGGCACTCTCAACACATATAAGCGTGGATTAGCGTTTATTTCCCATGATGTTCAATCCATTTCATCAATACGACTTGCCTCATAACTTCCCCACCGAAGTACTTATAAAAATACTTTTTCGCATCCCTCTATCTCGGATGACTAAGAAAGCCTATTGACTAGGGCACCCATATACCCTTTTCTCCGTGAACATTTACAAAAACATTTCAATTTTCGCACTCGTGACACGCTTTTCCTCAACTCTCGCCTTGTCTTCATGGTGTGACTACAATCTTGCGAGTATTCTCAATCCCCAATAGACAAAAATTAAATTCTTGTCCACAAAGTCCCACTTATCCCTTCGTGGGAAGATGAGATTTTTAGTGTTTCCCCATAACACTATCGGATCCACTGATGCCGTAGCATCTAACGTCTCTTCTCCTGACGTGCATAAAAATTTAGTTGTATCCCCTTTCGCAACCGAACTTAAACAAGGGACTTCTCCCAATGCATTTTTATGGAGCATTGCCAGAACAACACATAATTGAGATATTCAAATTCCATCCCCACAACAATAGGTACAACCATACTCCATCATCTCTACAGGAGTCAAGTGGTACTGAGCTAATAATATTACTAAATCTTTAGCTCTTGTTACAACAACGAGCTCGATCTCTCCGCCCAACGGTCATACGATATACCTTGAATCACATCATTAAGGTTCATACACACTGAAATCAATCACTATGAGACATCCATAATCTCTGGAGTCTCCCACATATTAATGAAAAATGACAGCTCGACCCTCTTTCAGGTGAGGCATCGTCATATACCCCATTCACTCGAGGCTAAAAATCATATACCATTTGTCCATCGTTCTGGTGGTTCAAATGGTTCCCGGACATAACATGCTTTTCCTTTACGGAATGCAAAACTTATCGGAGTTATTATTTCCTTAAATAACTTCGGACAAGATCAACACGCGTGGTCTTACATCCCACATATGACATCTTTTCATAAATCCCCTCATTCCAGGCCACACCGACTGGTTTACGGTATTCCTCCTCTCGGACTTGGCAACCTTGATTGTTAGCACTATCATCAGGCCCTTAGTTTCGCTGACCAAGGGACGCACTATTAGAATTAACAGTCCCGACTTAGGATCAAATCAATGAATCCCTTAGAGGGTTCACACTTATGGCTTGCACTAGCCCCATTACATTCAGTCTTACTCTGACTAAATCCTTAAAATCTTTTAGCTCCGCCCACCTTGGAGCATTTACCTCAACCTGGTAAGAAGCTACATACTGCCTTCATACACATAAGTCGTCCAAGAAGAGTTTTACCAAGATTGCGAACGACAACTCGAGAGTTCATTCTCTCAAGGGCTCTTTTCCTTATACCTATCTCATTGGGTACAAGTTCACTTTAACAGATAAATTGCTTTCTCACAGTTGGCCTCTACCAGGCTCTCACGTGATGGTTTCAGAAATCTCCATTCACTTCGCTTCTGAACCATCATTGGAGGAATTTATGGTTAAACTATACGTAAGGTCCCTCTATTTGTATACTGACCCTCGGTCCGAATGTGGTGACTGGTATCCCCACCACGTTGCCTCTAAAAAAAAATTTACCCAATTTTTTTTTTCACTTTTGAGTATTTCTACTCTATCCTTAATGCCAAGACCTATGGACATTCTACACCCATTGGTTAACATGCACAGCCCACGTTTTATCAAACCTTTCACGGTTCATTTTCTCCAAAGGTACTTCAGACCTTCTCCCATTATCACTGCGTTGGGTGGGTCTAGATTAACATCACTCCTTGCCGCCGCGGTACTTGGAAAATGCCTGCTATGCCCCAACAGTCCTTGCAACATTTACTTTCATTACACACTAGGAGTGACCCCGACAACGGTCATCTCTCCCATGATTACCATCCTCGAACACTCCATGCTTCATGCCGAGCTACTCCCTCCTACAGTCCTTCCAATGCCAATGCTGGTCCTAACGCCATGTTCGACGTACCATTCCCTATCGAACTCGTATATATAACACTACATCTACTAAATAACAGGAGAACGTAAACTACGTACGTAGAGGAGTACAACAATCCTAAAATAGGGTTATATATCAATCAAACGATACGCTGAAAATGTAGTAAGACGTACAGATCCTATGGACACTAGAACCTGATGCTCTGATACCATCTGTGACACCCCGCCTAATTAAACATCGGGTGATCAGGACTTTATTAAATTAAAACAGGTTTCTCAAATGGTTTATTCTTAGCATCACTGTCGAAAACTTTTTAATTACTAATCACCTAAGTGAAAATTAGACTGGTGCCAAATTTTATCTTTCTTAAAACAGATAAAACAACCATGCGGAATATAGTAAAACAACACCGTGTACTAAAACCCAATCAACAAAGTGTAAGTACAACAGAACAAGAGTATTACCGAATAAACCATCGGTTAAAAATCCCAAACATAATAGAACCACTACTAGTCTGAAACTAAACATCTGAGACTGATACCAGACCACAAGTCCATACAAAGAATATTGTGAGATCCTGCACTAGATCTGAATGAGAGATATCGTCTAATCAAATCCTGTAAGCATCCACTGTGGTACAGCTTCCCGTCCCTGGAAGGAAATCATCATACATGGCATCCCTGTGGCTGGACACCTAAAAGGTTTTGAAAATATTTTATAGCAAGAGTTAGTACTCAAAACATTTCGAAAATATTTAACAAGCGTTTATCACAATATAAAAATTCGGTTATTGATTACACATGTTAGGTTCTCGTACACTCCCTTGAGTTTGCTCACCCCTCATCTTTTGTGCACACCTAATGTTCTACACTTAGCCTACCCAGTCATATCTTCTAAGCTAACTAGGACTAAGTAATCATCTGAACTTATCTATACTTAAGTTCTCGTATTGCCCACACAGTGCATCCATTACATTAACATTTCACGAAGGTTAATTAATGCTCAAGTATAATTTCACCTGTTTATGTTTTAAAACTTCTCATTTAGTTTCACTACTAAATTTCTACAATTATCACAATTTCTATCTTCCCACTTTTGTAATTAAGTTTCACTACTTAGATTACTCAATAGATATTCTCTATCTAACATTACGTTTCGTAATTAAGTTTCACTACTTAACTTACCACTTTGGTATGTATCTTTAAGTACATAATATATATCAATCTACTATTACACAGAAGTAGAATATCATCAAGTATATATTTTACACACAATATATACTAACTATCAGTCATTACTATTTTGCCCTTTTTATTCACGTAAGGGACTCTTGGTTCGAAACGATTCATTGACCCCAAGTAAAGATTGGTTCAGAATGATACATCGACCCCAATTATTTATATACACACGTAAAGGACTCTTGGTTCGAAATGATTCATCGACCCCAAGTAAGAATTGGTTCGGAATGATACATCGACCCCAATTATTTATATACACAAGTAAAGGACTCTTGGTTCGGAATGATTCTTCGACCCCAAGTAAGAATTGGTTCGGAATGATACATCGACCCCAATTATTTATATACACACGTAAAGAACTCTTGGTTCGGAATGATTCATCGACCCCAAGTAAAAAGTGGTTCAGAATGATACATCGACCCCAATTATTTATATACACAAATCCTGGCTCGGACTCTTTCATCACGCCACCAGTTCAAAGGTTTGGTTCGACATTTTACATCGACCCCAAACATATAATAACCATATGTTAGTTCGGAATATCACATCGACCCTAACATAGTTACTTTAGGTATAAATCTCTTGACTTAAAAGATCATATAATTCAGTAGGTACACGCCCAACCTATTAATTATATACGTATGAAATATTTTAATCTCTTATATTTACCGTACAATATTCGCTTTACGATTTATCTCATTAATCGCATTTATTTGAGTATTCACACAACTCTAAGGGTCTTAGTTACCCCTTACATATAATTTCAGTAGTTATTACTTAACCTACTGGTCTAATACTTAAATTGAATTTACCTCACCTTGTAACTCAATTTTGAATTCCCCAATACTCTACCAAATCGGATTATTTTCATCAGTCCATAATCCAAGCCCTACACCTAATGGCCTTATCAGACCTCAACAATATACCTACTGGTCTTATTCTCACTACCATATAAGTATAATATAAATCCTAGGATACTCATTCATTCCCGATAATCAACTAAGACTTAAACACAGTAAAATTCGAGAAAAATAGCATGTGTCGATCGATCGACTGCTGGGTTCGATCGATCGATAATTCGAGATCGATCGATCGATCGAACCGGGACAGACGCAGTTCGTCTTCTTCGTTAACCTCTTCCTCCATTAACAAATCTTCAAACTCCATTATAGTCCACCAAACTTCGACCCAATGATCCTAACATATTTCCACATATACCAGGACGATTTCTAACGTATCAAATACATCAAAACTCCAATTCCTTTACAGAAATAGTGAATTACACCCAGAATTTCTTGAAACCCTAGTTATGGTGTTCTTCCCATATTTTCATTCAAAATCCAGATTTTATTCTGAAATAATTATCAAATATAATCTGAATATTAATCCTCTACATATGTTAAATCATTTTACATGCGATTCCTATCCCAACATGTATAAATACCATTATTCTCCTATCAAGATATTGATTTAAACAAGGTTATTCAAGAACCCTACACATGGGTATTATAACTTTATAATTTTTGCAATAAACAACTTGCCTTGATAGAGGGTTCCTGATTTCGTGATTGTTGATGATGTTTGATTGTTTTTCTCCTTCAATCCTCCTTCCCAACAAGTTTGTGGTGACTATCTCCTTTGAATCCTTCCCAATTCTTTCTTTTGCCTTGAGAATCGTTTCTCTCTTATCTCTAGTGGCTATGGTGTGTTTTCATGGGTTTTCTAACCATAACCCCTCTTTCATACGGCTGATAAAAGGCTCTCAAATTCGTAGGTCTCCTTACCATCTCATGTTAAAAGAACGGTCTCGGTTTAGTCCAAAATTACCCCGAGACTCAACTAGTACCCCCGGGTATACTATTTTGACTAATTTGACCCTTCCGGACTCATCTGTGACCTCTAAATTATCATTTGAGTCACTTTAAAAATATTACTCGTTCTCACCCCAACACGGTCTACACGCGTTAAGTAACTATTTACCACTCGCACTAAGTAAATATAATGAGGCAATATAAATCGGTAACTATCTCTCGATTAATATTCCATAATTACAATTTCTAATAAATCTCATTAAATTACTCCTCTTACGAAATTTAAATTAAGCCGTATTTTCTCATTTAATTCTCCAATTTAATTAAATAGAATATTCATAAATACGGGGTATTACAATCATATGGGTACACGCATTTAAGGCGAGGTCCCAAAAAATAGTGTATTAATAAGTGAAAGTGAGAATCTTTCACTCAGATCTTATGTGACTCATTTTTATCGTCTGGCAGGATATCTCTTTTAGGTAGCACACTATTGGATCCATCCAACTTAGTGCCTTATCAATGGGCATAACTTGCTCGGCAGATTTCCTTTTTTTGATGTTGGGTTGATCAAGGTAATTGTAAAAGCAGGGTCCCTTTATGGTGTGTGCTTTAGCTGAAAACAAATTTTTTCAAAACTTTTCAATTTTAATATTCACCAATTTTGTGAACCAAAATTTAATTAATTCCAATTTTATCTTCTTAATCCCGAAACATGCATCTAGTGATATAAACAGATAAAGTAAAGAAGCTCACAAAAACATTCCGATTTGTAAGGAAATCATTAAGAGAAAAAATCTCTGACGACCCAGGCCACACAATAACTATGATATGAAAATTACAAAGGAACGACTCAATCCACACAAGCCTTGACGCCTCTTATTCTCTTCAACCGCTCCTCCATAGTGCAACATAGGATTCCACCTATGCAAGGTTCACAACACACGAGTCCACGCGTACCTCGGTATCCACCGATACAGCCTCAACAACCGTCAATTAACAAGTACGGAGTCCATCGCATGAAACAAGTCCTTCGAATTATGAAGAATTCAACAGTGGTGCAAACACAAGATCTCTATGACACGTGGTTATGTAAACTCGGATCTTGTAAACACAAAAGATGTTTTTACTTTGGAAAACTTTGGTAAACAAACTTCAAAAAACGTATATGTTCTGTATGTTCCGCACCTTCATTTTTCGGAGCAAAAGACGCCTTAAATAATATTTTTGAGGCGACGCATTGTTTGAACGAAACAATTATGTCGTTTGAATGAACACAACATCTCGTTTGAATGAGAGTGACATGTCGTTTGAACGACAATCCTATTTCATTTAAATGACTGATAAAGTCGTTTGAACTATGTAAAGTGAAAGGAAAAGTTCATATGACTCTAAACACGAGATAACTCAAAAAAATATTTTAAAAACATTTTAAAATCAGTTTTAAAATAAAATAACATCCTAAGAAAAAATCACCGAGAGTCCATAAACCATTATGCATTCATACCTGAGAGAATGTGAAAAATCAATGTGAGGACGAGAAACGTGCACCAAAAACTCAGATTGATATATATTTGAAGTTTGGCCGCTACGTCTTCAATACAACGTCATGGGCTTAATGGGAATCGTGATAAGTAAAATCTATCCTATGACTCAAAGTGTTTTTTTTTCGAAATAATGCCAATACATAAAAATTGACACTATTTGGAAATTTGTTCTTACAAATCTCCCCCTTTGGCTATTCTGAGACAAAACCAAAACAGTGAAATGCTTATGCCGGGCCGTCAAGTCGAATGACTCAAAACCCATCCCATAAACCCAAAAGAAAATACAAGACACGGACTAGTATATTTAGGACCGAAAAGCATGAATTGTCTCAATGTGATGTAGTCTCGAAAAAGTTGAATCTCAAAAAATCACGTATACGAAACAAACAAATACCAAGTGAAGTATGTAAGAACAAATGATATATAAATGATAAGAGCAATATCAATCAAAATCAAAATTCAAATCAAAACTCCCCCTGCATCATATATCTATCTCTCCCCCTTTTTGCCTGGAATAGACAACTAGTGGGACAAATAAACATATAAACACATATCTAAAGTGAGAATATCATGAAAAGCATATCTAGATAAAAATGGGTAACTAGCTAATAAATGATCAGTATATGACAAAGTGTATCTAAAAAATAGTCACATGAAATAATCAATGATATCAAATGATGTGACTAAACAAAATCTCACTCCACAACGCAATGTAATAGCCAAGCATGAATAATCAATGATAACTTCATGTAAATTGTCCAGGAGTACCATATATGAACAACAGAATAATATGTATCCAGCAGGTACTGAAACAGATTAGAAAATTTCGAAAAACCAAACAGGTCGTTCGAACGAACTAGAGAAGTCGTTCAAACGATATATGTATATTGTTGGAACCATCAGAAATCTCGCTACTAATAACCAGAAACAGTAGACCCTCATTTGAAGCTCTTTAGAAGGTACCCATTTAACAACCATCTAACGACCTATCATTGTACATCGAATTCATCTCGATGGAACCTCGTTAGTGTAATACCCCGCATTTTTATCGATATTTATTTATGGGATTAATTAAATTAAATGTGAATTAATTGAGAATTAATCCGGATAAAATACTAACGAGATGTGAGTTGGTATTTGATTATAATGTGTATATATGGCAATATATGAATATTGAAAATATTGAAATTGTCGCGAGGCTGAAATACGGTAATTTGGAAAATTTAATTGGAACGCGCGTGTCAGTCGCGTCGAGAATGAATTTATGAGATTTAAAAATAAATTATTTTTCTTTTGACTAAATAGTCATTTTGAGTGCGCCAACGTGTCCGGAAGGGTCGAGATAGTCAGAAAACAGTAGCCGGGGGTTTAGTTTGGGTCCCGGGGCATTTTTAGGCCAAACCGGCAACCCAAAAGGGTAGTTTGGTAATTTCGGAAATTTGGAAATTAAAACCCACAAAAATCAGACTTTAATTATAACTTATCATTAAACCCACTAACCCATTTCCAACCCCAATCTAAGTAGTGGGCTACGGGAGAAGTTAAGAAACTATTTCTAACTTGCCAAAAACCAACCCCCACCTCCATTGTCATCTTGTGAGAAGAGCTTGTAGAGAGAGAGAGAGAGAGAGAGGAGAATTCTGCAGAGAGAGAGAGGAATTCAACCATCTTCAACCAACAACAAATCTGGAACATAAGGCAAGTGATTTAGTTACAATTAATTCCATGAATGTGTTCTTCCATGTTTAGGTAATTATCAAATTTTGTCTTGGAAGATTGATATAGACCCATGAATTTGAGGATTAAAACTATGAAATACGTTAGGAATTGCATGTAGACATATTCTGGATGAATTATGAATTCAAAATATAACCCTTGATGATCTAAAAATGGATTTAAGAAGAGATTTATTAATGTTCTTGAAAGAAATAGAAAACTAGGGTTCTTGATGAAGTTTTGATCCAAATAAAGCCCTTGGTTGATGAATTATTGGTTTTAGAACGTTAACAATGTTGTAGGATGGTTGTATGATGATATTATAACGTTAAATTAGAATTTCATGCATTATAATGAAGTTTTGGGACGAGTTGAGAACTGCAAAATGAAGCAGTCCGTAGCCTACCTGGTGCGATCGATCGATCGACACTCATCAGTCGATCGATCGACACTCATCAGTCGATCGATCTACCACCATCGATCGATCGAGGTTCAAGGTCGATCGATCGACCTTCCCAGAATGAGTAAAATTTCCCCCAGTTAAATTTTAATGATGTTAACCTTTAGAAAATATTATTGGAGACTTTATGAATATCCTTAGACTTAAGGAAGACCAGTAGGTATGTTATAAAATTTGGACCTTAATTAGAATTCAATTTGAGGAATTATTCTAAAAGCTAATGAAATTCGATGAGTGAGATAATATTAGGGTTAAAAGAGTAAATTTGAATAAATTGATGAAATGAGGTTTGGGGCAGAAGTAAGGACCTTAAGACTAATGATGTTATATGTGGGAATAATAGGAAACTTAATAGTCCCTTTGAGATAGGTTTTAAGTACAAGAAACTATGACGTGAGATGTGTCGACAGTCTACACTTTATATTATCGGAAGACTTAAAATGTATAAAATTGGAATAATGGTATAAGGATGTAGAATGTACCTTTATTAACATTGAGACATCTAAGATGTGTGAATGCTTAGTATATGATTTTTGTGTATGACATACCTACCATACTTGCTATCACGGGAGGTTTACGTTCGCTTAGGGCCATCTAATCCTTGTGTGCCCGGATTTAGTTTGGTACCTAGAGGACATAGTTCAAGGGAATGACTTAATTGTGAGTTATTAAGCCAGCTGACTATGGAACGTAGGTATGTACGTGACCATGGATATGTTGAATTATGTTCGCCTCCATTTTTGTGTGTGGTGTTTATTCTAACAATTCCTGAGAGATTCGGAATTTGTATTCCTTATGTACGTGATGTACCGGGATGGATAGCAGAGTATGTGTGCACCGCAGCTTAGCCTTGGGGTGCTTATATTGTATATTTATGATGTGAATAATATACGGTTAAATGAAATGGAATTGTTATGTTTAATTATGAGAATAATTTATAGTAACTCCTTGAGAAGATAAATAAAGGGATAACCTCCAGTAAACGGTAATGCTAATAATTGATAATCCGAGTTCAAGTAAAGCTATCTATTAAAGTGATAACATCGGGAATTCATATTGTGAATCGAGTAGTTGGGTTAGAACTTATGACGGTCTAGTTAGAGATAAATAACACATGAATGGGTATAGGAACGTTAGGAGTGCACAGTTAGACGAGAGGGGAGTATTTCATGTGAGATCACGTCCTAACATGTATTTTGCATTCATTGTTTTAAATGTTATTAAAGCACTTGCTGTTTTTAAAATACTCTCCATTTTCGGGCTCTGACCCGTTTGCTTTCAAATCTACTTTTTGTAAAAACCTTTTTAGGTGCCCAGCCACAAGGACACCATGCATAGTATTTCCAGTCAGGTGACGAGTTGTAGCTGTTGTGGAAGTTACAGGGCCTTGCTAGTAGACGCTTCATTTGCCTTGACTCTATATTCAGATTTCATCAGTTGTAGGGCATGTAGCCCATTTCTTTTAGAGACATTTCATTTCTTTCAGTTATTCAGACTTTTGGTTTGTAATTAATTGAGGATGCAGACTTATTTTATTTCTTTCCATTTTGGGATTGTTGTGAGGAGTATTTCCTCTAGACTCATTTTTACTTGTTGATTTACTATAGTTGGACTTTATTGTAAATGGTTATGTTATCCTTTACATTTCACTTATTGCATGTTAATCAGAGTTAACTTAAAATTTGGCAACTCACTTTTTAAATACTAGGTGGTTAGTAATCATTAAAATGTTTTCGACAGTGATGCTATTAACTGAACCAACTTGGCATTTTGTATTAATTTAATAAAGGAGTAGCTACCCGGTATTTAATTAGTCGGGGTGTCACAGTTAGATCCATAGATCGAACTACGTGGGGATGTCGTTCAAATGACAGGGAAAATTCATTCTAATGACTTAAGAATTTCTCAATTCCAACTCAAATAACATTATAAAACCAACCCAAAAATATGAATATATGATATAAGCCCCCGTCAGTACGAAAACAGTAACAAAAACTGACTAAAAAACAAACATGAGTTACACGTCAACATAGTATCAATGTGACTAAACATGGGATGGAACGAATGGGTGTAACTAACACAAATGAATCATAATCCAAACACAAAGATACGTTCAATAGGATCTAATTGGCCGCTAAATATAATCAAACTATGTTTTAGCCATATGTGACAATTAAACTTTGAACTTAATAAACCAAATAAACCCACCGCACACAAGTCTAGAATTTTAACGATTATACCAAATAATAACATCATGACATGACTTTTTCAACCTAGTACTTATTGTGCAAACCCATTGATCTTAAACTAAACTCCCTCAAACATAAATGATAATTCTTTTCTAATTCATTTTTTCTTTTGAAGATCTATTTTCTCTTTTTAAGAGATTTCCTATTGGCCTTTTTTGGCATACAATTGATCTTTTTAATGCCTTGATTTTTTCTTGGGCTCTTTTAATTGGTGGCTTTCATGACGAGTTCACATGCCTCTCGCATCCCTTTCCTGTGCACACTCATAATTTTCTCAATATGCAATTTGAATCCTTACAAGCAATGGTTCTTATATGCACAACTCCCCCCTAAGTCTAACATGCATATAGATGACAAGATTGAGAGGACAAATTCTTACCAAACTCAAATATGCATGAGAAGTCAAACATTCAATTAAGCTAGTGCGTGTGTGTGATGGCATATACATAGTCGAATCTAAATGCACATCAACTTCGAGATAACCCCATTAGGAAAATGGTTAAGATCAATCTATGAATCCAAAATCATGACCAAATGCATTAGCCACATGGAAATATGGAATGAAGGGGGTCCAAGCACACCAATATGCCACATCAAGTGTAAACTCACGACACAAAAATTGAAAATCTTTTTGTGTTTTTGAAGAATATTTTTTACCCCCAAAAAAAACATTTTTTTGTTTTTAAAAAAAAAATATAAACCAAAAATCTTTTTGTATTTTTCAATAAGACTCAATAAAAGAAAAATAAAATACAAAAGAGTCATAACACTAGCAAATATGTATCATGAAGCAAAACTAGCATATGACAAATATGCTAGCACAATCATCCATAAGATCAATCATGAGAAGTATCATGTGTAAGTAAACTAGAGTCATGAAGTCTAATTACTAAAGCCTCTAAGTCTGATTTCCTAACCCATGTAGGTGTGTAACGATGCATGGGGGTTTTAGAAACCGAAACGATTTTATTTTTAAACTTCCTAGGAGCATTTTTTAGGTCATAGAAAAAAGGTCTAAGGTGACCCTTCCTACCAGAATGAGTGAAAATGTAAACACGACGAGGGATGTTACCTAAATGTGGACCTATCCTAACGTTCCTAGTTGGCTCTCACACAATAATGGTGTTGGCTTTGGGAATGGGAGCAATACGATCATTGAAGCCTATACCACACCTATCATCTTTAATTTGGGCGGTGCCTAAAATCCGATCCAACTTTTTCGACGTATCGTCCAAATCAAACTTAACCTTACTTGAGTCTCTCAATCTCTCCTATTATAGACTCAAGTAAACACATAGACTCATCAAACTCTAGAATCTCATTCTTCATAGCCTCCATCAAACTACGAAGACTATCTCTCTCACCCTCAACATAATCTAGTTTCTCCCTAAGAGTCTTATCCCATGCCCTAAGATCCTCAATTAATGCATCATTATTTTCTATGGCACGTTCTTTAACCTAGCATGTAACTTCAAGTTTGCCTTCTTCACCTGCACTATTTCTTCATACAATTCACGAAAGGCAACTTGTAACTCACTCTACTCTACATCATCCTCACTCTCTTCATCCTCACTAACTTGGGATTCACTCACAATGGCCTCGGAAGTGTCATTCACATGAGTATATTCATGAGAAGGTTTATCTTCGTCGCTCAAATGACAAACCATGAACGCGGTGTAGTTGCACTCACTGGGGGAATCCTCTCCCTCTTCTGGATCACTATCACTAAGGATGGCATTATATGCTATTGGTTTTTTTCCCTCCTTCTTAAGTACAGTGGGGCACTCTGCTACCTTATGACCATAACCCGCACAACCATAACACCTATCCGACTCATGCCTCTTATCATTCTCACTTTGATTCTTAGGGACGTGATCGACCTTGTTGTTCTTGAATTTCTCAAGTCTTTTTGCATCTTTCGATTGCTTTTAGAACTTAAGAAACTTCTTAAACTTCTTTGCCAACATGGCCACATCTTCGAAATAGGTGCAGATTCAATGTCCAAAGCTTTAGTTTCCTCCTTCCTGGATTTCAAAGATATGCCCCATTCTTTCTTCGGCACTTGCTTGGAGGTAAGCATGTCAAGATCATAAGTTTACAGGTCACCTACAAGTTCTTCTAGTTTCGTTGAGTCAAGAAAACACAAGGAGTTTAAAACATCCACCTTTGGATAAAATCTAGCGAGAAATGACCTTAAGATTTTCTTTATGACTCGGTTGTCGGGTATTTTCTCTCCCAAGTTAACGATGAGTTGACAATATTGGACAATCTACCGTAAAACTCATCAAACGTCTCACTTTCTAACATCTTAATCATCTCAAATTAGGTGGTGAGGTTTTGGAGTTTGGAAGCACTAACAATCCTAGTTCCCTCATGAGTAAGTGCATGAACATCTTATGCCTCTTTAGACGTTTCAAACATCATAATACGATTATACTCTTTCGGGGTGTCAGATGAGGAAATAACATTTAAACTTTTAGAATTATATTGCGCAAGTTTGCATTCGACATCGTTCCATGACTCAACAGGTTTTAAATGAGTGGCCTCACCCTCTCTCATGACTGGTGGAGTCCAATACTTTTCTACCACTAACCAAACACTCTCATCTATGGCCTTAAGTGCACACTTCATACGCATCTTCCAATAAGCATAATTCGACCCATCAAACATAGGCATTTTAAAGCCATCATACATACTAAAATTCATACCTAAAGACACACGGGATCACTCACAATAAAATAGTGTTTCTAGATCTAATACCAATGTGTAAAAGCGGGGTCCCTTTTTGGTGTGTGCTTTGGGTGAAAACAAATTTTTTCAAAACTTTTTCAATTTTAATATGCACCAATTTTGTGAACCAAATTTTAATTAGTTGCAATTTTATTTTCTTAATCCCTAAACATGCATCTAATGATATAAGTAGATAAAGTAAAGAAAGCTCACAAAAACAAGTCGACATACGAGGAAACCACTAAGGGAAAAACCTCGAACGACCCAGGCCAGACAATCACTATGATACGAAAATTACAAAGGAAGACTTATAGTCTTAATCAACGACTCGATCCCCACAAGCCTTGAGGCCTCTTCTTCTTTTCAACCGCTCCTCCATAGTACAACGTAGGAGTCCACATACACAAGGTCCACAACACATGAGTCCACGCGTATCTCGGTATCCACCGATACAACCTTATTAATCGTTAATCAGCAAGTACGGAGTCCACCGCACGAAATAAGTTCTTAGAATGATGAAGAATTAAACGGTGGTGCAAACAAAAGATCTCTATGACATATGGTTATGTAAACTCGGATCTTATAAACACAAAGGATGTTTTTACTTTTGAAAACTTTGGTAAACAAACTACAGAAAACGTATATGTTATGTTTTCTTCTGTATGTTCTGCACCTTTATTTTTCTGAGTAAAAGACGCCTTATATAATATTTTTAAGGTGGCACATCATTCTAACTAAACAAGCAGGCCGTTTGAATGAACGTAGCATCTCATTTGAACGAGAATGCCATGTCATTTGAACGACAGTAATATGTCATTTGAATGACAGATAAAGTCGTTTGAACCATGTAAAGTGAAAGGAAAAGTTCATACGACTGTAAACTTGAGATAACTCAGAAAAAACATTTTAAGATTAGTTTTTAAATAAAATAACATCCTTAGAAAAAATTATCGAGAATTTGTAAAGCATTATGCATTCATACCTGAGAGAATCTCGGAAATCAATGTGAAGATGTGAAACGTGCATCCAAAACTCGACATGAGCTATCTTTAAAGCTTGGCCTCTACGTCTTCAATACAATGTCATAGGCTTAATGAGAATCGTGATAAGTAAAATCTATCATATGTCTCAAAGTGGTTTTTGTCCGGAATAATGCTAATACATAAAAATTGACACTATTTGGAAATTTGTCCTTATAGTAATCTACTTAGATCTTTCACTTCATATCTCCTTCAACGGTTAAAGTGAGTGTGGCCAGCACGTCTCGGTGACTATTATTCCCCCTTGGGAATTGTTGCACTTATGCATGCTTGAGTTGAGCGACTAACTGATGGGCATATTCCAGGTATACCTCCATACGTTCATCCCTAGCATTATAATCGCCTGGTATCTAATTTTATACCAACCTTGAGTCGCAAGAGATGTCAAGGTGGTAAGCGTCCAGGAAAAGTACCTTTTTAAACCCACCAATCAAGGCTTCATATTCTATTTTATTATTGGAGGCTTCAAATCCCAAGAGAATTTTTTGTTCAATAACAGTTTCCTTCGGGGATACCAATACTATTCAAACTCCTTAACCCGAAAAATTTGAGTCTTCATCAATATATAGGGTCCCCCTCTTCATTCGGTTGTTAGATAAATTCTTCATTTTTGGTGGTCGTCTCCACCATTTTCTGGTCGCTAGAAAATTCAGCGATAAAGTCATCTAGTACTTGCCCCTTTACTGAGGTCCTGGGCTGAAATATAATGTCTAACCTCCTTAATTCCATCGAACACTTGGACATCCATCCAGACAGGTCGGCCTTCCTAAACATAGCCTTTAGAGGGAAGAAGATTAGAACAATGATCGTGTGTGCCTCAAAGTAATGTTTTAACTTGCGGGAGGCTATTACCAGTGCATATATAAGATTCTCTAACGGGAGTTACCTCGTTTCAGTGTCGGACAAGGTTTTGTTTTCATAATAAATGAGAACTTGATTCTCATTCTCCTTACAAATCAGAGCCTAACTAATCGCATTACTTAACACCGCCAGATATCAATAGTGGTGGTCGACCCAAATACTTCTTTATTTCTTTAAGTACCTGCATGCATTCTCTATTCCATAGTTCCTTTATTTCTTCCCTTAGTGCTTGGAAGAAAGGTCGGCACTTCTCTAAAGATCTTGATATGAACCGATTGAGCGCGACGAGCATGCTAGTCAGCTTTTGCACCTTGCACATAATGTTTGGGTTTGAACCTTATCGATGGCTTCAATCTGGTCAAAGTTTGCCTTAATACCCCTTTGACTGACTAGGTATCTGAGAAACTTTCTTGATTTTACCCCAAAGGATCACTTAGCCGCATTCAGATCTATTCTATAATAGCGAAGGACTTTAAAATCCATTTCCAAGTCCGCGAGGTAGTGCTCTTTCTTCTTGCTTTTCACGAGCATGTTGTCTATGTATACCCTCGTCGTATTTCCCAATTGCTCGTTGAACATCTTCATCGTGAATATCTAATAGGTTTCCCAATATTCTTTAATTTGAACGACATCACCCTATAGCAGTATAGCCCTAGCGTGGTGGTGAAGAAAGTCTTTTACTGGTCGAGGGCAATTAGTGGGATCTGATGGTATCCAGTGTAGACGTCGAGGAAGTTTATATGTTCATGGTTTGCGGTCACGTCGACCAGCTAGTCTATCTTGGGCAAAGGAAAACTATCAATTGGACACGCTCAATTCAGATCAGTGAAGTCTATACAGACTCTCCACTTTCTGTTACTTTTTTCACGACCACTGGGTTTTACAACCACTCGAGAAATCAAACTTCCTTGATGGATAAGGCATCTAGAAGTTTCCCCACTTCCTCTTCGACTAACCTGGTTTTCTCAAGTGCAATTTGTCCCGCCTTTTAATGTGACATATTACTTATGGATTTATTCCTGTCATACGATTTCCATGTAAAAACATCCTGATTGCTTTTGAAGAAAATAATTAATTATTCCTTATCTTCGTTAGTAAGCGAGGTTCTAATCAAGAACTTCTTCTCAGGCTGGTCATCATCAAATACCACCTCTTGAAGATGCTTTATGACCCGATCGGTAGGGGAAACCCTAGTTTCCTTAATACCATATCGCCCATACTTTAGTTGCTAATTGGAGGGTACGAAGCTCTCTATTGGCTTCGCAAATTTCTCCTTTTTCTTTTCATATTTCTGTTAGATAGAAGTTATGAAACACTATCGAGCAAAGTCCTGGTTTCCCTGAATTTCCATGATCCCCTTATCAGTGATGCATTTTGCCTTCTGATGGAAGGTGGACGACACTGCTCTCATGGCATGCAAGCACCCTCTGCCGAGTATAGCATTGTATAAGGAATCTCTATCCATCATGAGGAACTCAATGAGCTTAGAGATTCCACCTTCTCGGAAGAGGAGAACGACCTTCCCAATGGGCAAAGTTATCCTTCTTATAAAGTTGAGCAGGAGTATTATCGCTTTCTGCAGGTCTTCCACGTGCAGATTCGACTAGTTGAATATCTTGAGGTATATTACCTCCGAGGAGCTCCCTGATCCACCAATAGCTTGTCCAAATCCCAATTATTGACCTTGAGAGGGATTATATGAGCATCATGATGGAGATTCCTTACTCCGACTAGATCATTATTAGTGAATATAATGTGCATTTAATAATTAATATCTTGAGGTCGTCGGCGTTTACCCGCATTGGGCTTGGTTGGGTCGATCTAAAATGCCTCCCTTATTGATGTAAGTTTTTCATTTCCATCTTGTGGGCATTCCCCTTGATTTTCTTTGGGTTTGACGCTCCATGAATCACTGCGAATTCATGAGCCAAATATTCATATAAAATGTTATCTGGCTTTAGGTTGCCCACGGGTTTTGAGCTCCCATGGATTACTGTGAACTCGGGCCCCAAGTCCTAATCTAATACATTATCTGGTTTCTGGTCGCACATAGGTTGTGTTTGACGTTCTTTCTTCTCTACGAAATTATTGAGGTGCCAGTATGGGCCAATTCCTTGAGGTGGGATTTGAGTGCCTTGTAATTTTCATTCTTGTTGCCGTAATCATTGTGATACACACAACTCAGTGTCGTATTTCTCTTTTTAGGATCGATGATTATCTTCTTGATCCACTTGAAGTACTACCGACCTCTGATTTTGTGGAAGATCTTCTAGATAGGTTTAGAGAAAAACGTGTTGATGGATTTAAAATCTTTCTCGGTATCCTTATTCTCGGTACCCTTCCGCTCTTCGTTCTAATTTTCCCTTATTTTTTGTTCGCCCCTTCTCTATCCCCGTTCTTGGGTTACTTATATCAATCTCCTTCCTAACCAACTTCAGTTATCGTGTCTTCAACCTTGATGTATTTATGAATCCTTGCCATAAGGTCTTCGATAATAATGGCCTAACACTTAGTGAGAGACTTGTAAAGTATGGAGCTTCTCTATTATAGAATCTTTAAGGAAACAACTACAACTTGCTCGATGTAATCTTCCACTTCTTTATACACCTCCCAGTACCTTCTAGTGTACTTATGGGGTGTTTCCTGAGAATCGTGAGAAGTGAATCCATCCGTTTAGGATGGAGATGAACCTAGCCGCGAAGGCCTCATCTAACTGTGAGATGAACCTAGCCGCGAAGGCCTCATCTAACTGTTTGAAGGAGGCGATCGATCAATGTGGTAAATTTTTGAACCATTTCTGGGAAGTGTCTCTAAGACTGGAGGGAAATATTCGACACATCAAGCCTTCATTGGCGTTCTATAGCATCATCGGCCAGTGATATTGCTTGATGTGATCAGTGAGATTTGTCTTCTTATCATAGATCTTAAATTTTTGGGCACTAAATTTCTTAAGAGTCTCAAACTTCTCTATAACCTAGTTGAAGGGAGGCTTCATCTGACAGATAAGGGCTCTACTCGCAAGCTCCTTAGTCGTGTGAGCCCCTTGAGGGGTTGTGCGTCTATCCACCTCTCTTCAACTAAAATAGCGGAGCTTTTTGTATCCTCGTCACTTATCAAAGCATGGTCTCCTCTCAAGAGACTTCTTGCAAGGAGGGGATTCCTTATGTCGATGAGTGCTCCTTCCTCGGCAGTGAGACATGCTTGCTTAGGGGATAGGAGTTTTAAATTTGTGCTCACACTTGTGTTTCTACCTATAGGCTTCCCTTTCTAACTTCTTTAGTCACTATTGGAGCGCATCATTCTGCTCTTATTGGTGCCTATTGGCGACCCTATTATCTCGGAGGTGCTTTTCATAATTATTAATGAGCCTTGAGATCTGGGTAGATCACTTGACCTCATCACTGTCAACCATTTTCTCCTCACAAGGAGGATACTACGCATAAGAGTATTGGTAATAATTACCAATCTCGGACCTAACCCTCTGGGACAGAGGAGATGACTCAGGGACTTCCTGGTCATTGTGACTATTGTAGTTTAGGGGATATCCCTTGGAGTCCCTATGATCGTGTTGCTGATGGCCCTACTAGTCATCGAGATTTTTGTGATCTTGGTTGCGTGAGTGAGACATATCAAAAGATTGTCTAGTAGCAAAGAACTTAGACCGTTCGCACATATGATGCCAATTGTAGGTGGTAATTTCCTACGAGTAATGATAGTCAATGCACATAAGCCAAACAAAAGTGAATGTAACATAAAGTAATGAAATCACACACAACACAAGATGTACGTGGTTTGACAATGTGCCTATATCCATGGGTTACTAGGGTTTATTCTTTATTGCTTTAGAGAACTAATTAGTTGAGTTGTAGTATTATTCGAAGTTATAATATTTCATGCCCCCTCAAGGGGGGGAGTGTTTACATTTATAGAAGATCTTAGGAGAGTCATAAGTTTCGTCAATAAACATCGCTAAGAGTTCGAACCTATCTCTTATCGTAATCAGACATTACAAGTGATTGACTCATATGAGTGTTCTCTGACTTGGACTCTTCATCAGTTAAAGGCGCGTGGCTTGAGCGCTTGTGTCGATCACATTTATGTGTAATTCTAGACCCCATAATAGTTTTTAATGCGAACACACTGACAAATATTTGGAAAAAAGTAAACCTTTGATGGCATTTGAGTTAATATGATTGCATGAATTCGGTACTGGTTTTGCGAGCGCATAAGTATAATGCATCCGAAATGATTGATATCATACTCCAAATTTATGAATTGGAATTTGCCAAAATTGAGTGCTGAGTTGGATGAGCGCATTTTCTTAATATGAAATGTTACATTCTAGGAAAATCATCTAAAACATCCTATTTTAGTTGGGTATGGAAAAAAAATAACTAGTGAATAAACACACGTGTGCTAGTTGTCTTTAAATTCGCTAAACATTGTGATTATTACATATGTTTATTGAAAATATGCAACACATGATATTTGTATGAACTATATTGTCAACAATAAGTTTGGTTAATGTACATTTTCATACCACCAAGAATTATTAAATGACTATGGAAATGGAATTGTGCAACCACGTTTGTAGTGTATTGTAAATGACTGCTGAATAAGAAACTTTAAACTAAGTTATTGATTGTGTTGTCGTGTATATATCATATAGTATAATTTTACTGTTTGAGGTGCCATTCCTAATTTCTTTACTATATGCAACACGATTAGATGTCATCATATTTACTAAAACATTGTATGAGTTTAAAGGGGAAAAAAGAAAAATATGAAAAATATATTTGCGAAATCATCTTAAATCTAAGCACGAGTTCCCTTATTGTTAGGGTGTTTAAATTTAAACAAAGGCATTACCTCTATTAATGGAGATAATTTAACAGTCAAAGTGATCGCAACAAAGAAGGAATAAACTTAGTTGGGATAGAATAAAGACTTTTGTATTAAATTTTAGACAATAATGAACACAAATGATTGCTAATAAATGAACCTCCAAAGCGACCAACTATAGGGAGAGAGAAGCAAGTACTCTAGACACACCCTAGGTAGGAAGCGCACACACCAAGGTAATCAATGATGAATATAAGTGTGTATTAAATTCTTATGTTCTTAGTGAAAGGTTGAACAAAATCATTGATGCCCAAAAGATATGAAAGATCTGGTAATAAATATGTCTTAAAGTTTTGTTTGGCTCAAAACTCTCGTCTATTTTGGAATCTGATCCCTCCAAAAGCCCTCTTTGGTTGTATATATAGTCTATAAAGGACATTCGATAAATCTTAGGGGCATTAAATGGTAAGTCAAACCATTATGCCTCCATGTCACTAGCTTTGAATGCAAAGTTCTGCCACCATGCTTCCATGTCATTAGTATTAAATGTAAAGTTATACCACCATGCTTCCATGTCACAATCATTAAATGATGGGAAAAGACTTGAGTGACTAGCTGTGTGTTAGGCGGTTGCCCACAGGTGGTAGTGCGCCAAATTGTTAACCAATGTTTAAGCCCCATGATTAATTCAAGTTTTGATTGTAAGTATGGTAGGCCAACGTCACTAGGATATTTGTGGAAAGATCTTTGTTACGCTGGATAAAGAACACCTGTATAAAACCTAGTGGACAAGGAAACTCATGGTTGCCCAGATAGTGCTCCCTTGGATGATGCTCTTTTGGATGAGCTAATATTTTACCTTGTGTATCTAAAGAGGTTAAGCCACGCCTTAACTTTTCTTTCCTTCTCAATCCTCCAGACTAGTTCCCTCGTAGGTTCCCTAAGTGAGGTTGTTCGATAGATAATGAAAGTCTCCCAAGTAGCTCAGACGTGGTCCCTCGCAAATACCAAATAACCTCACCAACTTTTACAATATGTATCATAAATACACATAACATAAGTAAAACAAAATATAAAGGTTATTCGAATAGTTCCTTAGGAAAAAGATTCCTACTTGCTCCTTCTATTGTTTGGAATGGTTTTCTTGTTTCCTTTGTACTTGCTCCATCTTCCTCTATACTTTCTCCGGCTTTCTCTGTGTTTGCTCTGGCTTCATACGTGCTTGCTCCAGCTTCCTCTGTGCTTGTTCCAACTTCCTCTATCTTCGTTCGAGATAGCTTATAAACAAGTTTTCTTGACTCCTTACACTCCTTTGTAATGTCACTAATCTTTGTTGAATCCTTATCTAGTATCTTATCTCATTTCTTAATGAGGGGGATTATATCTAATCAAGGGTTTATCTTTAACCCCCCCGTACATTTTCCCCTTCGTAGAGAAATTTGTCATGGGGAAATAAATATCTATATGAAATACCTTGCTTAGAAAAACCTCCACTATGACAAACCTCTTCTCATGTGAACTCAAAGGAAATCTGTGACTTTCCATCATCATTGTAAATATGATAAAACTACTCATGAATAAGTTTGATCTATGGGATCTCAGTGCAAACAAGCTTGATCCGTGGGAACTCATCACGAATAATATTGTCTAATAAAAAAATTAAAAACTGGATTTTGAAGAACTGTGAAACCCTTAATTTACCAACAAGTTACCTCTATTAAAGAAAACATACCTGGAAAAAAAGATCATGAAGTGACAATGACCGGAAGACAAAAAATGCTCTATACAAGCGTCAAAATAAACAAAAAAGATAGGAAGGTAAAATTACCCTACTTCAAACCAAAATAAACTTTTCAACCCTCCTTACCCCCACCTCTGCTTCCCAATCTGATTAAAATGATAGCTTGCCCTTTACTAGTAGGAGTCTATTCTCTTTTGACACGTGCTAATAATTAATGCTGGAGTCCAATCATCTGACATCTTTGCCGCCATTTTCCATGTGGAGAGTTGGGGTGAAGTGGGAAATCAAAACATCAACCATCCAAACAGCTAGTTCCCAACCATTTAAATAGCCTAATAATTGGCATTATCTAAACCTTTTAAATCTTTCTCCATTAAAACTCAGAGCTTAAGGTTTTCTAGAGAGAGAAAGTTCCATTTGCCCCAATAAACTCACTGAAAACCACCACAAAACCAATCTCCACCACTGTTTTCTTATCGCCTCTAGTTAAGTGGTGTTTACAATTCATTTCGTCCATTCTAACCTTTATTAACATCAATGACCTCCTCCAACCACCAACTTAAAATTTTCGGCCATATTTCTGTCCAAGCCCTAAAGGCCCTAAAGGCGGCGCGTCAAGCCCAAGTAGAGTTATACCATTATGCCCCCTACGATGGAGAAAATGATAAGTTTATTGAAGAGTGCAAAGTTTTTTCCTACCAATTGAAGGCCAAAATTGATGCTCTCTCCTTATTAAATGAAACAGAGGAAAGATACTCATGGGGTTATCTCGCCCCAACTGGGGTTCTTTGTTTGAGGTTGGAACGTAAGGACTTTCCTTACTCCAACATTGATTTCTAATCTCTTAGAGGATCTACATAAGGCTTTGTTGCCCGATCAACTTATATTTACGAAACATATACTGGAATCCTTAAAAAGGTGGGTCTTCTCAACACTTGTTGGTTTGGGGACTTCACTTTGTCAAAAGAAAAATCGATCCCTCTACTTATTGCTCTCTAGGTGAAACCACATGCCTCACGCTTTCATTGCTGCTTGGGGTGAATTCACAATCACCCTTGAAGATGTTTGTGAGCTAATAGGCCTTGAGCCTTATGGCGACGCCACTCATAACTATGAAGCTCTTGAGCCTTATGGTGACATCACTTATAACGATGAAGCTCTTGCTCGAATTTCATAATAGCCACTATTGTAGCTCTTTATTCTAAGTTTAAGGACAAGCTCACCATACTAAGTAAAAAAAAAGGCAATGTGACATGTCAATGAGATGGCTCATGCATTTTCGGCCATCTTAACTTAATAAATTCAGAGAGTGGCTCAAAACTCCACCTACTTACCCTTTAGTGAAACGTTATGCTCTGAATGAGCTTGGGCTAAAAAATAACTCAATAGTAGTGTAACACCCCGCCTAATTAAATACCGGGTGATAAGTCCTTTATTAAATTATAATCAAGGTGAACGGTTTGTTCATTCTTAGCATCGCTGTCGCAAAAATAAATTTTCCAATTTAAACACCCTAAATAATTAAGCTAAGTGTCAAAACCATTTAAAACATTATTTCAATTTATTAAATCCAATTATGAAATTCTTTAATAAGTAACAGTTTGAGATTCACACAATTATTAAGACTGGAATTAAACACCCATGAATTTAATCATTCAGATAATCCAATACCAACTTTAAAACTACAAAGGAAAACCACCCTGACAGTAATTAAATCCCAAAGAGTAAAAAAAAATGCTAAAGATAAATGAACATAATCTCTGACAAATCCAACTGAATAAGAAAACGGGTAATACATGGCCTATCTAATCAGGACTAGAATGAAAGTAGATTCAACATCGAGGTCGTCTAAGCAATGTCCTGCAACTCCCACATAAGATGTAGCGCGTCCTGTCCAAAGAATCTACGCAAGACGCCCCTGTGGCTGGGCACCTGAAATATATACATATATATATATATACAAGAGAAAAGAGATAACAGGAAACGGGTCAGAGCCCTAGTGTACAGTTTAAAATTAGTTTAACAAGTATTTAAAATGCTTACCTGCTAATGCAACAACCATGTTAGTATGCGACACTCTCTTGAGAATTCTCACCTCTCATCTAGTGTGCACGCCTACCGTACTAATAGATCTCATCAATTTCCCTATCTTATTCTCCATAAGGTTTTATCATGTGGAAAGTGAGGTTATGATATTTACTTTAGGAAATCATTCTCTTTAAGATTTCTTATATTATTTAAAACGACTCATTACCGTTATAAAGTTCCCGAACACTTATAATAAAGTTGAAGCATTTATTCATTACTTATCTACTTATACGCATAGTAGAAAGTTCTCATATAAATATAAGTATATATATTTGTCACACATATAATATATATACTAACAGTACCCCACATAAGATCTATGGTGCTGGCATACTCTGCTATCAACTCCCCGTATCACATAAGCTAAGGGAAATACTAGTTCGGAATCACTCTCGAACTGTATTAACACAAAACACATACAAATGGAGGCGAAGCATAGTTCCAAGTCATTAAGAGGTCAGCACATACCCTCACATCTCTTAGGACCGTCTGACTATCAATTAGATAGCCTGTACGAAGGAGTCCTATGTTCTAGGGTACAAGTCAATATCCCCCACAAAGGTCCCATCGAGATAAGACTGTCCCTGAGCGGTAACCTCTGTGATAGCAAGTAGCGCGGGCATGATTTTTACACATATACATAATATATGCACAATCACACAGTCATATATATAAATATTCACATTTTCTAAATTAGGTGCGCCCACGACCCATAATTATAATTATTCGTTCTTAGCGCATATACTCAATTATCCCGCATAACAGATTTGTCTCTTTTATTCTCATTAATAATTTATTTCATCCTTACTTCTCATCTCTCAAAGTATTCTATCTCACTAAGTATAATTTCAGTAGGCATGCTCTCACTTACCTTATGGTATAAATCCTAATTATGATTATCTCACTCCCGTGAACTTCAAGGTAAACTCACCGTCCCAAGTATTTAAAACATTCCACCTAAACAACTCCTAATAATTTTGTACTATTCTCGGTTCCTCGAATACTGGTTTTCCTCATTCAAATTAACCGTTTACTAAAATAGGGGTAAAATAGGAAATTCCCTAAAAATTTAGAAATCTCGCTCGACCCAGAATGGACCTCGCTCGAACGACTTCCACGTGTCGCTCGAACGACTTCGTGCGACATTGGCATCTCGCTCGAATGACTTCGCGCGACTACGCGCGAACTGGACTGTTTCGTCTTCAACCTTTGGCTGCCTCGTTTTTCACCATTTTTAAGCTTAAAAACCTCTACAGTTTAATCCCCAATGCCTCATCTTCAATCCCAATCAATAATAACAAGGTTATATATTATTCATAACCTTCTAGAATCATTAATTCGTCCAGAATCATTAAGATTACATGAAATCTCCAAATTAATTCATAAGAACCCTAGTTTCCAAATTTTCAATTAAAAAACCTAACCAACCCCAATTCGTTCATCAATATTATTTCCAATTTCGTGATAAAACCTCTACATATGATAAAAATTCAGGCTACATAGATTCTCCCTACAACACATACGAGTTTTCTTCTAAAACATATAATTCTTCAATTAAAATACATGATTTTCATTCCTAGACTAACATGGAAGGAACATTAACTAGAAATCAGCAAGATAGATACTTGCCTGGAATTTTTTTTTCCTGATTTGTGGAAGAAAGTGGTGTGGTTGTGTTCCTCGTCGCGCGATCTACAATTTGGCGGTGACGGCGGTGCAAACGACGGAGTTTTTGGCCCAGAACTCCTTGGAAAGCTTCTCCACTTCTTCTCCAATGGTCGTTCTTTGGTTTTGCTTGTGTTAACCCTAGATGAAAACCCCTAACATCTGATATAACTACTGGAAATTCGTGGGTTTAATTACCCAAAAATATAAAATGTCTAATATACCCTTCCGGGAAGTCAATTAGGCCTAAAAACACCACGAGACCCAAACTAAATCCCTGGGCATACTTTTTTGACTATCTCGACCCTTCCGGACACATTGGTGTACTCGAAATGACTATACGGGCGACTTATAATTTATTCACTTTTAATAATAATAATTTAGTCCCGACACGACACAGACGCGTCTTGACTTAAATTTTCATAATTGCCATTTTATTCACTCGTGATAATTTTAATAAAATCAATCTTATATATTACTTTACTCAATTAGTAATATTCAACAAATTCCCAATAATTACCAACTCTCGTCACGCTAGTAAATAATAAATAATTTTTTGAATTAATATTAATTTAATTTATCTCAATTAAATTTAATGCATCCCTAAATTTAAAAGCCACAAAAAATACGGGGTATTACATACTTCCCCCCTAATAACGGAATTTTGTCCCGAAATTCGGAAAATAAGGCCTACCTGGTAAAACAAATCTGGATACCTTATCCGTACGCAAACTATCTACATAGTAAGGCGTTCAATTACTATAGCCCCTCGCCTCGCAGTAAGCTTGTTTAACATTCTCATTAAATACACTTCACATTGTGCTCCTATTCGACCTCATTCGCATAAGACATGCCTATATATTATTGATTCCCATTATCTCAATATCATTGGGAGGCCGCACCTCACTACATGACAACTACTCGGATTTCTAAACACCAAACTCCCATTCTGAGAGAAACCATACGAACATCTGACCGCTCTTGTTCGCCTAAAACAGTGGTGGAATCCTACCATAGTCATCCGACTCTAACTTAACCAATCCAAAATTTTGATTATCCGCCCATCTCTTAACATTCAGAGTGAGAAAGTTAAGTTTTTCCCACATCAAAACTTTAATAAGCATCCTGTTCACAATAAACAGGTACGCGTGCTCCCACGGAACCCTACCATTAGGTAATATCATCCCCCAATTACCGTACTATACTCCACTTGCTAGTTATAACCGTTGCGGAAGTGAAACGATCACAATGAATCCAAAATTACTTTCATGCGGCTCCACTAATCGTTAATCACCGTGCGCCTATTCCCCGGCTATGGGTGATACATCCTACTCAAATCAAAACGTTACCCCTGCTGCTTCCTGAAATACTATATTGAAGGTGGGATTAAAAAATTTCATCCCGGCTCAAAATAATACCGTGTAGGACCATGTACCGGCACGATCCTTCCTTTCAAAGGAAGACTGAGGAACACTAGTTAATATTGTAAATCACCCCAAAGGAATATCAATCACTTCCTTCTTGGGCGACTTGTTCCACATGTTCGAAGGAACTCTTGATCTTACCTTGAGGTTGGAAACTCATCCAAGAAAGTTTACCGACTTTACCGTCCTTTTCCATTATAGGAATTGCCGATAGCCACAAAATTCTCTGGTAGATCCTCTTGTTCCAATCGATTTCTATGTATAAGTAGTGAATGCGGAGACCACTCACTATGTCCTGCTCAACATCGACTTCTATTTGAAATGTCTCACATTAAGTGACACTTAATACTCCCCTTTTTCCCTTAGTGTATATCGAAAGTTCCGACCCGTGTACTTTTCTCCACAATGTACACTTCTGGACTTTTTATACCATACTAACATCATCACTTTTTGTATGCGCAAGTCGTTCTCACATTTGAACAATTACAACTCTGCTCCGAGTGTTCTCCATAATAATTAAATTCTACCCTCATCAAGGAATACCCCCTTTTAAATGGCTTCCCACAACCTCCTAACCAAGTTCGAGTGTGCTACTCTAATCGCACACGTATATATGGATTATCGTCCCTCATGCGACGCTTAATTCACTCTACCACTTCCACCTCGTTACGATAGTCCCACAAACATATATACCACACATCCATTCCCACGTCCCTTCAACTCGTACGATTCTAACATCAGCTAACCAGGATGCCCACATCTTGTAACACCCCGACCATCCGGGGAGAGCGAGCGGAGCGCTACTCATCGATAAAACTAACCAAATTTCCAATGCAACAAGGTATAGAGTATCTAAATCCCACAACAACAAAAGAGAAACTACAAATCTCCAATCTCTTCAGATAAGTGCAACAATTCTCTCGAATAATTACAATAACTAAAATAAATCACTAATGCTCTATATATCAAAATAAATACAAGTCTTCTTTCTTATATTAAAATTTTTCCCCAGATAATCCACATTAAAAATCATCCCAA
The DNA here is from genome assembly GCA_949130495.1 of Sambucus nigra. Classification (NCBI taxonomy): domain Eukaryota; kingdom Viridiplantae; phylum Streptophyta; class Magnoliopsida; order Dipsacales; family Adoxaceae; genus Sambucus; species Sambucus nigra. The sequence continues at coordinate 172,609,069 of OX422224.1, read as the reverse complement.
CTCTTTATTTCCCTTGTGTTCCGAATGCGATTACAACACTTGGGTACTCTAAATCACCCTAGGAGTCAAAATTTTAAATCCTCCTTATAATCGTTCCACTCCAAAACATTTGGTAATAAAACTTTTAATGCTTTCTTACCACACAACCAGCTCCACTGGCCTTAAATCATAACTCAACTTCCAACTTACAGATATAATTACCTGCTCCTATTATGATCGAGGTACCAAACTCATGGACTAATGACCGAACATCTCCCTATTTCCAACCTTATGCTAAGTTCCATGCGTGGGATGTCTCGCACAACGAAATCTAAACAAGGAACCCCCCGATACACTACTACCTAGCATTGTCAGTTATCGAAATTCGTTAGGCCCTCCGTCCATTGCATGTACCCCTTTATTCCGTCTCTTGACAGAAGAGTTACATCTCTTCCCGTAATTATACTTAACAACTAACATTTTGCCAATTGTACAATCATTCAATATTGGTGGTAATCACACTCCATAAACCTCGAATACATACACTCGGGGATCTCGAAATCCTGTCCCCAAACATATGGGTCCAACTCTTAACTCTCACATCTCTAAAAGATAGATATATCAATGCGCTCTTCCTATTACCAAGTCCTGAGCACTAAATATCATAATGAGTTAAATCTTTTCGCTCAACAGTAAACCTAATACATACTGAATCATAACAACAAAGTCCTTACACGCATCGGGATCAAACATCTCGAGCCAACTATTCCCTCCGAAGTCTCTAAAATAGATGATATAAGTGTGAGTCTGACCCTCTCGCAGGTGAGGCCTCGCCAGAATGAAACATGCGACACTAAGGCAACCACTCCGATAGCCTTGCAATAACTGCCTACTATTGTACTAACCATTACTACAAAGTTAAAATTAAGACAATATCATATTCATATATCACATCACTAAAATGAGTAATCTCCATAAAGTATATATAACACTATTAATACACACATTCATCCTCCTCGGATAGTACTAAAGATAATCCCGTTACACTAGGGAAAATATTCACAGAATAATAATGTTTATAGTTATACATATTAAACCCGTCTCACATGATACCTTAACAAAAACAAAATCTAGTGACTTGCTTGTGTCACATAAAACACGCCTTATCCCCCAAGGATAAAAGTTATACTTCTACCTTGCCAATCGCCTTGGCCAAACCTTCTTCTGGGCGAGACATCGTCACCAAACACATTTCCTATCCCGAAATGGCAGAGGCAACTCCTACCAAAAAATCTAGCATGCCAATAATGACATTGTGCTCAAGCATATCTTACACCAGTATTGACTGTAGGTAAAATGAAGCTACCAATCTCTATATCTACACCCCTTCAAATAAAGAAAATCAAATACTCATTCCACCAATGGTGAGTCTACGCACGACATCGTACTCTTCGCCATGACTAATAGCCCTAAGGCTCGTGCAAGATGAATAGTTGTAAAATAGTGCGGCACCCCAGTACCAAATAAAACTCAACCCATAACACCATGTATAGGAAACGTACCTTTTATCTCAGTTGGGGCCTGAGGCGCTGCTGCCTGGTGGACGTTATAGACACGTCCATACTGTAATTTCCTTTGCTGAACTAAGGCTACTGGGATGGCTGGTAGAGATGGCTTATGTGGTTTATTACGGGCACCCTGCTGCCGTGGGGCCCTATTCCTTTCTGGGCAATCCTGACATCTATGGCCATTCTTGCCACATTGGAAGCACCTACCTCGAAATTGTCTCATTTCACTACGTTGTTGACTAGTTTCACCTTTTCCTTGGCCTTCTTGGCCTTGCTGAGCAACTTGAGGAGAAACGATGTCAGGTTCAGGACAATCCCTCCACTTGTGACCCGGTTGCATGCATTTATAGTAGAGTCCTGAAATTTCTCGCTGGTCGGGTTGTAGTTTCTCCCCAGTCTGATTCGGACAAGATTGACATTTATGGCCGTCCATTCCACATTTGAAACACCTCTGTGTGACTTTATTCTTACCCCGAATTTGTTGGCCCTGACATTTTTGGCTCTCCACGTAAATTTTGTTACCCTTGGGGCCATTTTGGTCTTGAGGAGCTTGTTGCCGTAATTTTGGTGTCTTCGCATAATTTTCAACTCTAGTCATATCAAATCGACTAATCTCTTTAGGTCTTTTGCCTCCTCTAAGCTGCATACTGCGATGGTGGTACTATAAGACTGCAGTGGTAACTGCCTGTGCCACAATGCCTGCTAATTCGGCGGTTGATACCCTCTTCGGAGACACCTGAGGTGTGAGATGTTCTTGCTCACTAACTTCCCCAATGGCATTAACTTGTTCGTCTTGACGGTCCATCTGAAAGTTTAAAATAATCTGGATAAGTTTAATATTCACATCGACAAATCGCAGAAGCACGAATTTCCAACGCATAAAGATGAATACACATTCCTAATATTAGGGCTCTAAATCAAAGACGCTAAGCTGGAAACGAGATAAGCCGTACATATGGTAAAGGACACTAGAACCTGATGCTCTAATACCACCTGTAACACCATGCCTAATTAAATACATGGTGATCAGTCATTTATTAAATTATAATCAAGGTGAATGGTTGGTTCATTCTTAGAATCACTGTCGCAAAAATAAATTTTCCAATTTAAATACCCTAAATAATTAAGCTAAGTGTCAAAACCATTTAAAACATTATTTTTATTTATTAAATCCAATTATGAAATTCTTTAATAAGTAACAGTTAAAGATTCACACAATTATTAAGACTGTAATTAAACACCCATGAATTTAATTATTAAGATAATCCAATACCAACTTTAAAACTTCAAAGGAAAACCACCCTGACAGTAATTAAATCCCAAAGAGTAAAAAAAATGCTAAAGATAAATGAACATAATCTCTGACAAATCCAACTGAATAAGGAAACAGGCGACACATGCCCTATCTAATCAGGACTAGAATGAGAGTAGATTCAACATCGAGGTCGTCTAAGTAATGTCCTGTAACTCCCACATAAGTTGCAGCGCGTCTGGTCCAAAAACTCTACGCAAGACGCCCCTGTGGCTGGGCACCTGAAATATATACATATATATATATACAAGAGAAAAGAAATAACAGGAAACTGGTCAGAGCCCGAGTGTAAAACAGTTTAAAATTAGTTTAGCAAGTATTTAAAATGCTTACCTGCTAATGCAACAACCATGTTAGTATGCGACACTCTCTTGAGAATTCTCATCTCTCATCTAGTGTGCATGCCTACCGTACTAATAAATCTCATCAGTTTCCCTATATTATTCTCCATAAGGTTTTTTCATGTGGAAAGCGAGGTTATGATATTTACTTTAGGAAATCATTCTCTTCAATATTTCTTACGTTATTTAAAATGACTTATTACCGTTACAAAGTTTCAGAACACTTATAATAAAGTTGAAGCATTTATTCATTACTTATCTACTTATACGCACAGTAGAAAGTTCCCATATGAATATACGTATACATATTAGTCACACATATAATATATATACTAACGGCACCCCACATAAGATCTATGGTGCTGGCATACTCTGCTATCAAGTCCCCGTATCACACAAACTAAGGCAAATACTAGTTTGGAATCACTCTCGAACTGTATTAACACAAAACACATACAAATGGAGGTGAAGCATAGTTCCAAGTCACTAAGAGGTCAGCACATACCCTCACGTCTCTTAGGACCGTCTGACTATCAATCAGATAGCCTGTACCAAGGAGTCCTATGTTCTAGGGTACAAGTCAATATCCCCCATAAAGGTCCCATCGAGATAAGACTGTTCCGATGCGGTGACCTCCGTGATAGCAAGTAGCGCGGGCATGATTTTTACATAGATACATAATATATGCACAATCACACAGTCATATATATAAATATTCACATTTTCTAAACTAGGTGCGCCCACGACCCATAAGTATAATTATTCGTTCTTAACGCATATTACTCAATTATCTCGCATAACGGATTTGTCTCTTTTATTCTCATTTATAATTTATTTCATCCTTACTTCTCATCTCTCGAAGTATTCTATCTCACTAAGTATAATTTCAGTAGGTATGCTCTCACTTACCTTATGGTATAAGTCCTAATTACGATTATCTCACTCCCGTGAACTTCAAGGTAAACTCACCGTCCCAAGTATTTAAATCATTCCACCTAAACAACTCCTATTAATTTTGTACTATTCTGGGTTCCTCGGATACTGGTTTTCCTCACTCAAATTAACCGTTTACTAAAATAGGGAAAAAATAGGAAATTCTCTAAAAATTTAGAAATCTCGCACAAACCAGAATGGATCTTGCTCGAACGACTTCCACGTGTCACTCGAACGACTTCGCGCGACATTGGCATCTCGCTCGAACGACTACGCGCGAACTGGACTGTTTTGTCTTCAACCTTTGGCAGCCGTTTTCACCATTTTTAAGCTTAAAAACCTCTACAGTTTAATCCCCAACGTCTCATCTTCAATCCCAATCAATAATAATAAGGTTATAAATTATTCATAACCTCCTAGAATCATTAATTCGTCGAGAATCATTAAGATTACATGAAATCCTCAAATTAATTCATAAGAACCCTAGTTTCCAAATTTTCAATTAAAGAACCTAACCAACCCCAATTCGTTCATCAATATTATTTCCAATTTCGTGATAAAACCACTACATATGATAAAAATTCAGGCTACATAGATTCTCCCTACAACACATACGAGTTTTCTTCTAAAACATATAATTCTTCAATTAAAACACATGATTTTCATTCCTAGACTAACATGGAAGGAATATTAACTAGAAATCAGCAAGATAGATACTTGCCTGGAAATTTTGTTTCTTATTTTTGGAAGAAAGTGGTGTGGTTGTATTACTCGCCGCGTGATCTACAATTTGGCGATGACGGCGGTGCAAACGACGGAGTTTTTGGCCTAGAACTCCTTGGAAAGCTTCTCCACTTCTTCTCCAATGGTCGTTCTTTGGTTTTGCTTGTGTTAACCCTAGATGACGACCCCTAACATCTGATATAACTATCGGAAATTCGTGGTTTTAATTACCCAAAAATATAAAATGTCTAATATACCCTCCCGGGATGTCAATTTGGCCTAAAAATGCACCGAGACCCAAACTAAACCCCCGGATATACTTTTCTGACTATCTCGACCCTTTAGGACACATTGGCGTACTCGAAATGACCATACATGCAACTTATAATTTATTCACTTTTAATAATAATAATTTAGTCCCGACACGATACAGACGCGTCCTGACTTAAATTTTCATAATTGCCATTTTATTCACTCGTGATAATTTTAATAAAATCAATATTATATATTACTTTACTCAATTAGTAATATTCAACAAATTCCCAATAATTACTAACTCTCGTCACGCTAGTAAATAATAAACAATTTTTTGAATTAATATTAATTTAATTTATCTCAATTAAATTTAATGCATCCCTAAATTTAAAAGCCACAAAAAATACGGGGTATTACAAGTAGAAGTTTAATTTGATCTAAACACCATTAAGAAGGGTCCAACCCAGAAATTACCTCCCTTCGCACCGTTCAACGATGTGCCCCAAAAGGGGAAAAATAAGATTTTTGCCTCCATTGCTGATGCCACGAAAGGAAAGCTTCCTCTGCAGCTGGTTTATCTCAGGAGGAGGCTTACCTAAAATATCCTAGGTAATCCAAAAGTAAAAAAGGTGGCCCAAAAGTGATCGGGGTACCTCTAGAGGCCGTTTGACTACCTGCTCCAGATTTGGTGAAAAAGGTGCGTTTAGTAGCTGCTGAAATGCTAGCTTCAATCCCACTCCAGTTATTTCCCATGTTGATTTATCTAGGGTAACTGGGCAACCCCCTACTTATAATATTGTTACATCTCAAGTTCCTCAAAATAAAAGTTCTTCCATTGGTCAGACCAAGTATGGATATTCCATTCCTGCTCCTTCGCAACGCACAAAATATTTAAGCACCAAGACCTTGAGTAAAGGTGTGACAGAAGATTGTGTTGTCATCTAACCAAGTCCAACTCCCACGCCATTAGGTTCCTATGAATGTATAATTTTAGAACATAGTCCTATTGATGACAATGTGGTGTATGCTTCTATGCAACATGCTACAATGTAGCATATTATAAGGCTACATTCTCCAATGCTACCCACTTCTCCTATTGTATATGTAACTCCTTATTTTCGTACAAGTTCTTCAAGAAGAAAAAAATCTAAGTGTTGAAATTATTCCTCTAATACATTTTTTCTCTTTACACTTTAGGATTCCCTATTACTAGGTTATTCTTCATTACCCCAATGGGCCCTCAAATCCCAATCGTCGATGAACCTATCCCTAATCTAGCTACAGCTCCTCATTGATCGATGGTTAGGCTTACGTAATTAAGGAGTTATTCCTTTAGGCATGATTCCTCTAGTCGTGTGAGTGAGTAGCACAAAGGTAGTTAATGGAAGATGAAAATAACGGGGCAATCAGGTGGTGTTGGTTATTTTTTAACGACACACAAGTTACCATCTTCCGACATTTTACCGCCAGCTATGATTCCTCCAGCCAACTGGGAAGAGGTAACTTTTTTTTTTCACTGGAATTTTTTTAACTATTCCTCCTCAAAGTGTTATGTTGATGATACTTATATGACATGTCTTCTCTTAGATGGATCTTATGGGAGTTGTCAATGCTTTGAACGAGTCTATTCCACCTCATAACATTTTGAGGCAATTATGGATTAGATCCCCCGAGAGATGTCTGATGAGATAAACCTCGAGTATAGTTTAAAAATACTTCTAACTGCTTCCTTGATTGATCATGTGTTAACTCTTAACAAGCTTTGTAATGCCCCGACCCCCGGATTTATGGGTTACCTATGATCAACTCGCTCCGACCCGAACGTTAGGTGTGGAGTGCGATGAGACAACCTAAATAATGTTGCTAGTCTAGTTTTATTTAATCAAAATTTCACTTGTTTAGCATGAAATTATGATTCATTTCAAGTTACATGTGGGATCCGTGGGAAGCTTCCCCGGAGTTCGAGCATCCGGAGCTATTAGTGTAAAAAAAAAGGATACTTATCTGTACAAGGCTCTCAATATATGGAACCGCACACAAACGGTCGTATCAAAGAAGGGAGAATGAGCCAAATACCCAATAGGTAATACAAAAATGTAATATAGAATCGAACAACAGAAAAGTGACTCTAACACATTATGCCTACGTGCGCACGTAATTGCCTCATATACACATACACACACACACACACACATACATTAACGCATTAAACTGTTTTAATTCCAAAAAAGTTACTTATCAAGATTAAATCACATTAACCCTATGAAAAGACCCTTTTTGCTTATCTTACCAAAATTCTCGATTTATGCACCCGGTTAAATACTTAAACAAAATACCATTTGTTTAGAGAGAATACGTCTTTTTATTGAAATCACCCATCTACTCACATCGAATTTATCTTAGTATTTTCCTTGAAAATAACCCTTCAACACATGCATGCTTCGTATTAGAAAATTATTTTCCATTGAAAACCTTTTGCAATCACACGCTTATGCTAATAATGGTTTAGAACCTCCTTAGGTTTCTTAATTTCCCATTTAATCGCTTCACACGGACATTAGCCAATTTCTCACATTTCTTGTCCATATTATCTTTTCAACAAGAACATTTACCAATTTCATTTCATGTTAGGTTATATTTTCTTATATTTGAAAGACAACCCATTTCTTTACCATGTTCCATTATATTTTTCTCGGAATCCTGCAAACCACCGCGTACTTCACGGGATTTTCACCACCAGCTACGCTACCATATGCTCTGACCAGTGTTTTGAGTCTTTCACCCTCGGGTTTTGGGCGATTCTTAATTCTTTTCCGGTCGCATCCGAGTCCATATTAATGTGTTTTAACATTTTCAAATGTCCACATTATTCCCCTTTTTACCGATCGAAGCCAAGTCCCGGGGACTTCACCCCACCTTGTGTTACACTATGAAAATCACCATTTCTTTCCCTTTACACACTTGCATTGATTTTACCCTAAAAATCAGTCTCATCTGGGACCATTTGTGTAACACCTTTTCAAATTTTTTTATTTCATAAAAATGTTCCATTTTACGTAAAATTACTAATTTACCCTTTATATCTAAACTCGTCTTTTTTGCCATTTTCATAGGTGTTGATTTCTCAAAGATATTATTAAGTCATACACACTAACTTCCTCAATGTTTCTACTCATTAACATTCATTAAAGTCTTTGAAGTTAACACGCTTTTCAGGTTGAAAATCCATTTAATTCATTACTTTCTTTACTAAGGAAACCATTTGATATTGTGAAGACTACTTTGCAAGAAAACACTATTTTTCTTTATTTTCACATCTAGTCTTGAAATACCCCCTATCACATTTTCTACACTTATTCACACGCTTTCAGGGCTGAAATTTATATTTTCTTTAATTCATGTTAAAACCCCTTAAAATATTCATCAAACTTGTCTATATTCTCTTTACTAAATTACTACAAGTTCATATACATCGAAAGAGGGATTAAAATTCTGAAAATCCCATTAAATGGGTTTACCACATCATTGGTTCTAGAAGTTTCATAATATATGCAAAAACATGCTTTTTTGAGACAAGAGAGATTTTTATTTCTTCAAAAGTTGAATAAATGTCTATCTTTTTGAAATCCCAATTTTTACAACAAAACTTTGAGACATTTGTTAATAAAATATCTTCAACAAGATAAAATATATTTCAACATTTTGTTCCATAAAATATTTAAATACCAAGTTTTCTTGAAATAAATCATTTTACTTAAAACTCCTGAAATTATTTGTAAACCATTTTACATAAAACCATAAGAAACAACATTCTTAAATTATATATGACTTCTACTCTTACAAACTCTAACTACAAGACCAATACTATAGAAAATAGAGTTATTAAGATGAAGAGTAGAGTTTCCCACCTCAAAGATGCCTTCAAAACGGTTGGATGAAGAAGAAGGTGATGGAAACTGACGCGACTAAATAATTGTGTCTTTAACGCGTGTGATTACCACTCAAGTGCAAGTCGGTCGCTCAAGTAATAATCCGGTAACTCGGGTATCGAACTCAGGGAATAGGTCGCAGAACGTGATGACGAGTAGGGAAGACGATTAACCTTTTAGATCACTCAAATAAAGAAGGGAAAGATGATTATTTGTGACATTCCTATCAACTAATGCAATTTAATTAAACTAGTAAATGAACTACGCATGCAAGAATAACTAAGCGGTTTTAAATCACTGTGGGAAAATTATGTTAGGGTACACTCCCCCGGACCGTCGATTATTACGTAGAATATAAAAACTTCAAAAACCTAATTCTCAATTCAAAGAATCATAAAATACTCTCTAAGCATTTAACATGTGCGGATTTTACTCCTCACAATATCAAGTCAAAAATTGTATTTGATGAGAATGATAAATTACCGGAATCAGTATTGCATCCTTAAACATTCCGGTTACCTAGGGCAAAAACGGAATTAAAAGATCTATAATTTTTATTTCGCTAATAAATCAAGCCCTTGAATTGGTAATTAAATTTTATTCTCTTTTTAAATCCATTTATAACACCTAGGTTGGGTTCATGTACCCTAACCCGCTAATAGCTTAGCCCAACATGGTGCAATTACAATCTAGCATGGTATCTACGTTGCATGAGGTCATAATTGGGTAAATATGATATTTAAACATGCATAAACTAATTCCAACAATTGAGTAGAGAGGAATGATCTAAAATTGTGATGAATATTGAAAGTAAAGAAAAATATTACTTTTATTAAAGAACACCTAATGAAAATATGAAGAATTCTATAACTTGCTTGAATAATCTTGCCCTAGGGCTTCTTGCCTCTTTATAGATCTCAAACATATGTTAAAGTAGTATAACTTCGTCCTAAAATGATGCATGCATAATAAAACACGTTTTTACAAGTGTTTGAAGCAAAACAAATCTCCAAAATAAGTGAAATTAAGTTAAAATTTTCGCAGAATTGAAAAGCGAGCCGGTTCCACTTTGTAACCGAACCATTTCTACATTCATTAAAATCCCTGAAAACCTGAACTAGTTCTACTCAGAACCGAACCGATTCTGATTTGTTCTTTGATTCTTCTCATCTTCTAACTCTCATATCTCTTCAATCGTAGCTCGGATTGGGTTGTCGTTTCTTCCTATATACTTGTTAGCTGGGTGTTTTCGAATTCTCTTTAGGTCTTACATCAAGATTTCGGCTGTACATTTATGGATTTCCCCTTGACTTTTCTTTTTTTCTTTTCGGTTTCCATTCCAATTTCTCTCTTTCTTTCACCTGCTTCAAGTACCTGTAAAATGTAAGAGAACTACACGAAATACAATGCACTTGCGAGAAGAGGTCAATGGTAATAATATGAGATAAAATCATTGAATTAACTTTGCATATAATAACCAAAGTATCTAAATTATGGGGATAAATACGAAGAATCTATGTCTAATCAAACCCCCTAACTTAGAATTTTGATCGTCCCGAGCAATGTAAAAGAATCATAACATGGTCCAAACACTTACAACCCATTTTATTGGGATAAATGTCTTTTTTGCGAACGAGCGATTGCATTTAGCGTATGCAACAAGCCGTTAAATCCCTTGGTTACCTAGTAGGACGAGTGGTGTCTCGTGAGGGTTTGTAGTGAATATACCCACAAAAATCAAATTTTGACTCAAAGAAAACTCAAAATACTTAAAAATTGTACAATTTAAACTCCCCAAAAATAGTTACCGTAAATTTATAGTCAAGAGTCTCAATTTGTAATGTGAGTGCGAAGTCGAGAATTAAACCGCTAACTTCCATCGATTTATCATTACGTTACATACCAAAAATTCATTTTTATTTAATTTATCATGGATACTCTCACAAACGAATCACTCGGAATGCGACTATTTCTCTCGGTATGCGTGATTTATAAGATTAAATATAATGGATCACAAATTCACTCATATTATTAAAATGACAGGATATTTTAGGTGAAAAGATCTCATCATTAGGATACGGTTATTGGTAAATTATTAACATCCTCTCTTAGCCCCCACCAATTAATCTGTCTTATTGTCTTTTCATGTCTTAAGCTGTCCACAAATTAATTAATTTCGTTATTCGGACTCAGTTAGGACTTTTTCGGGTTACGAGGTGCATTGGGTAATATGAGAATGGTTGGAAATTTTTGAAGTTGGAAAATATGGCTTACGATGTCCCTTGGCACTTTTTCCAAGCATTTTCTCCCTTTCTAATTTTTTTTCCTTGTATTTTTCTCATTTTTCTATTTTTTTTTTCAAATTTTGTTGAGCATTTTTCTTCTATTTTTTTCTTGACCCATTTTATTGCACCATGTGGACTTAATTGATTTTTCTATTTTCACAACTTCGGGTAAAATGGGTTTTTCGGGTTAATCAAACGAAATTGGGAATTTTCATTGGCTCATTGGGTTTGCAAAAATGGATAATTTTTCATGACTTTTTATGGCTCATATTTTTGGGTAGAAACGATGGTCTAACATCATTTATCTGAATTACTCATTATTTTATCATATGCGTCTGAGATTTTATTAAATTTAGAGATATTTTTAGCACATTTTTCAAGACAACATTTCACTCATTTCCCTTAACCGATCAAAACAAAGGAATAGAAATCTTCAAAGACTTATTTAATGATAAATTGACTTTGAGTTAACCATTAACTCAGATTGATTTAATTACTCGCAAAAAATGATAGTCTCAAAATCTCACCGGGATAATAATCTCCACACTTATTCGTTAAGTCGTCAATTTTTGCTCAATTTCCATTTTTGGTCAATTTCAGCTTTGTGCATTGGATTTTTACAAATTGGAACTTCAAACAAAAACTTTAGTGATATTCTTAAAAAATTTAAATCCCAATTTTAAAGAAAAATATTTTTGGCTTTTTTTAACAAAAGCATGCTTGGTAAATAACATGTGATCAAGTCAATGGAATTAAACAATAAATGGGAAGAATATCCCACACTCCCTAACTTAAGTGTTGCATTGTCCTCAATGCAAATCAAGAATACAACATAAAGAGAGTAAAAGAAAGATATTTACCCAAAATGGAGCAATTCTCGATAAGCACGAGTCGATTGAATCTATTAAACATGTTAGAACCGAGCATAATAAAAAGAATAACAAAATCTTTAACTAATTACACTAGACTATAATAGAAAAGAGAGATTAAGAAAGAAATAAAAAAACTAACTATTTACAACCTACAATTTGAACTTATTATAAACCATATACTAGAAGTCAAAATTTTTGAGGGTCCACCCAAAATACGATTTGACTTTGAGGGATAATTGGTGTTCCCTCACTTGGATGCATGCCTTTCGAAAAGTAGGAATTTGGTTTGAACAACGGAAGGCATGTATATGGCAGAAGAAAGGAACCGTAATCAATTAAAAGTTTTAAGGGGATGATGGGGGATTTGGAAGCTAAGGGGGACAAGTACAATTGGGATATAAGAAAAATAGGATCACCTCCCAAAGGTTTTTCAAGTAGAATGGGAGGCGGGGCACACAAAAAAGGAAGAACCCCTCTTAGAAAATAATTCAATTAAAGAGTCCTTATCGGTAAAAGGTTTAAACATTTCAAAAGTTTCAACCAGCTCATAGGAATCTAGCGGTACTTGTAATGGTTCAATAACGGATAACGAAAATGGGGATGAAATGAATTCAATCTTAAGTGATTCATCGTCACATAGAGATTTAATTTCAAGGGATAAGGACTTACTTTCAATGAGATGTTCTTCTAAAAATGTTTGAGGTGGACCACAAGTCTCAACCTCCTCTTTATTTTCCACGTAAGAACTAATCTCATTGCAAAGTGCTTTAATTTCCAAACCCATAGCAATAGTGTTATCTAGGCTTTGGGTGAAAAAAAGCATGGTTTCTTCCAAAGTAGGCTTCCTTGGCTCTAGAACCTCAGATTCCTCATTTGGTTGAAAACATTCTTCAAATTTAACAATATCGGAAGAAAAATCATTGTTGGATTCGAATAATGCATCCAACTCTTGCTCCCCAAAATGATTTTCTTCCCGATATTTGTTTTCAAGCCTTTCATTCTGAATAATTCGAAGGCCTTCATGCACAGTAATAAGTGGAGGCGCGAATTCTTGAAAATAAAAAGTTTGAGAACTATAATCCCCAAAATGATTTTCTTTCCGATAATTGTTATTAAGCCTTTCATTATCAAGTATTCGAAGGCCTTCACGCACAGTAACAGGTGGAGGCACGAATTCTTGAAAATAAAAAGTTTGAGAACTATTCCCATATGAACCATTATAATTACCAAAACCACTATAAAAAATATGATTACTGAATAGTTTGTAGACAAAAAATCCCCGTAGAAAGGTGTGCGATCGAGAATTCAATGTTTCTCGGCTCTTAAATGTGCAAGCCTACAAAAAAGGTTAAAACAAAGAATAAAAATACAAAGAAAAAATATACTACTAAATAGTAAGTAAATTACAATCTATAATAAAACATCCTCCGGCAACGGCGCCAAAAACTTGATACGACTAAATAGTTGTGTCTCTAACGCGTGTGATTACGGCTCAAGTGCAAGTCGATCGCTCAAGTAATAATTCGATAAACCGGGTAGCGAACTCAGGGAATAGCATGCAGAACATGACGACGAGGAGAGAAGATTATTAACCTTTTAGTTGACTCAGAGAAAGAAGGAAAAGATGACTGTTTGTGACTTTCCTATCAACTAATGCAATTTAATTAACTAGTAAATGAACTATGCATGTGAGAATAATTTAGCAGTTTTAAATCATTGTGGGAAAATGTAGTTAGGATACACTCCCCAGACCATCAGTAAATACGTAGAACATAAAAGCTTCAAAAACCTAATTCTCAATTCAAAGAATCACCAAATACTCTCTAAGCATTTAACATGTGCGGATTGTACTCCTCACAATATTAAATTAAAAATTGTATTTGATGAGAATGACAAATTACCGAAATTCGTATTGCATCCTTAAACATTTCGGTTATCTATGGAAAATGGAATTAAAAGATATACAATATTTATTTCGATAATAAATCAAGTCCTTGAATTGGTAATTAAATTTTATTCACTTTTAAATCCATTTATAATATCTAGGTTGGGTTCATGTACCCCAACTCACTAATAGCTTAGCCGTACATGGTGTAATTACAATCTAGCATGGTATTTACGTTGCATGAGGTCATAATTGGGTAAATATGATATTTAAATAGGTATAAACTAATTCTAGTAATTAAGTGGAGAGGAATGATCTAAAATTGAGATGAATATTGAAAGCAAAGAAAGATATTACTTTTATTGAAGAACATCCAATGAAAATATGAAGAATTCAATAACTTGCTTGAATAATCTTACTCTAGGGTTTCTTGCCTCTTTCTAGCTCTCAAACATATGTCAAGGGTAGTCTAACTTCGTCATAGAATGATGAATGAATAATAAAACAAGTTTTTACAAGTGTTTGAAACAAAACAAAGTCTCCAAAATAAGTTGGAATTTTTGCAGAACAGAAAAGAGAACCGGTTCTATATTCATTAAAATCCCTAATAACCTGAACCAGTTCTACTCGAAACCTAATCGGTTTTAATTTCTTCTTTGATTCTTCTCATCTTCTAACTCTCACATCTTTTCAACCATAGCTCGGATTGGGTTATCGTTTCATCCTATATACTTGTGAGCTTGATCTCTTCAAATTCTCTTTAGGTCTCACATCCGGATTTCAGTTGTACATGTATGGATTTTCCCCTGACTTTCCTTATTTTCTTTTCGATTTCCATTCTGATTTCTCTATTTCTTTCACGTGCTTCACCTGTAAACTGTAAGAGAACTACATGAACTATAATGCACTTGCAAGAAGAGGTCAGTAGCAATAATATGTGATAAAATCATTGAATTAACATCGCACGGAATAGCAAAAGTAGCTAAATTACGTGGATAAATACGAAGAATTTATGTCTAATTAGTCACCTCTCATCTCCTAAGGTGTCCTCAAGGGGGTTGCCTAGCTCCACAAGCATGCACCATGAACCCCCCCTAAAATTCCATAGTTTCTTCTTCATTTGCTTGCCAAAAATCTTCCAATAACTTCTTCATAAATCAACATCTTGCACAACAATGGTGTAGATGGGTTTTATAGGCTTAAATGTGGTAGAATATAAGGTAAATATGATGGTTTATGGTGAAGGGTGGTGGTTCTAGGGTTGTGGTTGGTCCTGGAGCACCATGAGAGCTCTAAGTGTTAGAGAGAGGGATAAAATCTGATTAAAATGAGTTAAATTGGGCCAAAGCACCCTTTAAATACCCAAAATCCTCAGGGGCTAAATCCTTAAAATTCCTAAGAACACATGCCCCGAGTTGATATGTTATTGCGGGAGCATGACACGTGTTTTAATCCAATGGTCAGGAATTTGACAGCATTTTCTAATCCTACAAAAACTAATTTTGAAGTCTCGTTCGAACGTAAATGGATCTCGTTCGAAAGAGAATTATTATATCGTTTGAACCAAACTGGATCTCGTTCGAATGAGAACGACATCTTGTTTGATTGTACTTCGAATGAAGTTCTAACAAGGGTAGGTTTTCTAAACATGGGCGAGTTATTTTAAGGTCGTTTGAAGCATTGTTCCAAGGAGATAGGAATCTCGTTCGAACGTCCAAAGGGTCTCATTAGACTGACCCTTACTTTTATCCAAATTAAATATAGGCCATTATGTTATAATGAATTGCACCAAAAGCCACGATATTACCCAAATTTGACCCACTGTTCATCTCACATGGTCTAAGGGTTAATTAAGTCACATCAAGTCACCAATTTACATGGGTATGGTCAAAATCACAGGTGTGGGTGTTACATTCTTCCCTCCTTAGGGAATTTCATCCTCGAAGTTCTCAATCCATCAATTACTTGAGTTCATGGAGGTCATAAACTCTTATTCTAAGTCATAGGAATCCTTCAAGACTAGTTCATCGAAATCCTTAATCACTAAGAAGTCATCATACGTCCTTTTACAATGGGCTATCACCAAAGAAATCGGCATGCAACTTATTATTACGCTCACCGTCAGGCTACTTATGAAAGTCACATAACAGTCCTCAAGTCTCCACTTATCCGATGATCACACTTAACCAAATCTTAGGGCTTCCTTGCTAACACCCAAAGCATACTGTTACATCTACTAGGGCACCGCTCTATAGTGATAGACACTCACCCAAGAGAGAAACGACATATAAATAACACCCAATCCATCATCATAAATTATTTCAATTCTTAGGATAACATATACCGAGTCTCCTCGAATTCTCAGGTTATCCTGACCACATATATTCACTTAAACTTGATA
Organism: Sambucus nigra; assembly: GCA_949130495.1. NCBI lineage: Eukaryota > Viridiplantae > Streptophyta > Magnoliopsida > Dipsacales > Adoxaceae > Sambucus > Sambucus nigra. The sequence continues at coordinate 172,592,586 of OX422224.1, read as the reverse complement.
CTAGCCTCGCATTATTAGTCACTCACTCTGAGGATCAACACACCAACTAAGTCACAAATCGTGTGTCCGATTAACACCTTCCACAAGATCCTTCTATGAACCTAGGATCACATTAGGTATCCGACTACAGAACACTCACTTGGGTATTTCACTAATCCACTCACTGTGTCGAGACAACACTACGTGCTATGCCTCTTTGAGTTCTAACACTTTACGATATTCTTAAATTATAATCATGCTCTTTATAACTAGAGCTGTAAATTGCCACACTGACCAATCCATAAGAGCGCTAGTCCCAAGTAGAGTTGATATTACGAGCTAACCATGCAATAGAACATCTAGCCATACGTATATGAAACTTGTGCAAAATAAAAGGACATTTCAAATAAAAGCACACTCAGTTTTTGATCTGCAATGACCACACTAGGTCCATCCACACTCATATTAATCCAAGACGCATCGTAACTACAAAATGATGCAATCCTAAGTTACTGCGAACGAGGGAACCTAATCCTTTACTACCGTAACTGAAAGAACACAATGAATTAGAATGAACGAATAATCGTTCTGAGAGAATCCCATCTATGTGCAATGAAACATGGTTCATAAAGTATGAACCTACGCCATACGCTTTAAAGTCTATGACTCTTCCTAGACGTCCTCATCGGACCCTAGTCTAGACATGCATCCTGGCTTGAGTCACCAATCGTGACGAGTTGGATCACAAACTGTTCATCCCCATGCGACGAACATATCATACAAACCCATTGTCCTTTGGAAATTTAACGTTTTGCTTCCCTACTAAGGATTAATGCTTCCTCCCTTCATCCTTGACAAACACGAGCCGCTATGGTTGATGAATGCCAACACTATTATTAATCCCGACCTTATCTATCTCTTTAGTCAACATAACTTCATGACTAACCTAACACACCTAGGTTAATGTCTACTTTATCGTACAGTGAATTATATCCCAAACGTATCCTTAGGCAATGCCAAAATAGGTGAAACACTCACCTTATTATAACCTCCAATGACACAAGGTCGTCACTGTGCCTATCTCCAATTTCTATCTAAAGTGAATATATGTGGCGGCCACACCGGTCGTCATTTAGCACTACAAGTATTGCAAGTCTACACAAGTGTATACCTCCTAATCCGTACCAATCTGGCAAGACGTGCCAAGAACTAGTCTTTTCCCTGATAGGGTTATTCTAACTTGCACTGTCGACACATGAAGATTCCCTAATTGTACTTCGATATCCCATTTGGGTGCTATTATCAAGTCCTTAACATGAAATCGTTAATCTAAGTCTCCAATGCATTTCCTAGTACTCATCATAATCAAGTACGAAACTTTCTATGCTAGTTATCTTATGACAAACGAGTATCATGCCCAATCATGACACTAATCTCAAATTTCCCTTAGAAGATTGAATCACCTATTTATACCAAAATGGATGACCTCACTAAGGACTATAGGATTCGACTCATTTAAACTTGGTCAATAACCTGAGATCATCATATGATCCTCAATACCATCATCATTAGAACCCTCTCACTCCATAACTCTAAACTTAACTGGATCCCTAAGGACACCAAACATAACCCAACGTAATTATCACCAAAGACCTGAAAAGATTTTATCCCGTATGATCCTCTCAGAACAGGCATGCTCTAACGATTTCCCAATATTGGTCTCAAACAACTGTTAGATACTCACCCAAATACTAGCTTTTAAGTCTCCAAATACGGAAATTCGTAATCGTCGAACATCTCAAGGCATTATAATAAGTAGATTTCTGTCCCCACAAATTCCACATGCAATTGATCTCAAAGGTCGGATGGAGTACATAGTTTCCTTGTTAAATAAGTGAAAACCCTTTTCTATGGGATCCCACTCAGAATGGCTACTGGGCAGGGATCTAAAAGGATACTTCTCACCGAATACTGACGAGTTTCTGTTAAAGACAGCTACTTATACCGAAATTTCTTCTCGTTCAGTCATCACTTAGGCAATTAAAAAAGGGTTACGGTATTTAGATATTCCCTTTCGTTTGAAACCTCGGCATGGATATACCCTACGACCCTTTCCTCAGGACCTAATGAAAGGTCCAAAAACTTTCTTTCAAATGAAAGGCGTCATACACCGCTTATTAAACCACAAGCTAATGCTACTAAGGATTCTGGCAGGATATAAGAGGTTGTGTTTAACCTATGAGACTTTAAGCCCACACTATCGACGTCATAAGGGATCTATTCCTTAAATGTCGCATCATATTCTCGAAACTATATCATAGAAGACTATCTAGGGTTCATTCCGACATTACTTCAATTCCTTATTGTTACACACATAACACACTTATCATCGATGGCTTATAACTCACATCATGGCTTATATATATATATATATATATATAATCTCTAGGGCACTCATCTACAATGTTGTATCCTATAGATTAAGTCCTGAGTACACATCCTCATGTTAAGAGCAACACGAGTCTAAATGCCTACTGACGTGTTAAATACTTATGGCATTAAACTATAACAATAATTAAGTTCGCCTAATTGCATCATCACTGTTAACTAACCACGAGTTCCTAACTAAGGAACTTGATGCGTCCTTATGGAGTAAAGACTTTATAAATATGCCACTCTAGTCACCTAATCTCCACAATTGACTTTAAACAATCTCCTTATTTAAGCAATGGATGACATTTGTCTTTATTAACACCTCAAAAGGCTTCCCACATTATCAAAAGTTGACACAAATGCACCTCACACTAAAGACCACGGTGTCGCCACTAATGGCTTTTACAAACACTCGCAAGTTACTAACACGTCCAAATTAGAAGCCCCAAGAACTATTAATGGTAACTAACTTGGCCACTTACTACTTGGCAATAACTTTCTCGTCATGCTAATCTCCTTGACTTAATCGTCGAGAATGCGAATCAAAACTGTCACCTGTCTGGCGTAGTCGGTCTAAAACCAACACCGACCTCGAAAGATCCACTATTGACCTTACCACGTCACTCCTAAAAAGGAAACTTGAACCTAGAGCTCTGATACCATTTGTAATGCCCCTGCCCAGATTGATGGGTTACCTGTGGGTGACCTTATCCGAACCGAATGTTAGGTGTGAAGTGCGATGAGACAACCTAAACAATGTTGCTAGTCCAGTTTCATTTCATTAACATTTCACTTGTCTAGCATACAATTTCGATTCATATCAAGCTGCATGTGGGACCCATGGGAAGCATCCCTGGAGTCCGAGCATTCGCAACTATTAACGTAAAATAAAAAGGATACTTACCTGTACAAGGCTCTCAAAATATGGGACCGCACACAACTTATCGTAACAAAGAAGAGGGAATGAGGCGAATGCCTAGTGGGAAATACAACAATGCAATATAGAATTAAATGACATAAAATAGACTTTAACACATTATGCTTATGTGCGGATGTAATTACTTCATATATATACATGCACTAATACATGAAATCGTCTTTATTCCAAAAACATTACTTGTCCCGATTAAATCACATTAACCCTATGAGGAGACCCTTTTTTCTTATCCTACCAAATTTTCCAATTTAAGGCACCCGACTAAATACTTAAACAAAATACCATTTGTTTAGGGGGGATACTTCTTTTATCGAAATCACCCATCTACTCACGTCGAATTTATCTTAGTATTTTCATTGAAATTAATCCTTCAACACACGCATGATCCATGTTAAAAAATACTTATTTTGCGTTAAAAACCTTTTGCAACCACACATTTGTGTTAATTATGGATTATAACCTCCTTAGGTTGCTTAATTACCCATTCAATCGCTTCACACGGACATTAGTCAAATTTTCATATTTTTTGTCCATATTATCTTTTCAACCGGAACATTTACTAATTTCATTTCATGTTAGGTTGTATTTTCTTATATTCATAACACAATCCATATCTTTACCATATTTCATTATCTTTTTCTTGAAATCCTCCAAATAATAGTGTACTTCACAGGCTCCTCACCACCGGCTACGCTACCATATGCTCTGGCCAATGTTTTCGGTATTTCACCCTAGGGTTTGGGGCCATTCTTAATTCTTTTTCGGTCTCATCTGAGTCTATATTAATGTGTTTAACATTTTTAAATGTCCACATTATTCCCCTTTTTACCGCCCGTAGCAAAAACTCGAGGACTTTAACCCCCCCCCCCCCCCCCCCCGTGTTACACTTTGAAAATCGCCATTTCTTGTCCTCTATACACTTGCATGATTTACCCAAAAAATCAGACTCTTTAGGACCATTTGTGTAACACGTTGTCAAATATTTTTATTTCATAAAAATGTTCCACTTTAGGTAAAATTTTCATTTTACGCCTTTATTTCCAAACTCTTCTTTTTTGCCATTTTCACAAGTGTTGTTTTCCCAAAAATATTATTATGTCATACACATTAACTTCTTCAATGTTTCTACTCATTAACACTCATTGAAATCTTTTTAGTTAATACGCTTTTCAAGTTGAAAATATCTTTAATTCGTTACTTTCTTTACTAAGAAAGCCATTCGATATTCTAGAAGACTATTTTGCAAGAAAACACCATTTTTCTTTATTTTCACATCTAGTCTTGAAATACCTACTTATCACATTTTCTACACTTATTCACATATCTTTAGGCATGAAATTTATATTTTTTTAATTCATGTTAAAACCCCTTAAAATCATCATTAAACTTGTGTTTAAGCTCATTACCAAATTACTACAAGTTCATATGCACATGAAGAGGGATTGTAAGTTAAAATCCCATTAAATGGGTTTAACATATGGTTCATTTTTGAAGTTTCATTATATTTGCAATTATATGCCTTTAGGAACAAAATACATTTTTGTTTCTTCAAAACTTGAATTAATGTTTATCTTTATTAAATCCCAATTTTTATAAGAAAACTTTGAGATATTTGTTCATAAAATATCTTCAACAAGATAAATATTATTTCAATATTTTATTCAATAAAATGTTTAAATACAAAGTTTTCTTGAAATATATATTTTTACTAAAAACTCTTGAAATCATTTGTAAACCATTTTACACAAAACCATAAGAAATAACCTCCTTAAATCATATATGCATTCTACTCTTACTTACTCTAACTACAAAACTAGTACTATGGAAATTAAAGTTCTTAAGATAAAGAGTAGAGTTTCCCACCTCAAAACTGCCTAAAATATAGTTGGATTAAGAATAAGGTTATGGAAATCTCCCACCTCCTAAGGTGGCCTCAAACATGGTCCATGAAATCTCCCTTTAAACTCCATAGTTTCTTCTTCATTTGTTCTCCAAAAATCCCCCAATAACCTTTTCATAAATCAATTTCTTGCCCAAAAATAGTGTAGATGGGTTTTCTAGGCTTAAATGTGGTATAATATAAGTTAAATATGATGGTTTAGGATGGAGGGGTGGTGGTTGGTTGTGGAGATCCATGAGAGCCCTAAGTGTTAGAGAGAGGGAGAAAATCTGATTAAAATGAGACAAACCACCATTTAAATACCCCAAACCCCTTAGGGGTTAAATACTTAAAATGCCCACGAACACATACCCCGAGTTGATCTCCTACCGTGGGAGCTTGACACATATTTTAATCCAATGATCAAGAAGTTGACAACATTTTCTGACCCTGCAAAAGCTGATTTTGCAGTCTCATTCGAATGAGAATGGATATCGTTCGAACCAAACTGGATCTCGTTTGAATGATAATTATATCTCATTCGACCTTTCTTCGAATGAGGTTCTAATGAGGGTAGATTTATATACAAGGGTGGGTCATTGGAAGGTTATTTGAATCATTGCTCTAAAAAGATGGGAATCTTGTTCGAACGACCAAAGGTCTCATTCGAATGACCCTCACTTTAAAAAAAATTAAACATAGGCCATTCTAATCCAATAAATTGCACCAAAGCCACAATCTTGCCCAAATTTGACCCACAATTCATCTCATAATGTCTAGGGCTCAATTGGGTCACATCAAGTCACCAATTTACATGGGTACAATCAAAATCACGGGGGCGAGTGTTTCAAGCTTCCTCCGTTTGTGTTGATGCATTTTTCCCTAGGTGAGGTAGGAGAACCAACGACTTCTTCCATTGAGGTTAATCTGCCCTTAATACAAGTTTCTCCTTTAAATGTTGAGATTGGTGCTTCTTCATTAGAGCCTACTTGTTACTTTGCTCTTGTACATTTTCAAGTGAAGTTTCTTGGGCAAAATCCAGAGAAAGCTCCCTCAGCCTAAATTCCTACCATTAAATATATGGATGGAAATACTCCCTTAGCTTCAAATGTGATTGCTCAAGCTCTTTATATATACTTCATCTATGTATCTTCTCTTGAGCATATATAACGTTTTTTAGAATGATCTCACATGCTTGGTAGGTTTTCTTCCTCAAAAAACATTTAAATTTTTCCACCTATTTGGTGGTATACCTTTCTTGGGTGAAATGCTTTTTGGAAAATACATCTGCTTGTGACTTAGCAATCTCTTTGCTAAGTTTTTTTTCAATGTTTAAACTCATTATCTCAAACCTACTTGGTGACTTATCAAACTCTTTGATAAGATTTTTTTCTTCAAATCTTACACCTACTTGGTGACTTAGAAAACTCTTTGCTTAGAATTTTTTTCACACCTGATTGGTGACTTATCAAACTCTTTGCTAATATTTTTTTTATTAACTTACGTATCTGGTAACAAAAGCTCTTATTGTGGTCTCTTTTTTCCTTCTCAGATTGTACATTCCGAGGTACCTCCGACTGTTCATTCTCAAATCGTTGTACCTCAGGATTAGTCGTCTAGTGACAGTAATCGTGTCTCCATGACCAATACAAAATATCTGACAATGAGTATGGTTGTGAGGGTTCCAATGCCAAGCATTGGACCTTCAGAATTCTGCCAACAAGTGCTTCAATAGTGCCTCTTTATTCAAGGTTACCATCGCAAAGTGATAGAACAACTTATTCAACATCATCCAAAATCCTTTGTTGTAGACTGCTTAAGGGTGACCAAAGCTGTAATAGGGCATAAACTCCAAGGCTTGGAAATAGTTGTAGCAGATGTCGTGAATACTCAAATGGCCACCCTAGACAGAGCCACTATCAACCAACACATGAGCAACCTTGAGATTAACTCGAGGATGCGTTCAACTTCAATTGGCTTCTCGACCACTTGAAATATCTTAAGGGTATTCATATAGAAACTCAACGCGAACTATATCAGATTAATATTGAGGCCCAACGTGTTGAGGAGTAATGACTAAAGGAGCTTTACCCGATCATTAAGTAATTTAATAATAAAATCAAAGTAGTCGAAGAAGCTTTGGCCAAGGCTCTAAGTGATCGTGAGATGGAGTTACAACAGAGGTTTGAAGTTTAAACAAGGCTCACTGCTATCGTGAAAGCTCAACGGGCTTGAGTTCGGGATGCTGCTTCGCTGTCTGAGGGATATTTCACTGATCCAAACTTATGGTTTCTCATAGGCTAGGAATATTTTTGTCTGTCTTGTATTTCAAGGAAATAGTTCCAACTTGTAATATAATTCCATTTAAGTTCAAATACAAAGAAAAAAATTTGTTCAAGAAATTCTCATTTGTGCACTCATACTCATTTTTTTTACTTTCAACAATAGTATTTATAGCATAAATTGTGATTCAAATTTATGTATGTGCTTGCTCGTAGTCTCTAAATACATCTCAAAAACTCATGAACAAACTCAAAAGTAAGATAAAAAGAACAAAAATATAACCACCTCTAAACATGGTAAACTTTCAATTTTTGTTGTTAATTTAAAAGGCTTGCTGTCCTTTATCCCGAAGATCAAATAGTAACCTAAATCATGTTTCTTTTATAACAAATGGTACTTCCCAATTGACTACAAACTTAGGCAATATGAGTCCTTTAATGTGACTAACATTTGCTTTTAGAACCAAATATCCTTCCACAAATTTTTTTGGCTTCACCGAATTATCATAGCTCTAGAGAGTTGCTCCGTGTACACCTGGAAGTGGCGACTGGCATTATCTCTGTGTTCATTCAACAATTTTAATTGAATATGCCTATCTTAAGGGAGTATGCTGCTTCGTAAGGCATATATGGCCGAAGGTATTTCTAACTCAACTGGAAAAATTTCTTAAACACCATAAACCAAGGAAAAAGGTGTATCACCAGCTGGTCTCCTTTTCATCGTTCATTAACCCCATAGTACTGCTGAAATTTTATAATCCCACTCTCTAGGAAAGTCCTCCATCGCCTGGGCTAAAATATTGACTAAGGCCTTATTTATTAATTTAACTTGACTATTGACTTTAAAGTAGCTATCGTGCAATGTGGTGTATGATCGAGTATTTGTTCGTGAGAAAGGTCACCTCTCTGTTGATGAATAGAGTTCCATTACCAAACAAAATAATCTTGGGAAGGCCAAAATGACAAATTACGTACTCTTTAATAAACTGTGCTAATTCGACCGTTGTTGCTCTCTTCAAGGGTACAACCTTCGCACACTTTATAAAGCACTATGTTGCCACGAGTATCCAAATTTTGTCCCTTGAGGGAGATTTTATGTCCCCCACAAGGTTAAATTCCCAAGTGTGAAATGGATAAAGAGTTTCCAAGGAATGCAGGTCTACCACAGGAGCATGGATCAAATTTCAATGAAGTTACCATGCCTTACACTTTCGAGCAAACTCAGTTGAGTCTTTCTCCATAGTTGGCCAATAATAGACCAAAGTCATGAGTTGATCATAAAATTTGGCTCCTCCAATATAAAATAGATCGTGGGCTTGAATAAGGGCTTCACTTGCTTCTTCCTTTATTATGCATCTTAAAGGCCTATTTAAGTATCCTATGCGATAAAGTTTTTACTCTTAAATGTAGAATCTTGGGGATCTTCTTCTAATCCCCATGGCATCAATCCTCTCTGCAGAAACAATTGCATTTTTGATGAAATCAATGTAAGGATATCTCCAATATGTTTCTGCTTCCATGAAATTACACTCAACTTCATGGAAAAAAAATTGACACATAGCCGATTCTCTTTTTATTATTATTGCATCCTACCTCATCCTTGGCTAATAATACCTTTCACTTTTAATTCTTTGATATTAGAGGAGTCTCAGTAGTCTCCAAAATGCACCTTGTGGGCTATCTTCAATTTCTATTATGATTCCTCTAGGCCTATGCATCTTTTCATCCATCCTTTAATGCTTCTAAAGTAAAAACTTCCTACCATACTGAAATATTATGCTAACTGCATGAGCCCCATCTTTCCTTCTTTAGACTCCAGCTGCTTTTGTATGTTGCCTCTCTAGTCCGAGTCATCCTCAGTTAGTAATATTATTAGCACTATCGATGGATTTTTTCTTCGTTTGATGACCATAATTGTTGACTTGCCATTCATATATACTTTTTGTGCAATGGTGGCATATGCATCAACATGCCTATTCATCATTCTAGGATGCCTTTCCACTTTAACTTGATGAAACTGACTGATTAACCTCTGGATAATTATTCTAAAAGGAACCAAGTTGAGGTGCTTCAACATGTACTATCCATTTACTTACTTGGACACTAAGTTAGAATCCCTTTTGATGCATAGTGAATGGATGCCTCTTAGAACAGTCTCGAGCAATTAAAAAAATAGACCATCATAGTCTGCCCTATTCTTAGAATAAAATAAGTCTAACTTAAAAGATAGAAAAATCCCCTTATTTCCTGTTGAAAGGATGACTCCTTCTCCTACTTTTCCTTTAGTAGACGAACCATCGAACTCCATAATACACTTTTCACAATTAGCCTCCAAGAATTTATCTTGTAGATCATCACCTGGAATGTCTTCGTGAGGTGGCTCGAATATTTCAGAAGAAAAAATCGCAAGTAAATCCGCATAATCTTGAATCTTAATCGAGTGAGGGACCACACATTTCAAATCATACTATGAGAGGATATGGAACCACCATTCTTCCCTTCCAATAAAATGGTTTGTGACAATAAAAACTTAATAGGATCTCATCTTGTCACAATATGAATGGTTAAAGATAACATATAATGCCTAAGTTTTGGGGCAACGAATACCAAGGCCAAAAATACTAGTGTATCTTGACTCTGGATTATGAATATTTCTACTCAGATAGTAGACATGTCGTTCTTTCCCATCAATCTCTTATGCCAACAGTACACTGATGGACATCATGGTAGAGGTAAGATAATGCTACAATAGTACTCCAGCTATTGGCAAAATCATCGTTTGTGGGGAGGTGAATAATTTCCTGAACTTGTCAAAATCTTCTTGGTGAGGTTCCTCCCACTTGAACTTTGCAGCCTTGCACAAAGCAAATAATAAACTAGACACTCACCATCTGAGTCCTACGTGCCATTTAGACCTGTCATGATATACCGAGATCTAATCCCTGAATCATAAGTTATGCTACTAGGGGTTTCACTGATAATGGTTATACATTATCGGCTTCAGTGCAATTGAGTTTCATAGGATGCAGGGCTATACCATATTTAAGGGTTTAATGGAATTCAATGGTTCTTACTGAATTCATAGGTTGTAGTGGTTTATCGAGTTTAAGGAATAACTTGGATATCAAGAGAATTGACATTCACGGTAAATATGAACCACAAGAAAGAGTTTGCAAATGAGAACATGAGTTCAAGTTTATCACATAGTGATACAATAATACATTAATTGCATGGACATAAGCTCAATTGTTTAATACTGAAATGGAATCACCTACTTTGTAAGTACAGGTGGAAGTTTTGTGCTTCTAATTCATGGATTTTGATTGGATAATCTAAAACCAGGCATAATATAAGTACGTAGTATGGTTTTAAAAGTAATGTTGTAGGATGCTTATAAGATGCAGTTGAAAATTTAACTAAACTGTTCAATTTAAAATAACTGGTAGGGCGTAAATGTATAATTTCCAAAAGTTTATAGTACAATTTTTTCCCCTAATTTTCATTTGGATTTAGATTTAGTGGGAAGGGACAAAATGGCTACATTTAACCCAAGGGACTTTTGAAAAAAGTTTAGGGCTATTTTTAAATACTTGGAAAAACTGTCAGGGGATTATGTGTAAATTGAAAGTTTATTTTCTTTAAACATTAAACATGATTTCTCGAGATTGTGCTTTCTAGGAATCCAAACAAGGGGATGTGGTATACCATTTTGTTCAAAATTAAAAATAGAATGTAAGGGGGGGGGGGGGAATCATATTTTTCTGATTGGGGACACGCCCTCACGCACTCGGTTTAACCTTACACGCTCCTGGTTTAACCCCCACTCGCGTGCGTAACTCACATCATCTTCAACCCTCGATTTTTTAACTTTAGGGTTTGAAAACTTTGACCCTATATTTGAACCGTTTTATAATACCATTTAATTTGGTTCCTGAATGAAAGTTGTGTAATTTTTTTAGAGGATTATAACCATTTAAGTTTCAAAGATTTTGGTGGACCATGCTATTGGATTCTGTAAAAATGGCAAAAGTTTAGCCTATATATATATATATGTGATTGTAGGATATGATTTGGGTTTCAGCATGGTGATGGCTGTGTTATATGTTACAAATGCAATCAAACAGGTTTAGTTTGAAGGATTTTGGTTGAGTATAACCTCGAAATTTGTGTTCTCAAAATCCCTATACCGAATTTTCAAACTTTGATTTGGGGCATTAAAACTTAGTTTTGGCTCAATAAAAATTTTCACCTAGGTTACTTAGAACTAGAGCTTAAGTTCCCTCACTTAGTTCAAAGTCAAGGGTACATAATCCACCATTGAAGCTTAAGCTTCAATGGAGTTTTCTAGCTTTTAGCAAGTTTAAAGTCATTCACATATTAAAACTTACACGTAGCTACATAATTTGATTATAGATAAGTGCAGCTATATAACAAAAAGCTAACAAATGACATTCATGCATAAAATGATAATGATACATAAAAGCTTAAAATTTTACTTTGAAAGTACACTGAGCTGGCTGGGTTTTTCATAGAGGTAACTTGGGCTTTATATAGGGTTCGTGGGGGAGAGTCTATTGGTTGAAAGAAAGGTGTTTTTTTATCTTTGGATTGTGCAAGATTCAACCATGTTCCATGTGAGGGTAAATGGGTACCATTAGTACACTATGTGGTACGCTGCCATATAGGCAACCAGCTAGCCCACATCACACATGGGCAAAAGTGATAACAAGTTTGGGTTTGAATTTTGGTCCTCGGATGGTTTTAGTTTAGTTTTTAGGGCTTATATGTTACTTTTTGGATGTTTTAGGGGCTTAAGTGAAATTTATAAAACCTAGGGGATTGTTCCGTGATATTACTATTAAATATATGTCATTTGATGAAACTTGGGGTTCAAGCTTGGATTTAATTGGTATAATAAGGTATATATTAACATGATTATTTGTTTAAGGGTATTTTCGTAATTTGAAGGGACTAATTTACTATGTTGGGTGAGTTGTTACATTGCCCATGCTTCATTTAGGGGGATATTTAGTTTTACTGGGGAGAATTGTTTTCTTATTGTGCATCTTATTCTTTGTCTATTCCCGAACAAAAAAAAAGGGAGAAATGGTATCTAACTCTTTTCCTGTGGGAGAGATCTTTAACATGGGGGGTGTCCTTTCTTAAGTAGAGATGGTTAGGTAAAGGGGAAGGGTTTTTTATATGAAATTTATATATTTTTATATTTGGATTTGAAGGTGTGTTTAAATATGCAGGTTAGAAACAATGCGGCAAAGGTTTACACAAGAGCAAAGTTACTCAAGTTTGTGTTGTTCAAGCTTCTGTAACTTTTTTCTTTTGGGGTTGGGAATTGAGTCTTAATGATCTTAATGGACCAGTAGGCTTTTGTTTTGAGTTTTGTCCTGGAATAGCCAAAGGGGGATATTTGTATGGATGAATTTCCAATTCGAGTCAATTTTTTTGTGTTGGCTTTATTCCTTGTTTGGACAAAATTTGTTTGAGTCATTGGTTAGGACTTGAGTTGTTTGTCGTTAAAAATTGTGATGTGTTATTAAATATTTTAGTGACCAAAGATAAAGCGACATTGAGTATGCATTGTGTTTCGAGCCGAGTTTCAGCTTCATCATCCAAAGCATCTCAATTAGGTATGTATACATGTTTATGTTTGATCCATGGATATTATTTTGGGTGTTATTAGTTTATAAAATTGTTTCTAACTATTTTAAAATGATTTTATTCCTTTTAATATCTTTTTGGAAGAAAAATATGTTTTTCTTAAGGTGGTTAAAATCGCATTAGGTATGTCTATCTAATGAGTAAAGGCAACTCGTTAGAACAACTTCAAACGAACTTTGAATGAGATAATTTTTTACAACTTTTGGCCTATTCTGGAATCTCATTGGAAATGTTGTTTGAAAGGTGTTCGAACGAGATGCATGGCTTTGTTCAAATGAGATGTACCTCGTTCGAACGAGTTGGAGAATTTTTTTAAATTCAAGATTTTCCAAGCTTCTTTTGTTCCTTATCTCGTTTTCAACAAATCGCCTACAAATAGGAGTGCAGAGCAGCAGATTTATGAGAGATCTTTCTAAGCTTTTTGAGTTCCTAAAATTATTTAAAAAGCTCTCAAATTTTATGAGTTTATTTTGAGAAAAAGTCTTCCAAATCCAAGCCCTAGTTTACACTCATGTTTGAGATCTAAGAATCTTACATCTATATGTCTGTTTGAAATCTCTTTTGTGTTGCATGAAGGTGGTTTGCTCTTTATACTAAGAGAATTTCTCGCGGTGGACCTCGTGTTTAGTATTGTGAGGCGACTGGAATCATCACGTGACAAGTAAGATTGGTGGGGTATTGAGACGTGGGAAAGAGCACGCGTTGTGTGGATGCTGGAAGGCATCCAATAATGAATGCGAAGAAGGTAAGGGACAAAAAAATGCATCATGGATTGAAGACGTCGAGTATGTGAGTAAGTCTAATTTTACCTTATAACTAGGCCTATATCGTAGCGGACTTGTGTGACTGGGTCATCCGAGTTTTTTCTCATTGTGAGGTTTCCTCGTAAATCGTTGTGTTGTGATTTTCGTATTTTATTCTTTCTTATACTCACCTGGATTCATTCTTAGGTAAAGAGTAAAATTGGTAAATTATTTTTACACAACACTTGTGGTCTTCTAAATTTGTGCAAGTTAATTAAAAATTCTGAAAATAAAAATTGGTTTTTTCTCAACAAACCCTAGGGCAAATTAGCTTTCTCATGCCATAACTCTTCCAGAGCCTCATGAAACTTCATGAAACTACACAAAACACATAAACCCACACATATATTTGATTCTAAGTATAAAACAACATTACAAACCCTCACATTCACCTCCAAATACACTTATAATGAGATAATTGCAAAACCTAATGATTACAATAATCTCTAATCAAGAAGCGAAAAATAACTATGGATAAAACCACCGCAGGATCCATTCACATATAAAAGTAATGCGTGGCCATTATGAAAGGGTTATATACGAAGAATCTCTGTAAAACCATATTATTACAAAAGAATAGACAAAGATACACCATCCCACAACGTGCAAAACAATGATTTTGTAACACCCCGTATTTTTACTGATTTTTAAATATTGAATTAATTATATTTAATATGGGAAATTAATTGATAATTAATCTGGATTAAAATAAATATTAACTAGTCAGATAAGAGTTAGTATTTATTAGTGAGAATTATTTTGAATATTATAGAGTGAATAAAGTAATATATGATTATGAATTTATGAGAATTGTCGTGAGTGAGAAATACGATAATTGACAATTACGGTAATTAAGTCGGGACGTGCGTGTCAGGATTAAATTAAGGGAATAAAAAGTAAATTATTTTTAAGTAATCCAAATGGTCTTTTTGAGTATGCCAATGTGTCTAGAAGGGTAAAGATAGTCAGGAAAGTCTACCCGGGGGTTTAGTTTGGGTCCCGGGGTAATTTTAGGCCAAACTGGCATCCCTAGAGGGCATTTTGGTAATTTCTATTTTTGGGCTTTAATTACCTACGAAATTAGGAGAGTAAATATATCTTATACATACGGGAAGTTAGGGTTTTCATTCACAAAATCCAAGGGAGAGTCATAGAGGAAGTAGGAGAGCCAATTCTAGGAGTCAATGGCCAAGAACCACCACCTTGCACCACCGAGACCACCACCGCGTAGATCGGAGATTGAAGAATGCAACCATACCAACTACACCAGTGGATCAAACCTTCATTCGAGAGGCAAGTGTTTAAACTTTCATACTTTGAGCAATAATATCACTCATGTTAGTGTAGGTTTAAATTGAATATGTATTGTATATGATTTGGATGAAATTGATGGATTTGGATCATAATCTGGAATTGAAATTGATATAGGTTTGATTCCCCATGATATATAGATGATAACCCATGAAATTGGATTAATATTGATGAATAATTCTAGGCTTTTATGGTAGTTCTTGAAGAAGATGACAAAATAGGGTTCTTAATGCTTATACTTGAAATAAACCCAATTAATTGATGCCCTTCGATGAAAAATTAGTTTTTAAACATTAGAACTTGTTTAATTATATTAGTATAACATTTAGTATGTTTGAATTGGTTTTTGGGATGATTAAAATAAGGATTTGGGGTTGAAAATTGGAGGAACCCGTAAGAACACATATGTAGAATTTTCCATACCTGTACGAGCGAATCGATTCGAACCAGGCCGAATCGATTCGGCTGCCCAGTTTTGGCCAATTTTATCCTTTTGTTTATTATGGTTAGAAAATTATTTGGAATTTATTTTGGGATTTGTTTTAATATACTTGGACTTATGGTAGAAGACCAATATGACTAGGTGGGTTTTAGGCTTAATCTCATAATGGCGTATTTAGGGATAAACATAATTAGGTTAACGTGAGGATTACCTGATCTAGAAATTAATTCGAGTTACGGGAATTTGAGGACAATGATGATTTAGACCAGTAGACTTTAGTGAGTCATCTACTGATTTTATGGGTATAATAAAGGGTACACTTTGAGTGGTGAGTAATACTCTAGAGCGAAGTGAAACTGTCATTCGATTAAGCGTAGGATATTCAGGACAATTATATACTACGTGTCAGATTTATGATAGGAGACGTAAGTATACCTATATTTGTGTTATGAATATAAATTGGTGAGATCAATACCTATTATATGATTGATTTATTTGTGTATGACATACCTACGCTGCTTGCTATAGCAGAAGGTTTTGAAAGGGGACAGTCTCATCCTGATGAGCCCACTAGGGGGATTTTTTTATTGGTTCCTCGGGACATAGAACTTAGGAACGACTTATCGGTGAGTTGATAAGTCAGCGGTCATATGGGTGCGTAGGTATATGTGTATCGCATAGGATTGGAACTATATTCGCCTCCAATATGTGTGATTTGTATTATACGGTTTGTGAGTGATTTCGAATCGTTAGTCCTTATTTAGTACGAGATGTACCGGGACTATATAACAGAGTATGCACGCAATGTAGATGAGTCTAGGGGTGTCGTATTAGTATATATAATATATAGTGCTGAATATGTATATATACTTGTGATATTATCTATTGTGTGAAATTTTTAGATAAGGAAGGTGATAAATTATTAAGTAACTTAAGTATGGGAACACTTGAACTTCTTGTGAAACTTTTTTTTGGAATAATAAAATGCAAGGACATTTAATAATAATAGTTGGCAGGAAATACGGGTTATTACTACGAGTGATAGTTAGGAAGTGGATGTCTAAGTTATAGTTAAGTGATGAGATAACAAGGATGGTTTATAGGTACGTTAGGTGTGCACAATAGTTGAGAGGTGAGAATCTCAAGTGAGTGTTCGAAAAGCTAACATGTGTAGTATATTTTCTTTACTGGATTTTAATAACTTGCTAAACTGTTTTAAAATATTTTACAGTTGGGCTCTGACTCATCTCTTGCAAAATCTCTTTTTCTTGTGAAATTATTTTAGGTGTCCAGCCACAAGGGCGCCAAGCTTAGACTGTTGGATCTTTTGACGTCCTGCTGCTATTGTGGGAGTTGCAGGTCCTCGTATTTAGACGCCTCCACATCTATGATTTCAGTTCTTTGATATAGGCTTCTCAGTTAGGGCATGTGTCGCCCATCCTCATTTTATTTATGTCCGAGAGACATTGTACTCATTTCATTTCAGTATTTCAATTTTAGTTGGATTTAGTATTGTTACGATTGATGGTTTGGATTTTGTTTAACTGGGATTATTATTCCAGTTTTATCGTATTCAGTTGAATGATGTTTTATTCATTATTTGTTTATTCAATAGAATAGTGAACGTGTTATATGGTCTCAATTAATTGACATTAATTATTAACTATAATGTTTTGACAGTAGCTTAATTTAATTATTAGGTGATTAATAAAGAAAAATGTTTTTCGACAGTGATGCTAATAATGAACCAACCGGATATTATGTTTTAAATTATATTAAGGACTGATCACCCGATATTTAATTTGGCGGGGTGTCACAGGTGGTATCAGAGCACCAGGTTCTAGAGTCTGTTAGGATCTGTACGACTTATTATGCTTCCATCTTAGCGTTCTTTGATATAGAGTCATATTATTAGGATTGTTGCATTCTTGATTACATGGTTACGTCTTCAGCAATTTGGGATTTAATAACTGTGGACTTATAAATTCCTTCTTATTTCAGATGCCTCCCAGACATGCTCCGAGGGCCAAAAATGCCCAACCAGCGCCACAGCCAGCCCAGGCTCAGGGTACAATGAATGTTTCCGAGGTTGCTGACATCGTTGCTCAGGCAATTAATGCAGCACTAACCCTAGTTCAGCAAGCCCCACCACCGACACAGGCAGTGGTGCCAACACCAGTACATGTGTTCCCTTCTTCTTGGGAGCGAGTCAGAGATGCCTTCCAAAAGGGGTATCCCCCAGAGTTTTAGGGGAGTTCTGATGTTGTTGTGGTGATCCAATGGAAGAAGGATATCCAGCGGCATTGGAGGATGTATGAGTGCACGGAGGTGCAGAGGTAGATACTAGATAATTTCAAGCTAGTTGGAGCAGCACTACAGTGGTGGGAGTCCATTACTACTGCAGAGGAGCGTGATATTTTAACGATTCAGGATTTCTGGGTGCGATTTGACGGTAAATATTTTCCTTCAGCCGTTCATATTGAGATGAGGCAGAAACTTCTGGACCTCACACAGGAGGGGAAGACTATAGCAGAGTATGAGGAGGAGTTTACTAGATTAGTAAACCTTGTACCAGCGGAGGTGACTACTGAGGAAAAGAAAATTCAGATGTTTATGAATGGACTGACCTAGAGGATTTGACATCACCTTCTGGGTAACCTCTCCTTGTAGTCTTATACCGATATACTCAATGCTGCATTACTACACTGCCAGGATCACCGCTTCCTTGTTAAGGGGAGAAAGTGAGGAGGTGAGTCCAATCAACAGGGTAAGACAGGTGGGGGTAGTGCCAGTGGGGCACCAACAGCTCAGAGTTAGCAGAGGCAGAGTGAGCAGGGTTCCCATCAGGGGGATTCTGCTAGGAGGTTTAGAGCAGGGGGCTTTTGTCATGGACATGGAGGTTTCAGGCATGGCCACCAATGTCAATAGGGCCACTCGGGCCAATAGTAGTTCCAGTAGGGCCACCAGAGCCAAGGGAGGATGGCAATGACCAATAGGGCCAAGGACAGTAGGGGCAGAAAGAGGGAAACTTTGTTGGTAAATGCTTTACATGTAGTAAGACTGGTCACAAACGATTTGATTGCCCCGATAAGGGAAAGTTTCCTCACCAGCAGGATGCTCACCAGGAGCCTTAGAGGTCGATCTTTCCAGTTGCTCTCCCATCACCAGTGCCAGTTCCCGCTTTGCCTGCCATTCCAGCAGCCCCGATTCAGCAGGGATAACTATAGTATGGGCATATTTACAACATCCACCAGGCAGCGGCTCCATAGTCTCCACCCGCAGTTGAGGGTTTGTTTTCTATCCAAGGGTCTATGGGCCGTATTTTATTTGACACGGGGGCCTCACACTCTTTTATAGCCACTAGATTTGCACGGGACACAAGTTTGTTAGACACGACTGATAGTACAGTGACTTGTGTAGACTCGTCATTGGGTAATGGGTCGATGATTTTCGTTTTATGTCGAGTTGTGGGTATAATGATTGGGAGTCTTATTTTGACAGCCGATATTCTTATTTTAGATATGTCCAAGTACGGCGCTATTATTGGGATGGATTGGCTAGTCGTGTATAGGGCCATGATCGATTGCTTTAGTAGGAGTATAGTTTTCGCCGTCCCTGGTCAGGAGATGTTTATAGTGGAGATGCCTCTTCCCGAGGGAGGATCGTCTACTCACTTATTTTATATAGAGGATGAGACCTCTATGGGAGTTGTGATTCACCTTGATTCGATTCCTGTTGTTCGTGAGTATGTCGATGTATTTCAAGATATATCGGGCTACCGTCGAGTAGAGAGGTAGATTTTGTGATATATTTGACGCTAGGCACTCGACCGATAGCCCGTGCACCTTACCGTATGGCTCCGATGGAGATGAGAGAGTTACAGGATCAGATTGAGCAGTTATTGGGACAGAGAATCATCCGTAGGAGTGCCTCGCCTTGGGGTGCTCCCGTGCTGTTTGTAAAGAAGAGAAATGGGTCGTTATAGTTATGTGCTGATTACAGAGAGTTTAATAAAATCACAATATGGAATAAATATTCGTTGCCCCGAATTGATGACTTATTCGATCAGTTGAGAGGAGATACATACTTCTCAAAGATAGACTAGAGGTTGGGGTACCATCAACTTCGTATCAGGGAGCAGGACGTGTCGAAGACTATTTTTCTTATAAGATACGGGTCCTATAAGTTCCGGGTTATGCCATTTGGGCTAACCAACACACTGGTTGTGTTCATAGACTTAATGAATAGGGTGTTCAGAGATTTCTTAGATCAGTTTGTCATTATCTTCATAGATAACATCCTGATTTATTCCCAAACCGAGGAGGAATATGCCAAGCATTTGCATCGGGTTATACAGACACTACGTGAGCATCAATTGTATGCTAAATGTGAGAAATGTGGGTTTTGGGTGAAGAAGGTTCAGTTTTTGGGGCATATCATTTCTGAGCTGGGTATATCAGTGGGCCTGAGTAAAGTGTCAGTGGTGAGGGAGTGGGGATAACCCACGACACCGATAGAGGTGCGTAGCTTCTTGGGGTTAGCCGGGTATTACAGACGGTTCATCCGAGGGTTTTTGAAGATTGTGGGCTCGATGACTAATTTAACCCATAAGGGTGTACTATTTTTTTAGGATGATGCACGTTAGTTGGCATTTGATGAGCTGAAGGGCAAGCTGACCTCAACACCAGTTCTATCACTGCCTAGGTCGGGAGTGGAGTACTTAGTCTATACTGATGATTCCGTACAGGGGCTTGCTTAAGTGTGACAGTAGGAGGATCAGACTATAGCTTATGATTTCCGTAAGCTTAAACCTCTCGAGAAGAATTACCCCACTCACGACTTAAAGTTAGCATCAGTTATGTTTGCACTTCGAATTTGGAGACATTATCTCTTGGGGGAGAAATTTTGCATGTTCATAGATCACATGTCACTACAGTACTTATTGACTCAGAGAGAATTGAATATGCGTTAGCGCAGGTGGCTTGAATTTGTGAAGGACTATCAGTTTGAGATCCAGTACCACCCGGGGAAGGCTAACGTTGTAGCTGATGCATTGAGCCGTAGGCCAGTAGATGAGTTGGCAGAGGCGTGGAAGGCGAAATGGAAGAAGTTGGGACATCAGGATGTAGTTGCCCGATCATTCATGTCAGTTATGACAACTACGCCCCAGATAGTGACGAGAGTTGTACAGGCCCAGGCAATGGATCCATTTTATCAGGAGATGATTCGACATATTTTAGCAGAGGGAGCTGAGTCTTACTCAATGAGTTTTGAGGGAGGCTTGTGCTTTAATGGACGTCTGGTTATTCCAGAGGGGGAGGATCTGTGACATGCGGTGATGATAGAGTCGCATGGATCTCAATTTACGATATATCCCAGTGAGGATAAGATGTACCAAGATATGAGGCAACAGTATTGATGGAGTGGAATGAAGGGAGACATTGCTTCTAGTCAAGGTGGACCATCAGAAATCGCCAGGGTTCCTTCAGCCACTAGAGATTCCTATGTGGAAATGGGAGATAATTTCCATGGCTTTCATCACAGGGTTACCTACTTCTCAGAGGGGTCACGATTTGATATGGGTGATTGTGGATCGATTGACTAAGGTAGCCCACTTTTTTTCAATCCGAACTGACTATATTACAACACAGTATGCCCAGATTTTAATTGTAGAGATAGTGAGATTACACGGGGCTCCCCTAAATATTATGTTCGATCGGGATAAGATTTTTGTGCATCATTTATGGGAGAGTTTCCAGGAGGCCATCGGTACTGAGTTGCGTTTGAGTACAGCCTACCACCCATAGAAGGACATGAAAATCGAGCGGACTAATCAGATGCTGGAGGATATGTTACGTATGTGTATTCTGGATTTTAGGGGATGTTGGGAGAAGTTTCTTTCGCTGGTGGAGTTTGCATACAACTCTTATCAGTTTAATATTGGCATGGACCCATTTGAGGCGTTATACGGTAGACCTTATCATTCTCTGGCTTGTTGGTTATAGGTGGGGGACAACAAGTTACTCGGGTCATAAGTGATTCAGGATACATCGTCCAGGATTAAGATGATTAAGAGTCGCATACGAGTTGTTCAGGATAGATAGAAGAGCTACGTTGATGCCAAGAGGTTCTTCAGGGAGTTTAGTGTGGGGGACCAAGTATTGCTACGAGTATATCCTATGAAGGGGATAATGAGATTTGGGAAGAAAGGGAAGTTGGCACCAAGGTATGTAGGGCCATTCCCTATTATTGAGCGGATTGGTCGAGTGGATTATAGACTTGGCTCACCCGAGGACTTGCATAGGATTAACGATGTATTCCATATTTCTTCGCTGAGGAAATATCTTCGGGATGAGTTGGCTCACAATCATATTGCTTTAAAGGAGATTGATCTATATCCTGATAGTTCCTTCGAGGAGGGCCCCAGTTGCTATCCTAGACTGTAGTGAGAGAAAACTGAGGTCGAAGGTGGTACCGTTAGTACGTGTTCATTGGCGGCCCCATAATATCGAGGAGTCTACTTGGGAGCGCGAGGAGGAGATGTGCGGAAAATATCCAGAGTTGTTTTTACCAGGTATACATTTACTTTTCAAATTTCGGAACGAAATTCCGTTGTAGGGGGGAAGTATGTAACACCCCGTATTTTTACTGATTTTTAAATATTGGATTAATTATATTTAATACGGGAAATTAATCTATAATTAATCAGGATTAAAATAAACATTAACTAGTGAGGTAAGAGTTAGTATTTATTAGTGAGAATTATATTGAATATTATAGGGTGAATAAAGCAATATATGATTGTGAATATGATTATGAATTTATGAGAATTATCGCGAGTGAGAAATACGACAATTGACAATTACGGTAATTAAGTCGGGACGTGCGTGTCGATCGTGTCGGATTAAATTAAGGAAATAAAAAGTAATTTATTTTTAAGTAATCCAAATGGTCATTTTGAGTGCGCCAATATGTCCGGAAGGGTCGATATATTCAGAAAAATCTACCCAAGGGTTTAGTTTGGGTCCCGGGGAAATTTTAAGCTAAATCGGCATCCCGGGAGGGCATTTTGGTAATTTTTATTTTTGGGCATTAATTACCTACGAAATATCTGATGCATAAGGAAAGTTAGGGTTTTCACTCACAAAATCCAAAGGAGAGTCACAGAGGAAGTAAGAGAGCCAATTTTAGGAGTCTAAGGCCAAGAACCACCACCTTGCACCACTGAGACCACCACCGCGTAGATCGGAGAACGAGGAACGCAACCAAACCAACTACACTAGCGGATCAGACTTTCATTCGAGAGGCAAGTGTTTAAAGTTGCGTACTTTGAGCAATAATATCACCCATGTTAGTGTAGGTTGAAATTAAATATGCATAGTATATGATTTGGATGAAATTGATGGATTTGGATCATAATATGGAATTGAAATTGATATAGATTTGGATGAAATTGTAGTTCTTGAACATTAGAACTTGCTTAATTATGTTATTATAACATTTAGTATATTTGAATTGGTGTTTAGGATGATTAAAATAAGGATTTGGGGTTGAAAATTGGAGGAACTTGTAATAACACATATGCAAAATTTTCCATACTTGTACGAGCGAATCAATTCGGTCCTATCCAAATCGATTCGGACCAGGTCGAATCGATTCAGCTGCCCAGTTTTGTCCAATTTTCTCCTTTTGTTTATTATGGTTAGAAAATAATTTGGAATTTATTCTTGGGATTTGTTTTAATATACTTATGCTTATGTTAGAAGACCAGTAGGCCTAGGTGGGTATTAGGCTTAATCTCATAATGGCGTATTTAGGGAGAAACGTAATTAGGTTAACGTGATAGGATTACCTGATTTGGAAATTAATTCGAGTTACGGGAATTTGAGGACAACGATGATTTATACCTATTGGATTTAGTGAGTCGCCTACTGATTTTATGGGTATAATAAAGGGTACACTTTGAGCGGTGAGTAGTACTCGAGAGCGTACGATAAAGAAATGAAACTGTCATTCTATTAAGCGTAGGATATTCGGGACAATTATATACTACGTATGAGATTTACGATATGGGACGTGAGTATACCTATATTTGTGTTATGAATATAAATTGGTGAGATGAATACCTATTATATGATTGATTTATTATGTGTATGACATACATACACTGCTTGCTATCGTGGGAGGTTTTGAAAGGGGACAGTCTCATCCTAATGAGCCCATTGGGGGGATTTTTTTATTGGTGCCTCAGGACATAGAACCTAGGAACGGATTATCGGTGAGTTGACAAGTCAGCGATCATATGGGTGTGTAGGTATGTGCGTATCGCATAGGCTTGGAACTATGTTGCCTCCAATATGTGTGATTTGTATTATACGGTTCGTGAGTGATTCCGAATCGGTAGTACTTATTTAGTACGAGATGTACCTGAACTATATAACAGAGTATGCACGCACCGCAGCTGAGTCTAGGGGTGTCGTATTAGTATATATAATATATAGTGTTGAATATGTATATATACTTGTGATATTATCTATTGTGTGAAATTTGTAGATAAGGAAGGTGATAAATTATTAAGTAACTTAAGTATGGGAACGCTTAAACTTGTTGTGAAAATTTTATTTGGAATAAAAAAATGCAAGGACATTTAACAAAAATAGTTGGTGGGAAATACGGGTTATTACTACTAGTGATAGTCAGAAAGTGGATGCCTACGTTATCGTTAAGTGATGAGATATATAGGATTGTTTCGAGGTACATTAGGCGTGCACAATAGTTGAGAGGTGAGAATTGATAAGTACCCAAAAGTGTATATTTTATACCCCGAATAGACGCATTTTAATTGCTAATTCTCGGCAAATTGGGTCTTATATGCGTAAATGTTTAATGTGCAGGCTTGATCGCCGTTTGCGGAAGTTCGACTCTTATTTCAAGGTAAATGTGCGATTTATGAAGCTAATTCCCCAGTCCTGTACCTTACCCGAGCCTAAACCTAACCCGAACCCCATGTGTGTTTAGTTTGTGTTTTTCAAATTTTTTTTAGATTTATAGTTTGAGTTGTTTTTATTTTTAGGATTTATTTTTTATTTATTTAGAATTTTTTAGAATTTATTTTCAATTTTTCTATTTCTTTTTACTTTGTGTATTTTTATTTTTTTATTTTTATTAGTTTTTAATTTTTAGTCTTTATTTTATTTATTTTATTTTATTTTCATTAGGATTAGTTATTAGGAAATAATTTTTAGTTTTTATATTATTTTATTAGGACAAGTTTTTTTTAGGAATTTATTTTTCTAGTTTTATTAGATTTTATATGCTTAGGACTTTATTTTTATTTTTATTTCTTTTGTTTTATTATTTGAGTTTTTTTTTTAGGATTTTAATTTTATTAGATTTCATTTTATTTATAATTTATTATATTTATATTTTTTTAGGATTTTAGTTAGTTTATTTTTCATTTTTTTTATGTGTACAAATTAAACACACACATAACTCACACACACGCACACATACCCTATACCTTACCACATTTAACACTAACCCACACTCATCTTCGACCACTCACCCACCTCACTCTCTCTCCTCCATTAATTAAACTAACCCCATAACCCAATTAAAGCTTAAATCAAATCCACCTATTAACCACCATCCCCAGAACTCGGAACAAGCTCCCCTGCCCCGGCAACCTCAAAAGTGGGAGCCTTAACCTCCTGCTCCGGCCGACCCATCTCATACCCGTGGACCCATTTCAACCCGAAATCTCCATCTAACCCAACCCGGGTATCAATTCCGGCCATCCAACACACCTCCACCCGATTCAACCCAACAACCATACAAACCCACGTCAATACCCCCATTACCTGAATCCAAATCCACCCCTGATTTCGAACCACCTATACCCGCTTCCATGCCAGAGACGATTTTAACCCAAGACCCATAAACTGCTACCCAACCTGCTATTAAGCCCATCTCCCATGTCCACAAACCGATCGAACCTATAATTAAACCCGAAAGACAAAATCGATTTTTTCCTCTATTATGTCCCAAGACAAATAAACCAAAAGTCATTTCAATCCAAAACCCAATTCTGCCATCAATCCAATCTGGGTACATAGCCTAACAGACCTACCTCTGTCACAGCTTTTCAAATCCCAGCTACAAGCACACCAAATCCTGCCAAATCCCATTTTTCTGTTAAGACCCATTATCTAGTATACCTTAGCTTCATGCCTTGGATAAAAGAGAAGAGCCTTTTTTCATTTAAAAGGAAGGGGCAGAGAAGGGAGTTCAGACAGACAAAAGAGAGTGTAATTTTTAGTTTTAGAGCTCCATTTTTGGGGCTAATTTATTTTAGGAGTAGCATTGTAATTATTTTTGTTTCCTCTTTTAATATTTTTTTTAGTGACTTGAGTGTGAGGGAGATTGTTGTGAAATACAAATTTTGAGTTGGTATTAAATTTCAGTGTTTATAAACTCATATTTGTGGGTGAAATTAATTGTTCATATTTGGGAAGATAATATTAAACTCGAGAAGACTTGGTTTATTATTTATTCTCATTCCATTTTATTTGTATGCCTCATATTGTGTCAATATTACATTTTATTTGTAATAATATCATAATGAGAGGCTAAATACTCCATTCAAGGGGTGAGATGAAACCCTTAATTAATTATTTTTATTTTTGGCTTGTTTATTTATTATGCCCCTTTGAATACTAATATTAAAATTTTACAATTTATAGTTACGCTTCGAGAGATGGCGAATTATTTTGGAGAGAAAATTGCAAATTTAGATTATAATATTTATTTATTAATTAAACTAGAGATAGGCAATTTTTAAATAGTATTATAGTTTGAATTTCTCTACTCTAAAACTTTTTTTTTATGATTTAAATGCTTTTAGTAAAATTTCCCTAGCTGGTGATTTACTAGAAAATGTTTAAATCTAATTTTTGTGAGTATGTGAAATTTAAATATTAATCTTCTAAAAAGACTATATGTAAATTTAGATTTTGCAACGAGAGTTGATTTGTGAATTTATATACTTTTTGGGATATTTTAAATAGACAAACTAATTAATGAAATAACTAAGTTAAGTGGTGAATTTTTATCCATTGAATTTTCTCATAATTGTATTCTCCTCATATTTAGCTCACTTTATCGTTTTATTTATTTATTTATTAATGTAGTTTTAATTTAGTTCATAATTGGTAGTATAAATGTCCCTTCAAAATTGTTTTAAAAAAATCATACATTGTCTTCAACTAGCTCTTGTCCACATTAAGGAGCGCGGATTGACCCCTTACTTGCTAATATACAATTTTAGTGTGTTTAAAGGTACCAAAAGGGATTTTTGATTGGCCGTGTTTACCCCACAATGACATATACACAAAAGGCGAATTATCAATTGGCGTCATCGTCGGCTTTTTAAGCGTTGGACTTTGCTCAAACTTTGGCGATTGACTTTTCACGTAGTGCCGTTGCCGACTTTTCGAATTGAGGAGCGTTTTGAAGGCTTGTACATTTGTTCATTTGTATATATATTTTTATTTATTTTTCGTAGATTGTTTGTATTAGGATATTGAGGCCTTGCACATTTATTTGTGGTGCTCTTGACACTAATTATTTGTAATAATTAAATTAAATTAAAAAAAAAAAGTGAAAAGGGAAATGGGACAAGGTTGAGAGAGAGCGCCCTCAGAGTGGAATTTTTAAGCCTCTTTACTTTGGGTCCGTTGGACTCCCGGGGATTACTAAAGTTAGGCGAACTTCCCCCCGGTCGACTCAACTTGGTCTTCACCCTACGTGTGTAAAAGCCGCAGGAGGTACATTTTTTTATCACTCACGCATCTCCTGTTAGCGAGTCCATTTATTGTTTGACTATATTCTCTTACGTGACTTTATTTTTTTTGCATAGTCTTTCTTTGAATGGTTTGATGAATTAATTGGACTTAAGACCCAAACCTGGTCATTGAAATGAGAAGGGATTTCATCACCCGACTCAATCACTTAACTCCACTTGCTTGTTAACCCGTGCCATCACTTAATTAAAATCAATCAACAAGCAAGCCAAGTAGGAGCACAATTTTTCAAAAGCGACGTATAAGATTCCGTGCTTTTTCTCGCCCGCGGAGTAATTCAAATTTGACTACCCAATCACTTAATTGATGATAAAAATTGGTTACATGCTAGTTAGGATTTTCCTTCGCTTGTACGTGTTTAATTCTAATCCTTTGGTAGTCAGTTTTTTGTGCTCCGTTAGTGTGTGTTTCGTGCCGAGTCCACTTTTATCCCTTTTCAAAAATTCAAAAATTCAAAAAAATAAATATTTTTCATCCTTTTTCTTATTTTCAAAACAAAAACCCAAAAATATTTTCCTTCTTTTTCAAACAAAAAATTCAAAACCCCAAAAAGATTTTCTTTGAAAAAAAATAAAATTAAAAAGCTAAAAATATTTTTGGAGAACTCCTTTTCTCCCCTATCCAACCCGTCATGGCCGATGAAAATCCTTTATGGAACGACTTTGGCCATTTTCCATATTCGCAGTGCACCTATTGTTCCCACGCCAATCACATGTCCCATGAGATCCCGTACTTTCCTTATCCATCCGAACCCACCATGGAACATGCGTACACTGTTTCGGAACGCACTTCAACCTATTATCCTGATATGTCTAATCCCGAGTGGTGTGAGAAACCAAGCTATTCGTGAGGTATTGATCACCCTCCCACGTAATACGAATCCCAACCCCTTGGTGTGGATCCTCACACATTCCAACAGTCATCATGGCATTCAAGTACACCCCATACCAATCAGTTCCCTCACTACGTATCCAACGATTATCATCCTTTCGTCCATCACGAAGGCACTCCTTTCGTGTATGATGAACTTGACCCCGTTCCCCACACTTCCTATGAGTATTCTCCGTTTAGTCATGATACTAGTGTGTTGTGTCCACCTCACCCATCCGCCATTATCCCACCACTAACCATCACTTTCCCACCACCATCCACATCCGCTCTCGAAAGCCTCTTGCAAATGTTCATCCTTGAGCAAGAGGAAGCAACTCACATTAAAACTCAATCTATTCAAACGCTTGAACAATGCTTAAATGAGTTTGAGTGTGTGACCGAGCCGGATATTCCCTTATCTTCACCCATTATTAATCCTATGTGGGATGATGATGTCTCATCTCTTGACACTGATTTTGAGCGTGACCAGCCCAGTCACCTCGAGAATCTTGTAGTTGAGACCACCTCGTGGTCCGAGCCTCAAGATGATAATTATGTTGACTTATCCATAGCATGTGAGACTGATCCATACCCTAATAATCCAAAAGAACCTAATGTCGAGGTTCCCCCACCCGTTATATCCAAAAATACGCCCGAGTTTCTACCCGTTACACCCCTTGAGTGTGTCCTCGAGATGCCCATTTCTTTCAGGTTAGCTCCGACTACGAGTGCTCCCCAACGCACTGAGATTGAATCGGAGATGGTTTACTCTTCCTTTTCTATGGATCCTCTCCAACGATGTTTGGATCACTTTGAGTCTGATATTGATGTTGATTCATATATCTCGGATCTTAATGCCTCGTTAGATCTTTTCACCGTTACAGATGGTGCAACATCGGTGGAGAAGTTGACCACTCCATCTTTAGATACCACACTCTCTAGTGATCATTCCTTTACTCCTCCCGACAAGTGTGTGTCCCCTACACTTGAGTTCGATCACATTCCTTCACCATTTATCCCACCCGATCCACCTTTAATTCCACCCGACTCATCCATTACCCCTTCCACCCCACCACCTGGTTTGGATATTGATTTAACACCTTTCATGTTTCCATCTACATTTTTAGATCCTCACCTGAAACCAACCTCCACCTTCTATGCGAGTATATGTGGTGCTACTCTCCACTTCCATGACACCGATCTTGTTACTCTATGCCTGCCACTCTCTTGTGGCGTTGATTTTTCCCATTGACAGCTCCCTGGCATGTCACGGCGCGATCAATATCATCGTCCATTTATAGAACGATCGTGTGCTTTCTATGAGCCCCACCCCATCACTATTTGTGCACCTTTTCGCCTCCCCATCCAGCTTGAGCACCATGCTTATAGGGCCCTTGTTGACCTCGCATTTAGGCTCAATAAGGCATGATATCGATGCCTCTTTACCCTTTCCTTTCTCCCATATACCGTAATCCCCACCTGCCCATGGACCACCGATGCTTTGCATCATGTGAAGCAATTCGCCATACAATTGCATTAACTCGTTTTAGCCTTTATCCAACAAGACTGACGCTTCAGTCTTGTTTGGGGGTGATTTTCATCACCCAATTTTCTACTGCCCCGCACTTTAATAAATCTTATCTTTAGGGTGAGAATGGTTCGGTCTGGCTGAAGAGATTAAACTTAGCGCTACCGGGAGGCAGCCCGTTGTTCTTGTATGAGTGTCATCCTGTTTGGGGGTGGTGTTTCACACCACCCAATGCTTTATCATGTTTATAGACTTGTACACTTTTGTTATCTTACTACTTATTCAGGTTTCTTCTTCGCTTCGTCTGTCCACTTCATTAGTGGTTGATTATGGTAATCTCTTTCCTACCTTCTGCTCTCAATTTTAAAAATTATTTTGCTTAACATCGAGGACGATGTTCCTTTTGGTTTGGGGGTGGAGAATTTTATCAAAATCGTACCTCTTTTGAATTTTTTTGATTTTTAAACCTGATTTTTAAATATTCGTGCAGTTTCTTTCATCTCACTCATTGATGTGAATTTTCTATCATCCATCTTTTTAAGTCTAGGAATCAAGCTATAAGATTTATTTTTCTAAATAGCTTATGCAATACGTAACGAGGCATTTTGTGCCATGAATTTCGAGACTCAACAAAATTTGTGCACTTATCACGTCAATACGATTTAGAGTTGAAGAGTACTACAATTCTCAAGAGAACGTTAAGGATCACTAGTAGAGACTTTAGCTTGTGATATTTGTGCCTTTCACCATTTCAGAGTGTTTTACGCAATCTCCGAGTCACAAGTTGATTCAACTTCTTTTGAGTCTGCACTTAATCATTGTATAATCTCACTATTCTAAATTTTTGGCTTGATCACTGAGGACGACATCACTTTCGAGTTGTAAGAAACACATATCTTGAAATTTGTCCAGATCACTAGATTTTCACCCATGTACTTCACCCACTACATTACCAAAAATTCCCCACAGCCTCACCTATCATCTCCATTCATATATCATCATTCATTTTCGAGAAACATAATGTTTTCCCAAATGTAAAATGTCTTCCATATTGAGAGTATAAAAAGAAAAAGAAAAAAAAAGAAAAATAGAAAATGAAAAAAAATAGAAAAAGAAAAGAATAGAAAAAGAAAAGAAAATTCGAAAAAACAGAGAAAAAGAAAAGAAAAGAAAATAGAGAGTTTGTATTTAGTCCTTGTTAAAAAAAATACATTCGTTCCTAAAGTGTAGTACACTCTTCTCACACATCCATCATATCTCATTCTATCATTCTCATCCCATTTCATTTCCCCCTCACCCATAAACATCCATGTTTCCCCTAGGTGTTCGAGGAAATGAAAGTCAACGTGGTGAATAACTCGACGTTCTCACTATAGTGATTAACATTCTTTCATGAGACCATATTTCCCCTAGGTGTTCGTTCTTTCTTATATGTGTGTGAGACTTTTGACCTTGCTTACATTTACTCACCTCCTCACACACAAGAGCGACACACTTACCCTAATCTCGAGAGTTCGTTTGAGAAAGCTATATCCCGTGATATTTTTAAGTTGAAGCATTGATTCCAAAAAGGCGATCTAGGAATTACTCTTATGATGCTCGACCTGTTTTGACTGTATCACACATACACACACGTTGAGTTCTACGAAGGATGTGCCTTATGTATTCATATAGCTAACTTTTTATGCAATTATAGCTCGTGTTCTCAAAATATTTATCTCATGATGGATTGTGCGATTATTCTATGTCTAATAAGAGATAGACTGCCATTTGAAAATAAAGAATTTTGTGGGTAAATTCCCTGCAAACACTCACGAGACACAACTCGTCCTGTAGGGCAACCTATAGGTTTAAAGGCTTGTTGCACATGCTAAGTGCAATCGCAAGTGCCTGTGAAAGTGGTACACTTTTGGTTTCTTATATTTCTCTTTCTCTCTATATTTTGCTCGAGGACTAGCAATGTTTTGTTTAGGGGTGGTGTGATAAGCACCCCAAAATGTATATTTATACCCCAAATAGAAACATTTTAATTGTTAATTCTCGACAAATTGGGTCTTATATGCGTAAATATTTAATATGAAGGCCTGATTGCCGTTTGCGAAAGTTCGACGCTTATTTCAAGGCAAATGTATGATTTATGAAGCTAATTTTCCAGTCCCATACCTTACCCAAGCCTAAACCGACTTCGAACCCCATGTGTGTTTAGTTTGTGCTTTTTAGATTTTTTTTAGATTTATCGTTGGAGTCGTTTTTATTTTTAGGATTTCTTTCTGATTTATTTAGAATTTTTTAGAATTTATTTTCTATTTTTCTATTTCTTTTTACTTTGTGTATTTTTATTTTTATTAGTTTTTAGTCTTTATTTTATTTTATTTTATTTTATTTTCATTAGGATTAGTTCTTAGGAAATAATTTTTAGTTTTTATCTTATCTTATTAGGACAAGTTTTTTTTTAGGAATTTATATTTCTAGTTTTATTAGATTTTATATCTTAGGACTTTAGTTTTATTTTTATTAGGTTTTAATTTTTATTTCTTTTATTTTATTATTTGCGTTTTTTTTAGAATTTCAATTTTATTAGATTTCATTTTATTTATATTTTATTAGATTTTATATTTTTTTAGGATTTTAGTTAGTTTATTTTTTATTTTTTTATGTGTACAAATTAAACACACACATAACTCACACACACATATCCTACACCTCTCACACACACGCACCCCCTACACCTTACCACACCTAACACTAACCCACACTCATCTTCTACCTCTCAGCCACCTCACTCTCTCTCCTCCATTAACAAACTAACCCCATAACATAATTAAACAATAAATCAAATCCACCTGTTCCCCAGAACTCGGAACCAGCTCCCTTTCCCCGAAAACCATAAAAAATGGAGCCTTAACCTCCTGCTCCGGCCGACCCATCTCATACCCGTGAAAACCCATTTCAACTCGAAATATCCATCGAACCCAACCTGGGTATCAATTTCGGCCATCTAACATACCTCCACCCGATTCTACCCAACAACCATACAATCCCACGTCAATACCCCCATTACCCGAATCCAAATCCGCCCATGATTTCGAACAACCTATACTCGCTTTCATACCAGAGACGATTTTAACCCGAGACCCTTAAACTGCTACCCAACCTGCTATTAAACCCATCTCCCATGTCCACAATCCGGCCGGACCTACAATTAAATCCGAAAGCCAAAATTGATTTTTGCCTCTGTTATGTCCCAAGCCAAATAAACCAAAAGTCATTTCAAACCAAAACCCAATTATGCCATCAATCCAATCTAGGTACAAAACCTAACAGACCTAACTTTGACACATCTTTTCAAATCCCAACTACAAGCACACCAAATCCTGCCAAATCCCATTTTTCTGTCAAGACCCATTATTTAGTGTACCTTAGCTTCATGCCTTGGATAAAAGAGAAGAGCCTCTCTTTATTTAAAATGGAAGGGGCAGAGAAGGCATTTTTGGAGCTTATTTATTTTAGGAGTAGCATTGTAATTATTTTTGCTTCTTCTTTTAATATTTTTTTTAGTGACTTGAGTGTGAGTGTGAGTGAGATTATTGTGAAATACAAATTTTGAGTTGGTATTAAATTTCAGTGTTCATAAACTCAGATTTGTGGGTGAAATTAATTGTTCATGTTTGGGAAGATAATATTAAACTCAATGAGACTTGGTTTATTTATTTATTCTCATTTCATTTTATTTGTATGCCTCATATTATGTCATTATTACAATTTATATGCAATAATATCATAATGAGAGGCTAAATACTCCATTCAAGGGGTGAGATGAAACCTTTAACTTAATTATTTTTATTTTTGGTTTGTTTATCTATTATGCCTCTTTGAATACTAATATTAAATTTTACAATTTATATTTACGCTTCGAGAGAGGGTGAATTATTTTCGAGAGAAAATTGCAAATTCAGATTATAATAATTATTTATTAATTAAACTAGAGATATACAATTTTTAAATAGTATTATAGTTCGAATTTCTCTAATCTAAAACTTATTTTTTTTTATGATTTAAATGCTTTTAGTAATTTTTTTCTATCTGGTGATTTACTAGAAAATGTTTAAATCTAATTTTTGTGAGTATGTGAAATTTAAATATTAATCTTCTAAAAAGACTATATGTAAATTTAGATTTTGCAACGAGAGTTGATTTGTGAATTTACATATGTTTTGGGGTATTTCAAATAGATAAACTAATTAATGAAATAACTAAGTTAAGTGGTGAATTTTTATCCCTTGAATTATCTCATAATTGTTTTCTCCTCATATTTAGCTCACTTTATCATTTTCTTTATTTATTAGTGTAGTTTCAATTTAGTTCATAATTGGTAGTATAAATATCCCTTCAAAATTGTTTTAAAAAAAATCATACGATGTCATCAACTTGCTCTTGTCCACATTAAGGAGCGTGGATTGACCCCTTACTTGCCAATATACAATTTTAGTGTGTTAGTAGGTACCAGAAGGAATTTTTGATTGACCGTCTTTACCCCACAACGACATATACCGCAAAGACGAATTATCAAGAATATCAAGTGAGTGTTCGAAAAGCTAACATGTGTAGTATATTTTCTTTACTGCATTTTAATCATTTGCTAAACCGTCTTAAAATATTTTTCACTCGGGCTCTGACCGGTCTCTAGTAAAATCTCTTTTTCTTGTGAAATTATTTTCGGTGTCCGGCCACAGGGGCGCCAAGCTTAGACTGTTGGATCTTTTGACGTGTTGCAGCTTTTGTGGAAGTTGCAGGTCCTTGTATTTAGACGCCTCCACATCTATGATTTTAGTTATTCGATTTAGGCTTTTCAGTTAGGGCATGTGTCTCCCATCCTCATTTTATTTATGCTTGGGAGACATTTGATGATACGCAAATATTGCGTATTTCTACCTCCGAACGGACGCATTTTAGCCCCCTAGGGTATCTTATTCACTATATTTATGCTCATTAACCAGACAACCTCGAATCTATACGTTAAAATGTTTTGCAGGGGTTAATTGAGATTTTTTAGGTAATTAGATGCTAAGTGTGAAGTTCGGATGCGTTCCGCTCGATTTTCGTACACAATCGCACGTTCAAGGGAATTTTAGTCATTTCACAGCTTGGGCACCTGGCCCATCATCTTCACGGAAGTTTTAGCCCTCCTCGCAATCTTCGCGTGGCCGTAAACGATGCGCAATTCCGATTCATAACGAAGAAGTTACGGCGATTTCAGCGGACGAGAAAAGCTTGCAAACCAAAACAGCAATGCAGTGTGCTGCCCCTGTTTGATTGATCGATCGGCAATTTTGGTCGATGGATCGACCATTTTGTTCAGCCTAAATTCGGCCTTGATCGATCGATCGACCCTTTTGGTCGATTGATCGATTCCCTGTTTTCTGCATATATTTTGCCTTTTCTTTTCTCTTTTCTTTTCTAATTTATTTCCCACTTGGTATATAAGCCAATTTTATTGTAATAAACCATATACACGATTTTAGCTTAGGTTAGCTTAGGGTTTTGAGGGTTTTGGAGAGTTTGGCTTGGATTCTTCTTGGTTTGACACCCAATTGGGTTGTAAGTTACACTATTCATCATCCTCTTCCTTTAATATAGTTGTACTTCTTCATTTCTTGCTTTGTAGTGTAATTTACATGCTTTCTAAATTAGGTTTACTTGCTTTATTTACACGCTTTCTAGTGTAGTTTTACCACGTTTATTTATTGCGTTTATTTACCGCATTTTTAATATGCTTTCTAGGTAATTTAAATTAGGTTGTGTTTGAGTGGAACTCACTCGAGTTGACGCTTTGCTTTGCTTTGCTTTGCTTTGGTGATGGCGTTTACGAGTCTATTTCGGGTGCGTTGTCCTAGTTGTTGCGCTTAGGAGATTTGACGGGGCATATCATGTATGCCCCCTGCTTACGACCTTTCGTGCGCAATTTCCAGGATATTTTTTGACGCCAAAATCTTATTAGGCTTTTATGCGGATTTAGGGGAGTGACAACCCTTGGTTCAATTAACTGTCGAAACGAGATGCATTCTAAATAACTCGTCGACCCATGTATCCATTTTATACAAATTAACTCGGGTGAGAGATATTCGACGCAACCTATAGTTTTACTCGCTTTGTTAATCTAGTTTCAATACCCTTGCCTAGATTAACATTTCCCTTTTATGCATCTTTTCCTTTTTAGTTTGTAATCACCTTTTTTCCTTTTTATTTCAGAATATTAAATCATCTAAATTCTAGCATCTTGTCCCTGTAGATTTTCGATACCCGACTTACCGCTATACTCACCAGTTGAGTGTAGTAGTAACTTAGGCTTATTTGTATAGTCGCGGCGAGACAGAAAATAACGACTGTGGCCTTACGCGACCACACCTCTTGCGCGCTATCAAAATGGCGTCGTTGCCGGGGACTAGTGTGTTTTAGACTTTATTCGATTTATTATTTCATAGTATTTTCTTTCTATTTGTATTATTTGCTAATATTTTGCAGGACTTCCACATTTGAGCACTTGGAAACACTTGAATTTTTCCCGCGCTCACTTACTTTGTTGAATCCGCCACTTGAGCCATTTTTGGGGTAAGCATGTCTTATTCCAATTCTTTCGGTAATCCTTGTTATAATTCTCAAAATTCTCGCAAACCTATGACTTTCGGTGAATACTTAGAATCCCAAAGTTTAACAAATTCAAATACGACTTTGGGCGAGTATAACGAAAGTCAAAACTTAGGTTATTGGAATTTTGATGATGATGATAATGATTTTGGGCCTTTACCTCCTTATAATAGGAATTTTGAAACGAATTCGAATAGTTTTCAAAATTCCTATTATAATGATGTTTCATTTAAGTCCGATGGTAATTTTCAAAGTTTCCATTTTCATGTATCCGCACCTCGACCTATGACATTCGGTGAGGGCTTGCGTATGTATGAAAACGAGAAACTTGAAACTCGTTATCGGGAAGAAAATCGTTCGTGGGAACATGAATTGGATTTATTATTTGAGTCCAACGACGATTTTGCTTCTGAGACTTTTGAAGTCGAGGAATGTTTTGAACCAAATGAGGTACTTTTACCTACTTTGGAACAAATGATTATCGACTTTGCCCATTGCGTAATAGATATTGAAAGTGAGGATGAAAATGACGTAATATCTATTTGGAATGAAATGATTTCTTCTTTGGCCCCCAAAGAAGAACATTTCATTGAAAATGATCTTATTTCATTCGAAACTCAATCTTCATGCGATGATGATTCATCTCATGAGTTTGAATTTCTTTCATCCCCATTTTCATTATCTATTATCACACCGTCTCAAGTACTCGATGATTCGGTTTTAAACTTTAATGTTTTAAACCTTTTCGCCGATGAGGAGTACTTGCTCGAGTCGCCTTCCACGATCGCATCTTTGCATTCGTGTGCGCCGCCTCCCATTCCAATTTCAAAATCCTTGGGAGGATATTCGTCTTTTCTCGGTCCCCACTTGTTTTTGTCACCCGTTCAATCCAAACCCCCCATCGTCTCTCCAAAACTTTTAATTGACGATGGTTCCTTTCTTACGCCTTACACATGCCTTCAATTGTTAAAACGGAATTCATATTTTTCGGAGGGCATGCTTGTTTGTGAGGGTACACCGGTTATCCTCCAAAGTCAAATTGTTATTATGGTGGACCCTCAACTATTTAGACTTCTAGTGTATAGTTAGCGTGAGGCCTAAATAGTAGGTTGTATATAGTTAGTTTTTTATTTATTTCTTTTTATTTTTTTCCTCCCTTTTTAATTTAGTTTAGTGTAATTAGTTGACTTTTTGTTATTTGTTTTTGCTATGCTCAGTACTAACTTGTTTTATAGATTCTTTGGACTTGTTCTTATGGGGATCGCTCCAATTTTGGGTAATATCGCTATTTTCCTCTCTTTGACTTGGTTCTTAATTAACATTGAGGACAATGTCAAGTTTTAAGTTAGGAGATGTGGCATATTCTATCCATTTCTTTATTTAGTCCAGGTTTTTGGATATTCTATCCATTTCTTTATTTAGTCCAGGTTTTTGCTCACATGTTAGTTACTTAGTAGGCTTTTCTTAGAAAAATTCAAAATTTTCAAAAAGTTTTTCTTTCTTTTTTCTCCTTTTTTGGGCTTTTTGCCTTTGTTTCCGATGATAAATTTCAATAATTGTCCAATCCAATAGACAACCCAACGATGCATGTTATAGATTTTAGAAGTTGTTAGTCTTTAGTCTCACTTATTGATATTATGAATAACTTCATGAATTAAACATTAATCTCATGAGCACATGCACTTTTATGGTTATATTGATCTGGTTTAAGATTTTTATAACTCCGTAATCTTTTGTTGCATTGTATATATACTTACACTGAGTAAGCTTTGTACCTTTCGTCGTTTGTGAGTGTATACACTATTCTTTTCTCATTGAAAACGTTTAATTCGTTGGTAATCTCACTATTCTTTCATTTGATCGTTCATTAATTGAGTTCATACTTGAAATATGTTACTTGATCATGATTTTCATATATTGTTTTGACTCGAGAATTGCGTAAACTTTGTGAAATGATCATAGGCCCTCTTTATTATATCACCCATATTAGCCTTGACCTCACCCTTATATGTTTACCCTCGTTAACCCCCTTGAGCCTAAATATAGCCTTTTGTTTCATAACCCAAATCCCATAACCAACTATAAATTAGAGTTTTAGCCCATATATACACTTTCCACACCTTTGTTTGGAATGTTACTTGGTATTGAATGATGATGTCGGTTGCAATTTAGGCATATGAGAGTTTGAAAAGTAAAGAAAAGAGATGTGAAAAAAGTATGAGAAAGAGAAAGCAAAAAGCAAAAGAAAACAAAAGAGAAAAATGAGAAAAAGAAGAAAATAAAAGAAAGAGAAAGTTGTAAATGTTGTATATAGTTCAATAAGCTTTTATCGCACTCCAATTCATACATTTAATGGTTGGTTTGGAACTTTTTTTTCAACTTTTGATATTATCCGCATTTTCCCATTATCCCGAGTTTTCATCCCGAACACTTTGAATCCGTACATACATTCCTTTCATTTCGTACCCTAACCTAGCCTACATTACAACCCTATAAAGTTCTATGTGATCTTAAAATGTATTTAATTTAAAAGTCATAATAGTTTTGATAATATGTGAAAATGCATTTCGCTTCCTTTAATGTGCGGTATCCTTTCATTGAGATTACAGTTTTTCAGTTTATACATATCGTTCTTCATCTGTGACATGTGTGCGGCCTAGTTTCCATTTACATTTACTCTTTATACCCGCATGTTCCGTATGTTACCTCCTTGTTTCAAGTGAATTCATTTGATGAACGTAGTGCCCGTGAGGATTGAATATATGCTTTCTTTAATGTTTATCCGGTTTATATAAGTTTTTGCCAAATCACACTTTACATGTGCTCGCTCCCCTCCCACATTTTAAAGTTTCAATTCTATGAGGTGCATTCTATAATGTTAATGATTTGGACTTTTGTTTGAATTCATTCAATTTGCTAATAATCCGTATGAAATCCTTTTCGCCATTGTTGGGCTTGTCGCTTGTTGGGTTGGGCATATTTTGAGGAAACCATGTGATGTTTGTGGGTACCATCTCTGAAAACCCTCACGAGACGACACTCGTCCACTAGGGTGACCTAGGGGTTTAACGGCTTATTGCATATGCTAAATGCAATCGAATCGCCCGCGAAAGTGGCCTTTTGCTTTTATACCATAATTTAAATTAGGTTGTGTTTGAATGGAACTCACTCGAGTTGACGTGTTGCTTTGCTTTGGTGATGGTGTTTACGGGTCTATTTCGGGTGCGTTGTCCTATTTATTGCGCCTAGGAGATTCGACGGGGCATATCATGTATGTCCCGTGCTTACGACCTTTCGTGCACAATTTCTGGAATATTTGTTGACGCCAAAATCTTATTAGGCTTTTATGCGGATTTAAGGGAGTGACAACCCTTGGTTCAATTAACAGTCGAAACGAGATGCATTCTAAATAACTCGTCGACCCATGTATCCATTTTATACAAATTAACTCGGGTGAGGGATATTCGACGCAACCAATAGTTTTACTCGCTTTATTAATCTAGTTTCAATACCTTTGCCTAGATTAACATTTCTCTTTTATGCATCTTTTCCTTTTTAGTTTGTAATCACCTTTTTTCCTTTTTATTTCAGAATATTAAATCATCTAAATTCTAGGATCTTGTCCCTGTGGATTTTCGATACCCGACTTACCGCTATACTCATCAGTTGAGTGTAGTAGTAACTTATGTTTGTTTGTATAGTCGCGGCGAGATAGAAAACAACGATTGTGGCCTTACGCGACCACACCTCTCGCGTGCAATCAACGTTGTACTCATTTCATTTCAGTATTTCAATTTTAGTTGAATTTAGTATTATTACGATTGATGGTTTGGATATTGTTTAACTGGGACGATTATTCCAGTTTTATCATATTCAGTTGGATGATGTTTTATTCATAATTTGTTTATTCAATAGAATGGTGAACGTGTTATATGGTTTCAATTAGTTGACATTAATTATTGGGTAAAATGTTTTGACACTAACTTAATTTAATTATTTGGTGATTAATAAAGAAAAATATTTTTCGACAGTGATGCTAATAATGAACCAACCGGATATTGTGTTTTAAATTATACAAATGACTGATCACCCGGTATTTAATTTGGCGGAGTGTCATTGGATATTCGATTAATCAAACATGAGAAAGAGGTAAAATCAGAAACTAGATTTGAAGAACAAATATAGGGTTTAAAACACAATACCTTTACGGATCTGGTTACAATCCGATGGGGAAAAAAGTATTTGTCGATGATGTGGGGATACCTTCTTTTGAATGTCCAAAAGCTTACTAAAACCTTGTTAACACTAGGATCTTCTAGTATATGATCCTTCCCAAAGTCAAATAGGTGGGTGGACACATTTTTAAATCAAAACCTTTGCTTATGATTGGGATATGATTCTCTCTCTAGCCCTCTTCACAAAAATGTGAATATTTCTAAAACTCTAATGATGAATAATCAATATTATACATGTATAGAGCTGATTAGTAAATTTTTTACGAGTGTCACCTTGAAAACTTAAGAACATATGCTAACTAAACCGATAAGAAGTGGAAGATAATGATGCCTCATGGGCTCTCACACCAGCCATTGCACAAAGGTAGATCTAGGAAAAGATTCAGTCCAGTAGTCTTCCCCTATACAAAGATGATATGAAAGTTTTTGGAACTAAAAACCCCCATCGTTGTGAATAATTACTAATTAATTTTGCAAAAACTATTTCTCTTTCTTCTATCTCAAACGACTCTACTCTCCTTTTGAAATGAAACTGACTCTCAAAATCCCTCTCCCTCGATCCACTATATTCCACACCATGCACCACCATTGATTCAGTTTTTCCACCCTTATCTATTCGTAACTCCAGCCCCTTATCCCTTCCTTTATTTCAATATACAATATTTGGTTTCTTGAA
Organism: Sambucus nigra; assembly: GCA_949130495.1. Classification (NCBI taxonomy): domain Eukaryota; kingdom Viridiplantae; phylum Streptophyta; class Magnoliopsida; order Dipsacales; family Adoxaceae; genus Sambucus; species Sambucus nigra. The sequence continues at coordinate 172,551,029 of OX422224.1, read as the reverse complement.
TATTCTGTGTTGCGCTTGAAAATAGTAGGTTTTGTTCGATTCTTTAGTTGGAATCAATTGAAAGTTACATTTAAATTAATATTGTTGTTTGAGATCTATGTACTGTTTGTATTAATTTAGTTGGCTTAACAATTGGCTGTCAATTTTGTATATGCTGATTCAAAAAATTTGTCTACAATAGTTGGATTAAGTTTACTTTGAGTACTGTTATTCTTTTATGTGAAAGAACTTTTACTCTATTTTGGAGAACTTATACAATAGTTTACTGTCCCGACTATCTTCAATTTGTATGTTTTCTTGAATTATCTATGCCATGTTTTCTAAATCACCACTTTTTAGCACTAGGATTTTATTCAATATTTGAGCTTAAAAATCTAACATTGTGATTATTTTTATGATATTAGATTATATTGGAATTGTTCAGATTAAAATTTTTAATCTCAATTTTGTAGTTTTTTACTTCAAGTGCTGGAAGGAGAGGAAAGCGAGATGTTTCGAAGGTATTGAGACAACACCCTTGAGACTTCGTTACCTTTTTTTAGCATAATGGGATTCATAACTACACAATCACCGACTCACTAACATTCTCCCCGGAGTAGATATACAGTAGAATAAAGCACCCCTCACAATGGAAACACGGGCACATAAGAGATTCTCACTATCATTCCCAAGCAACATCAACGAAAACATAGATCCAACAGAAGACTAAAAAAAAGGATTCAAAATTTACAGAATAAAAATGAGCAGATCGAACTAGGATGCAATCCACATCCAAGCATCACCTTATTAAAGGATCCAAATCTCCCTCTTTCAACAAACAAATCCCTCTTCATGCTTAGTGTTGTTCAAGGCTGCAAAAAATAACCCCACCACTATCCTATTAGTAAGCATTTCTTCCAATTTAGATAAATTATTATATATCTCAATTTTATTATGAAATAAATAATTACACTATGTCATGTTTATATTAAAAAAAAACAGTTTACAAAACTGAAATTTTAAGGTTCTTTTTACTTTCCATTTATATATTTTTATGATGAACTCACCAAAGGACGATCTCTCCTTCATCTCCCACGAACACCCACAACGGGTATGGTACCACAATCTCTCTTATATTTGTAATTTTCTTGGTTTCTACCTCTCAATTTAATTATTTCATGTAACTTTTTATTTATATTATGAGATTGGGTATGTTAGGATTTTGGTTGCTTTATTTCTATTCTTTCTTCATATTTAGAGTGTGGATGCAGTTTTCTTCTATTTTTGCTAACACCGATTTCTTTGGAAGTTGAAAAGTAGCGGAAGTATTATGTAGGTGTAGTTTCCTTATTTTTCCTTTTATATTTTTTGCAAGCTTTTTGGATGGGTTATTCTACCAAATGACTTGCTAATTTGATGTTAATCGTCTGGTACCATATGAAGCACCAAAAATTTTCATTTAGAATCGAAATGAATTTAATGTAGTTTTTATAAAAAATATTTTTCCTCATAATTTAAGAATCGGCGTCCACTAATTTTCCTTTTCCCTTTTCCCATTTTTTCCCCTTCACCCTTTTTTTTTTCAATGCAGATGAATCAAGATATCAAACAATGATAACTGATTTACAATCTATTTCACTTCACTTCAATTTTTGTTGACAAGATTGAGAGTAAATATGTTGAATGATTTACAATCTGTTATGGCATTGATCAACCATACCCAAGTGGGACCATATGTCCCACTTTCGGCATAACAACAACGACTTCGATCTGATGCGGGACAATCGCGATTGTAGAACATTGACAATCTAAATGGATACTTTGATGTATTGGAATCCCATATATATTCTTAAGTCAAAGTCTTGACTCCCTTTTTATTCTTTTTCTTTGAAGTAATTTTAAATATCTAACCCAATTATGTGAAGTTAAAATTCCTCTTAATGTTTCATTTAAGATTGGTGTTGTGTATGAATTTTTTTGAATTGTTATATTGAAGTTCAACTAGCAATAAGAATTTTTTTGAATTATTTAGTTGTGTATATTTATGAAGTGTGGCATACCTCAAAAACTTATAAAATGAAAACCTGTGTTTAATTCTCAAACCCCTTACAAATTATTTTTTACTTTAACAATAATTGCCTCTTCGATTTCTATCTGTCCATCTATATATATACCTATGGTTGTTGAATATCTGCCATGTGTGTGTGTATGTTAGGGGAAAAATGGACATTTTTTAAAAAGAGTGAAAAAAAAACAAAGTTGATTTATTTTTTATGATATATTTAAACATTTCAGGAACACTCCCCCCCCCCCCCCCCCCAAAAAAAAAAAAAAATAGTTCGAAATGATTTATTTGGTATTTTGAAAAGGTTGGCCAATTTTTGACAATTATTTTTAAATAGCAAAAAAAATAATTTTAGGTGATTTTATTTTTTTAGGGAAGAGGGGGGGTCCTGAAATGTTTAAAAATAACACAAAAAAATCAACTAATTTTTTTTTTTTTTTGAAAAAATTGAACACTTTTTTACAACCTTTTTTTAATATTCATGGAAGATCCTCTTCGAGCTATTCATTAAAAATAGACTACATATTTTGTAATTTTTAAAAAATTGTTCACTGATATTTATTTCTTAAGTGATTCATATGTATACACAGTTGAAGTAAGGTAATATACTTATGTGTTAGTGGAGAAAAAGGGAGCCTCGTTAAAAGTGTCAAAAATTGGCATGTGATGATCAGATAAAAATTATATGCGACACAAGAGGCGAACAATGGTTGTAGGTAGTATTTAGTACATTATATCTCATTTTTTAGTTGAAAGTATAAATATTTCTAAACTACATCCACCATAAGATAATTTTTTACATATATATTAAAGTATATATTTTTTTGATAAAAATATTAAAGTATATATTTTTTGAGAAAAATATTAAAATATATGTTTTGTTAGCAATTTAAAACAATTTGTTTTGGAGATATAAATAATTAAAAGAGTTAGTAAATTATTCATTTGGTACGAACTTTTTACATTTGATAATATTTTTAGTGGAATATATATTTAATTATATTTAAAAATTGAATTGCGCCCGAGCATCGCGCGAGTTACATGCTAGTAATATTAATAATAACCTCTTACCACACCTTTATATACAATTTCAAAAGGTGGACTTGGGCCAAACTGAGCATCTTAAGAGTATGGGCCTGATTACTTGGGCATTTAGACTGCATCCGGGATAAAGACAAATAATTAATTTAGCTCCAAATAAGTAAATGCTTCGAACTTCCAAATTAAATTACATTAACCGTAATTTATTTTCTTTCTTTGCTTAGTCATAATTAATTCCACTAAATAATTATGACGACATCATAATTTAATTATATCAGAAATCACTCGAATATAAATTGGTTTTATTTGCAAAGTTGATTATGGTATATAATATGATTCCCCACACTAAGCTTCTGGTACTTGTTTGGTCAAATCAATTTATGACATCTAATCAATTCCTTGATTCTCAGACTTAACTTATTTTGCTACTCTACCAGATTATAAATAATCCAATGACAAAGTTCACTGGTGGAAAAAATCTCATAAGTCTATCAAGGGGATATCGCAATCCTAGGAATTTCCGAACACGAATTACTCCGAATTAAGATCTCATACCTGCTTACATAATTGTCATTAGATTCAATTCAAGTTTGAATTGAACCCATAACAATAAAATCATCAATCACATAAGCATTACAATCCTCATAATTATCGGGATTAAGAATCTATTCACCCTTTGTAAATGGTGTGAGATTACCCGAGTCTAATCCAGACAATCCTTAGACTTAAATTTTACGGGTGGTCATGTACAATACATTCCTGGTATGTAGCCATCACAATCCTCTATTGAACTATCTAAAAAGTTTCCAAACCATCATACAAGTTCATATAGTTTGAGATAAATCTCTAGGATTGCATCACAATTTTGATGGGATGTCAACTTACTATCTAGGTTGTGAATTATTTGATAGTGCTAGAATCATAATTCCAATCTCCTTATGAATAAAAGCCGAATCAGTAGAATTCCTTCTAAGCTCTATTGACTGACATTAATATGAAATAATATATTTTTAATAAACATAAAGCATTCTCACAAACTTGATTCTTATTTCAAAATAAATAAAACAATCATTTATTAATCAATAATATAATATTTTACACATGATTTTACGAATAAACCACAACAATTGGTACACAAACCAAGAAGATCTTAAGAAAAAATTGTGTAAAAAAGGTGCTTCCGACACCGTCAGAAGTGATAGCTGATGGCATCGTTACAGCGAGGATAATTTTCGTCCTGGCGATCCAAAAGCGATGAAGCTTGAGAGATCATCCAAGGAAAAAAATGGGATAAATATGGCCAGTGATGGTCTTTCGCTGCAACTGAGAAATGCGTTGCTACGACGAAGGAGCCTGCGAGACTGTTCATAAATTTTGTCCAGTTTTGTCTAAATATATTTTGAAAATAAGTTTTGGCAAAACTCTAAGTATGTATGTCCCAACCAAGAACACCCATAATCAAAATACATGAAAATATGCTATTTTTAAGAAAATATATTTTTCATAGGAAAAGTATATTTTCATAGTGTATTTAACAATTTATCTAAATAAGGTTAATTCAAAAGATTTTTCAATTTATGAAAACAATTAACTAAAATCTTTATACCTTCTCTAAGTGTTGTACTTGAAGTTTAACATGAGTGAATCCGATTATAAGTTGATGAAGATTATTGGTGACAACTTGGACAAAGACTCAAAACATGTTTTGACACGGAATTTAGACAATCGATTCTATATAGCACATTAAGGGCCTGTTTGGTTCTCTATTCAGAAAATTTGATTTAAACACTATTTTTAAATACAGTTTTAAAATTCAGTTTTTTGTGTTTATAATTATTGGTGTGCGTTTGGTAAAGTTGTTTTTAAATACAGTTTTTTGAAAATTTGACAAAATTGACAAATATGTATATTTATATCATACATATGCGTGTGTGTGTGTGTGTGTATATATATATATGTATGTACATATAAACATACATAAAACTTTCATACATACATGATACATGAATGTATACATACATACATACATCATAAATTATATACATGTACATTTAAGAACATGTATTTTTAGGTATATTTAATGAGGTATGTTGTGGAGTTCATATATATATATATATATATATATATATATATATATATATATATATATATATATATATATATATATATATAAAACTTTCATACATACATGATACATGAATGTATACATATACATACATACATACATCATAAATTATATACACGTACATTTAATATCATGTATTTTTAGGTATATTTAATGAGGTATGTTAGGGAGTTTAACTCTCTCTCTCTCTCTCTCTCTATATATATATATATATATATATATATATATATATATATATATATATATAATGATGTCGCATATATAATTCACTATAAAATTATATACATACATGAATTGATAATATTTTTTAATACATATGTACTATATGTATATTTTATATTATTCCATACATTAATAATATATGCATAAAACTATATATAAGTATCATGTATCTATTGATAATATTATTTAACTTTATATTATTCCATACGTAATTTTGTGTATATGTACATATATATTTTTTATTTATAAGAATTACACACATTAATGTATTATGTATGTATATTATATATTAAGGTATAATTGCTTTAAAATATTAAGAATGAATAATTCTGAGTTGAAAAATAAAAAAAACAGATGTTATAAAACACCCAAAATCTGTTTTCTGAAAAACTTGATTATAACACAGGAATATTATAATTCTGTGTTTAAAAACAGGTTGCCAAACGAAGATTTTTATCAGAATTGTATTTAAACACAGAAAACAGAATTATAGTTGCAAACCAAACATGCCGTAAATATACTACACTCTTACACACTAAGATATAGAAATCACCTCACAAGGATATTACAATCCTTGAAACCATAACCGAGACATCACTTTATTTTCCAAGCAGTCACAACTAGACTTTGCGTGCAAAGATGCTACCATCCTTGAAGTTATATTGGGATAAATAGATTTTTCGGATCACCACGAATCGACTATAGTGTTTGATTAGAGTGTTTTATATTTTGAACAATTTAACAATAATTCCCCTTTCACAGGTAAATAAAGACATTGTGGAACAAATCAATTTACTTGCTGATTAGATGCACCGATCCAAGCTTTGTCTTTAGTTGATGTAGTTGAACCAACTTCATGGAGCAGTGTTATTGTAGATGGAACTATTGATGTTAAAGAACAACTCCTTGTGTGGTGCTGTTGTGTTGTTGGAATCACTTTTTAATCTTCTCACTTAATGTTGCTGAAGAAATATGCACAGGTGTTGTTGTGTTTTATATCATATGTGTGAGAAGAATCTATCAAAATAGTCTGGCATAAAAACCTCTTTAAATTTCCTTGAACCAAAATAAGCTTTTGTAATATGTATATTAAATTTAGTTGACTCTTAAAATGTGAAAAACTGACTTGTTTGAACCAAAGGTTGCGTCTGATTTTCCTTTTGTTTGAAATCTTCTTCTTCATTTATTCCATGTGGTCCCCACATGTACTTATTTGTTACGTTTGAGGTTTCCTCATTAAAGATGAAGAATTGAGAGGTTTTAATGCTTTGTCCTACAAAATGTTATTACGAATATTTTTAAAGTTTAGGAGTAAATGTCTGAAGTAAATGAGTTGTGCTTATGAAAAGTTTAATGCGTAATCATTTAAGAGGAATAATTTAATTTTCATCTCTCTTATATCCATATATTTCAAAATGAAATTTTTGAGTGCAAATGTAAAATAAATGAGAATGTTATTGTGACATCTTTTCATGTTGAGCTAATGAACTGATTGAGTTCGATTTGTGAGGTTGTACTTGTAACTTTGAAATTACTTTTCCTTTATATTTTTGGGATTATAAGTTTTTAGTCATACTTTTTTGAATATATATTTATTTATGTTGTGTTTTTGTGTATATTTCTTTGTGTGAATGAAATACTCACAACAACCTCTAATAGCCTAATGGTAAGTTTTCAAAATCATTGTGCGAGGTATTGGAAAGTCCCTCTAGGTGCACACTATATATATTATATATCAAGACTTGCGCTTGGGTCTTGGGTCCTAAGTCAAGACCTAATTGTAATTTCATTTTTTATTTATTTCGTTTTTATTTAAAATTAAAATCCGAATTAATTTTTTTATTAATATTATAATACATTTATTCATAGCCGTTGGAAGTGGTCTGAGGGCCAGTAGTGGCTAATTATTTTAAGCCATAAAGTGGCTGTAGGGGGGGTAGTGGCTAATTATTTTAAGCCATAGGGTGGCTGTAGGTTGGTGGCTGCATCCGTTTAAAGGGCCTTGCAGAATCATCAAATATTTCATTATGAATTTCCTTCTTTCTCACTCTAAAAAATTTGTTCCTCCTCAAATCCTATTTCTGGGCAATACTGGTGTGGTTCTATTCGTTCTCCATTGTGTGCTTCAATCGGAGGAACAACACCGTTGAATCCCGGGGACAGATATCTGAGGCTCGAGGCACCACTCGATTAAGTGCGAGCGATATTTTTGTCTTAGGACTATGTGTCTAACACACACCTCAACATCCAGATAAGTCGTTATAATTTTATTGTGATCTTAAATTTTCCCATTTACATGAACAACAGTCTAAGACATAAATATTTTAATATTCGTATAATGGGAAAATTTGATCCTCCAGCGATTGCATCTACTAAGCCTGGAAAATTTGTTAGACTGGATTTTAAACATTGGCAACAAAAGATGTTATTTTATTTGAACATGTTAGAACTTGATCACACCTTAGAAATTAAAGAAGATAATTCAGAAGGGGCCGAACCTGCTACTTCGGGAAAAAATTGATTTCATGTGCAAAAACCATATTCTGAAAAATTTAGATGATGATCTATATGATGTTTTCTTTTCTGTTCCCATTGCTAGAGAGTTATAGTTGATGTTAGATAAGAAATATAAAATCGAAGATGCTGGAAGTAAGAAATTTATTGTCAGTCGTTTTTTGGACTTTAAAATGGTTGATGAAAAATCAGTAGTGCCACAGTTAGAAGAGCTACAAGTAATTGTTCACGAAATACATGCTGAGGGTATGTCTATTAGTGAGGGTTTTCAAATCGCATATGTTATTGACAAACTTCTCCCTTCCTGGAAAGATTTTAGAAATAGCCTTAAACATAAACGTAAGGATATGACTATGGAAGATCTCACTGTTAGACTTAGGATTGAAGAGGATAATTGCATTAAGAAAAAAAGGGATGTTTCCATGTCTATGGAAGCCAAAGCAAACATTGCTGAAAATAGTGGGGGTGGGAGGGACCAAAAATCATTTTAAGCCAAATAAGTACCAAAAGAATTTTAAGGGAAAAGGAAGAGCATCAAATAATTTTACAAAGTCTAAAAGTGGGATTAAGAAATTTGGAGGAAACTGTTTTGTTTGTGGTAAACCTGGACATCGGGCCCAAGACTGCTACAAAAGGAAAAATAATGACCACTTTAAAAAATCTAATGGGAATGCACAAGCTTTAATTGTTGAAACTGATAACTTTTATGTTGTCATTTCAGAAGCACATCTCGTTAGCAACATTAAGTACTGGTGGGTGGACACTGGGGCCACCCGACACATCTGTGGATACATAAGTGTATTTTCCTACTACGATGTGGTAGGAGGTGATGAAAAGCTCTATATGGGAAATTCTTCAGTGGCGATAGTTGTTGGGAAAGGGAAGGTGGATTTAAAATTCACTTATAGAAAAGTCCTAACGTTGAACGAAGTGCTACATGTGCCCGCCATTAGGAAAAATTTGGTCTCAGGTTCGATGTTGAGTAAAAAGGGTTTTAAAATGGTCTTTGAATCTGATCAGTTTGTTTTAACTAAAAATGGGTTTTTTGTGGGAAAGGGTTACATGTGTGAGGGGTTGTTCAAACTAAGTGTAACTGTTGACTCTAGTTTTAATGTAGTTAATTCTTCTGCGTATCTTTCTGATTCTTTATATTTGTGGCATAGTAGACTTGGACATGTTAATCTTGCTTCACTTAGAAGATTAATGAATTTTGAAGATATCCCGAAATTACCCGAAAATGTCGAACATAAATGTGAAATATGGGTAGAATTAAAATTCAGAAGAAAATCTTTTCGAACTGTACAACGCTCTACTGAAATCTTGGGATTAATTCATACAGATTTGTGTGACTTAAAAATAATTCAAACAAGAGGTGGAAATAAGTACTTTATTACCTTTATAGATGATTACACGAAATTTTGTTACGTGTACCTTTTACGTTCGAAGGATAAAGCACTTGAGAAATTTAAGCTTTACAAAACAGAAGTTGGAAATCAACTAATTCAAAAACTAAAAATTGTTAGATCGGATAGAGGAGGAGAATATTCTGAGCCGTTTAATGACTTTTGTAAATTGCATGGCATAATACATCAAACTACTGCACCATATTGTCCACAAGAAAATGGTGTGGCTGAACGTAAAAATCAAACGCTAAAGGATATGGTAAATGCTATGTTAAACAGTTCGGGTCTTCCTCACAACTTATGGGGTGAAGCGGTACTTTCTGCATGTTATATTTTAAATAAAATTCCCCTTAAAAATCTAATAAATCTCCTTACGAATTGTGGAAAGGAAGAAAGCCGTCATACAAATACTTAAAAGTGTGTGGGTGTTTAGCTAAGGTAGTTTTTCCACCACCTAAACGAACAAAACTCGGACCTAAAACTGTTGATTGCGTGTTTATAGGTAATGATCAAAACAGTAGCGCTTATAGGTTTCTTGTGTTTAAATCAGATGCAGATAGTGTATTTACAAATACTATTATTGAATCTCGTGATGCATAATTCTTTGAAAATATTTATCCACATAATCTAACTACTAGATTTGAGAATGCTCCTATAAACATTAATTTACCATCTAGTAGTATGAGAGATAATGAAATAGAAATACAAGGACCTAGAAGAAGTAAAAGACATAGAATAGATACATCTTTTGGGCATGATTATATTTCATTTTTGTCTGAAGAAGATCCTCAATCTTATCACGATGCTATTATCTCTCCTGAAGCTCCATTTTGGAGAGAGGCTGTTAATAGTGAAATGGAATCTATTATGCAAAATCACACATGGGATTTAGTTAGCTTGCCACCTGGATGTAAAACCATAGGGTGTAAATGGATTTTTAAAAGGAAAATGAAACCGGATGGATCCATAGAAAAATATAAGGCTAGTTTAGTAGCCAAAGGTTATAAACAAAATGAGGGACTTGATATCTTTGACACTTATTCTCTTGTTATGCGAATTACTTCTATTAGAATTTTAATTTCCCTCGCATCCATCTATAAAATGGAAATTTATCAAATGGATGTAAGAACTACCTTTTTAAATGGAGAATTAGAAGAAGAAATTTATATGGATCAACTAGAAGGTTTCGTCGTTAAAGGATTTGAAAATAAAGTCTACAAGCTAGTTAAATCCTCATACGGACTAAAACAAGCACTTAAACAATGGCATTAAAAATTTGATCATGTAATGATTAATGATGGATTTAAAATAAATGAATCTGATAAATGTGTGTATTTTAAATGCCATAGAGATGATTATGTGATTGTATGTCTATATGTTGATGATATGCTAATATTTAGATCACATATGAGTATTATCAAAACAACAAAAAAGATGTTATCTGAACAGTTTGATATGAAAGACTTAGGAGTTGCAGATTTTATTTTGGGAATCAAAATAATACGGGATTCCAAGGGAATCAAATTGTCACAATCACATTATGTAGAAAGTGTGTTAAAGAAATTCAATCAATACGAATCTAATCCTACTAGAACTCCTTATGATCCAAATAGTAAATTAAAGAAAAATAAAGGAGAAGGTGTGTCACAACAATTTTCAAGAATTATTGGTAGCCTAATGTGTATTATGAATTGCACTGGACCTGATATTGGATATGCAGTAGGAACATTGAGTAAATATACTTGTAATCCTAGTAATGATCATTGGAATGAACTTATTAGAGTGTTAAGATACCTGAAATTTACTTTGGATTATGCCTTATATTATGTATCTTATCCTGCAGTGATTGAAGGTTATAGTGATGCTAATTGGATTTCTGATTCAGAGGAATCAAAGTCAGCAAGTGGATATATATATTCACATTAGGTGGGGCCGTCGTATCGTGGAAATACTCAAAATAGACATGCATTGCGAGATAAAAAATGGAGTCTAAATTCATAGCTTTAGATAAAGAAAGTGAAGAAGCCGAGTGGGTGAGGACCTTTTTAGCCGACATTTCGATGTGGCCTAAACCTGTACTCGCGGTACTTATACATTGTGATTGCCAAGCAGTAATAGTAAAAGCAAGCAATAAGTCCTACAATGGAAAATCAAGACATATACGTCGTAGACATAATAGTGTGAGACAACTCATATCTAATGGTATTATAACCATTGACTTTGTGAGGTCAAGTGATAATTTAGCGGATCCGTTAACCAAAGGTTTGTCAAGAGATATTATTTACAAAACATCAAGGGGGATGGGATTAATGTCTAATGAGTAGAATCACCATGATGGATACCCAATCTATATGAATGGAGATCCCAGGATATAGGTTCCATGGAAAAACTAAATTGTGAGTGATTATGTGTAAGCATTACAAATACTTTAAATTATCTTGTTCCCTATGATGTTAATAATAGTAATTGATGATACGAGAAATCGTACACAGGTAGATCTCGTACCAGCAGATCAAGTGTAAGTGTAGAATAAGTTGATAAAGCAAGTAAATAGATAGAAAACAAGGTATAGAGTGGTTCAGCCCTTAAAATAGGCCTACGTCCACTGTGTTGCTCCGTTCTCATTATATACGATGCACTTTACAATATAAACCTGCCTAGAGAGGCGTACAAGTATGAGAAATAGGGAGAATACATGGCTGTCGAGGTTCCGGGTGTGCCGGAGGTCAGGCCACGTAGCCCCCAAGTCGTATGTTGAGGTCGTACGGGGAGAGCCGTGCGAGGCTTAAGCAAGCGTTGTAGAGACTGTTCCAGAGGAGAGGAAATCCATCCCTTATTTCGAGGTGCGGTCCTCTATTTATAAGAGTGATGTGAGGTGTCACGTGCTACGAGCACATGGTCCGTAGTTGGTTGCAGTGGAGAGGGATGCGGCCTATAAGATAGATGATAAGTGCGGCACCATATGCTGAACAGAAGGTGTCGGGCCCTCCAAGGGAGGGGCCGCGGCCTGTGTATGTAACGCGAGTTGGTTAGGGCCGCACCCTGTTGGTTAGGGCCGCGGCCTATAAGCCCGCCCATGTATGAGTACCTATCCGCGGCGGGGTGCTATATTTGTCATATCAATAAGCCCCCAAGCCGTAGTGCCAATTGGTAGAATGTTGGGGCTGCGGCTGAATTATGTACCAACCGCGGATGCTGAGAGATGTTTCGTGCTTATTGAATTATGTTGCGGCCTGTTTGATCCCAGGCAGCGGTGTTGCATGACGTGCCGCGGCCTGATCGAGGCGACGTTTCATCTTCCGCATTCCCTTATATAAATGGCTTCTGGCCGTGGACTTCTTTACATTTTCAAAACCTTGAGAGAAAATTCTGTTCCTCCTTGTTCTTGCGTTTTCCGGCGACTTTCGAAAGCGGTGTGTGGCGGTTCCGTGGTGGTTGAAGGCTGAGCACCGCCGGTTTCTTCATTAAAAGGTAACTTTTCCACCCATCAACCTTTTAACAGTTCTTTAACTTCTGCATTCGTAAATATCTCAACCTAGAATCATGTATTCTCCTTCGTATTAGATTTGCCATGCTCTTTTCTGCATAGTTGTTTTGGGATTTGTACTGGGTAATAGGTTTTGAATAGAACATCAATGTTGCAGTTTAGGGTTAAACTTTAGGGCTTCTGAGTTCCCATTGTGTTCTTGAGTGTTCTAGGGTTTTGATCTTCGGATTTACAACTGTTGAAGTAATTACCTGTTTGTGTTTGAGGCCGCGGAGTGAAATAATTTCTTAAATAACTTAGAGCTGCTCAGTCAACATATCCTTCATTGCTTAATAAAAATCATCTGCGGCATGTAGTAAATAAGGGTTGTAACCAGTATTAAATAAAGGTTGCAGCCTGTAGTGACTCAGTTTTAGATTAGGTTCCGCGGCTACCCAGAATTTGTCTTCATCTCAATAACTTTAGTCCGCGGCTACAAACATCCTTTAGGGCTCTAGAACCCAACACTTGGCATGTTTAGCCCATCTTGCTACTCCACTTTAATCATATTAATAATCCTGCCGCGGCTTCCTAGGAGCTTTTTAGGACCATATTGGCTGCGGCACCTAACTGCGGTCTCTGCTTTTCAGGTACTGCTGCAGCCATATGAGCTTTGACCCAGACAACTTTCTGAAGGGCTTTTGGGCAAAGCACTTTGGGACTTCTCCTCCTGAACTCTCTTTCGTGCCCCCCTTAAGATCAATAGGGTCTTGCCAATTGAAGGATTGCCCCAACTGCATAACATTAGATTCTGATTCCGCGGACTCTGATTCTAAGCTTGATTTTCAGTCCGTGCCGATGGAGGAAGAAGCCAATTCGAGCAATCATCCACTGGGGGCAGGAGGTACTGCCGCGGAATCTAGAGACCCCCCAGCTGGTACGTCTGGGAGGGCTGAGCGACCCTTAGCTGCTCTTGGCATCCACAGCATCATGACCCAAGATTGGGTCGACCAGGTAGCGGAGTCCTTCGAATTTCCATCAAATTTGATATGCTCAGCTCCTGCCGCGAACCAAAGGCCGTGCACGGCACTCACTGATGGGATATGCTTTCCACTTCATGCATTTATTTACGGGCTGCGGTTGCCTGTTCCTGTTCCCATCCGTCGACTTTTTCAAACCATGAAACTGGCCCCAGCCCAGTTAGATCCCAACGGCTGGAGAGCTGTTCTTGCCGCGGTCGTTCTTTGGGAGAATTTGTTCAAAAAGGACATTACTCCCGCGGAGTTTTTCCATTTCTACCGCCCGAAAGAGAACTCTGTAAAGTTCGCGGGCTACTACTACTTTTCCATCCGCGGCAGGGATGAGACCCTATATACTGGGAGGCCAACCAGTGTAAAGAACTGGAAAGGGAAGTACTTTTTCCTTTCTGGAGAGGGGTGGGAGTTCCACCCTGAAGAGAATGAGAGGGAGAGGTCTTTTCAAATGCCGCAGCGATGGGGGACCCCATCCAAACTAGGTATCTTTTTAATAGCCGCGTCCCCTATTTATAACTTGCCACTTTTTTATACTAACCCTTGTAATGTCTTCTGCAGTCCTTGACAATTTGCAACTCAACCCGCGGCAGGAGAGGAGAGTTGCCGAGGCCGCGGCTGTTTCTGCTGATAAGAAGAGATTCAGCACTCTAGTGACCTCTGCCACTATATTCAACGCAGGCTTCTTCCCTAATAAGTCGATCCCCCTGAAAATGGCCGTGGAAGGTAACTTTTAATCTGCGGATTACAACTTGATTTTTGAGTTCTTCAAATGCTTGTGCTTAACATTGTTTCTCCCTTTCAGGTGAGGAAGTGGACAGGGAGTTGCTGAACGCACAATTGGCGGAGATGGACGAGGACGCGGTGGTCCTCAATAATACTGCGCGGAGCAGAAAAAGGAAGAGATCCAAGGCCAAGGGACCTGCCACTGCTCCCTCCGAAGAAAATAATGCTGCCCAAGCCGCGGTCACTGCAAATAAGGCGACTGATCCTGCCGCAGAGCAGGTGGTTAATGACGGCCTTCCACATGACCAATTCGATGACGACATAGGGGAAAACCTGGCTGCGGTGGGCTTGATGTCAACCGATGTGCCCATTCATCCATCATCTCCTCCACCGCCAGCTGTTGTGGGGGTTAACGCTAACTTGCCGCCCCCACAATTCCGCGGAGAGTCCGGTCCTGATGGAAGACCAAGACCCCAATTGAGGCAGCCCGACCCCAATTCCTCTTGGGACACCACTGCAAAGGCTGCACGGAGAATGAAGCGTGCACTGGATGCCGCGGACCTGGATAGGTTAGTTGGCGAAGATCATGAAGACCTAGAGGACTGCGGCCTCCACAGCCTTCTGAGGGTACGTACCTGTCGTCATTCTTTCAACTTTTGCACCATATGTATTTTTCATATTTCCTCTTTATTTCAGGCCGCGGATGTGATTGTTGTTCAGAAGAGGAAGTACGAGGCCTTGTACAGGCTGAAGGAGATCGAGAAGAGTGCCCATGCCGCGGACTTGCAGGCTGCACGGACCTCTTCATTTGAAGCTGGGAAGAGTTCTGCTGCCGCGGCTCTTCAGGCGGTAAAAATGAACTTGGAGAAGGCAGACAAGGAAAGGGAGGAAGCGGAGCAAAATTTCATACAAGCCGCGGAATCCCTAAAAGCCTCGCAGGCTCAAACCGCGGAAGCTGTCCAAGCTGCAGAGATTGCCAATAACAAGCTTATATTTCTTCAAAAGAAATATGAGGAGCTGGAGTCCAAGTCTGCCCAGGATGCAGCAAGCCACGCCGCGGAAATAAAAAGATTGGAGGCTGATCATGGTGAATCCCTCCAGCTTGCCATAGATCACGCCGTGGAGTCATTTAAAGGCTCCAAGGACTTCTTTATTGTCAACAACAGGGCCTACCTTCGCGGCTACCAGGAGCTGCGGCAGAGATTTTTAAAGAACTTCCCCGAAACCAAGGAGAGGGTCCTGGCCTGGAAGTTGAGCGATGCCGAGCATCATGAGTGCATCGCTGAGCTTAAGTCCGCGGCGGAAGAGAGGGCAAGGATGAAGGCGGAGGCCGAAGCAGCGGCTGCGGAAGGAGTGACAGAGTCTGCCGCGGATGGAGAAGATGATGATGAAGATGATGACGCAGCCTCTTAAATTCAGTCCATTTCTGGAGCTCATCATTAATTCAGGGCTGCGTCCCTTCTTTTTGTAATCTGCATTTGTGGCTGCGGCCTCCTTTCTGTAATCTTGAATATTAATATCAAGGCTGCGGCCATATTGACTACTTTGTACATGATTGTTATCTTTCCATTCCTTGCTCTCTTACATTGCCTGTTTATAATGAATGATTCATCGTAACTGCCGCATATTTGAAAACGCATCCGTGTCCAGATAAACATAATATTTTAAGTCCGCGGACAGAGATCGAATTCGTATATTGATTAAAATCCCATTTCCGCGGACATATAGATAGTGCGACGTCTTTGAAGTAAGGATTTAGCGATCACGAGGTAGCTGGGTGCAAGACGCGGCTCTTCATTATGCCATGCCATATAAATGTCTTCGCCTGGTTGCCGCGGTCCTGATTTCAAGGCTGGGACTTGCTGATTGCATGCGTCTCCATCCGCCTTCATTGCACCCAGTTGTCTGAACTGTTTGCCTTTTGTTGTCCCACAATCAACATGAATCATGAAGCAAACTCTTCCCTTAGACTTGGTACAATTGATTCTCTTCCACCGTGGCATTCGACATTGTAACCCTCTCATGCCTCTAGATGTTAGTGTCTCAGCGCTTTCACGGATGAGTGGCTCTTAGAGCTCTGCAACCGTACCGGTGGGGTGCGGCACATTTCCGGTTCATCTGAACGATGTGCCTTTGTAGACATATGCTGGTGTTTCCCAATCTTCTCGCGCTGGGTCATGTCACCAAGCACTAACATGTGAGACACTATCAAACCTCTCCCAGCTGGGTTACGTTATGAAGCCACCCACAGCTGATGTGTGAGACACTGTCAAGCCTCTCCAGGCTGGGCTATGTTATTAAGCCGCCCACAGCTAATATATGAGACACTATCAAGCCTCTCCAGGCTGGGCTATGTTATTAAGCCGCCCACAGCTAATATATGAGACACTATTAAGCCTCTCCAGGCTGGGCTATGTTATTAAGCCGCCCACAGCTAATATATGAGACACTGTCAAGCCTCTCCAGGCTGGGTTATGTTATGAAGCCACCCACAGCTAATGCGTGAGACACTATCAAGCCTCTCCAGGCTGAGTTATGTTATGAAGCCACCCACAGCTGATGTGTGAGACACTGTCAAGCCTCTCCAGGCTGGGCTATGTTATTAAGCCGCCCACAGCTAATATATGAGACACTATCAAGCCTCTCCAGGCTGGGCTATGTTATTAAGCCGCCCACAGCTAATATATGAGACACTGTCAAGCCTCTCCAGGCTGGGTTATGTTATGAAGCCACCCACAGCTAATACGTGAGACACTATCAAGCCTCTCCAGGCTGGGTTATGTTATGAAGCCACCCACAGCTAATGGGTGAGACATTATCAAGCCTCTCCAGGCTGGGTTATGTTATGAAGCCACCCACAGCTAATGCGTGAGACACTATCAAGCCTCTCCAGGCTGGGCTATGTTATTAAGCCGCCCACAGCTAATATATGAGACACTGTCAAGCCTCTCCAGGCTGGGTTATGTTATGAAGCCACCCACAGCTAATGCGTGAGACACTATCAAGCCTCTCCAGGCTGGGTTATGTTATGAAGCCACCCACAGCTAATGTGTGAGACATTATCAAGCCTCTCCAGGCTGGGTTATGTTATGAAGCCACCCACAGCTAATGCGTGAGACACTATCAAGCCTCTCCAGGCTGGGCTATGTTATTAAGCCGCCCACAGCTACTGATATACACAAAGCCCTCCATAGCCAGAGATTATAAGCCTCCCGGCTTGATGACGCGTCCCAAGAGATGAGAACAGGCATTGTAAGCCCCCGTGGCTAATAAAAGCTCCTTGAATCCTCGGACGCTTTCATGATTGTAATCATCATATGATAAGATACAGTTGCACATCGTGAGGGGAACTTTTGAGCTAATTAAGACCGCAATCCCTCCATAGGTGCATCCCAAAATAGTAATAATCTTCCAAGATAATGTGTTATTCTTCCCTTGGAATCTGTTTAAGACAAAAGGTCTTCTTGTGAGATGACAAATTATGAAAACAAGAGAGGAATGAGATATGGCAAAATTTGCTAATCCATATATTTATATATGTATGTTTCAGCTGATGACTTTGCTAATAAAACATAAAATCTTGAAGATAAAGGCTGTAATGAGCTTCCTCAAACATAAACAGAAAGATCTGAGAAACAGAAAAACTAAGGGAGAGATGTGGCCTGCGGCCTATGTTAGGTCTGGCTGCAGCCTTTAATCATTCTTGAGGAACCTCCTCAGCATCCCTTGCCCAATTAGTCTTTCGATCTCATCCTTCAGAGCGTAGCACTGCTCCGTTTCGTGGCCATGGTCCTGATGGAATTGGCACTGAGCGGCTTTGTTTCTCTTGTGGGGCGGAGTTTTCAGCTTTTCTGGCCACCTCAAAAGTTGATCTTCCTTGATGTACTCAAGTATCACTTCAATCGGGTAGGCCAGCGGGGTGTAGGGCCCTGACTTCTTCTCTGCCTTCCTCTTTTGGCCGCTGATTGCCTCTACAGCTGCATCCTTTGAAGATGCCGCGGTCGTCAAGCACGCGGGTGCTGCTGAGATGAGTGCCGCGCCCGTATTGGGTGAGGCCGCGGCTTCTAGCATGAGTACCCTCTGAGTTAGGTAGTTGACCTGGGTCTGGAGCGAGGCATGGCTGTCATACAGATGGTTGAGATGGCTGTACAGCTGCACAATTTCGTCTTTGACTTCTGTGCTTTGACTGGACTCTCCTTCCATCCTCTGCTTTTGTTAGTCTTTTACAAAATATATATATAATCTGAGACAAAACTAACAGCAGTAAGCAATCTCACAAATAGTGGAGTAACCAAGTAGAAAAATGGGGATGCAGCGTTTGCACTGCCACATGGGCTTACTGCCGCGGCCGCCGGCCATAGCACATAGATATACTGCCGCGGCCTAAATTGATTCCAATTTAGAGCCAGTGCTCCTCCGATTCCGCTTCGCAATTTTTGAAGCTTGTTAAACAGCTACGCTGGTAGAGGCCGCGGCCATAAGACATTTTCACTGTCTAGTCGCATCCCCTCATAGGCAGCAAGGAGCAATCACACTTACTCCTGAGGGCCGAGTTTTCCTCCCGGCGCTTACAGAAAGCATACCTACTAGGGTTTGTTCATGAGGACATAACCTCTCGATGCACAAAGTGGCACAGCTTGAACGATAAACCCTAGATCACAGGCCATGTACAATAAAACAGGAATAGGTACAATCCTTCCCTAATCGTTCATCTTTTTGGGGTTAAAACCCATCGTGCTTTTCAGCACCATCTAGGTGGAACGATATCATCGGGGAATGCAAAACAGATTTAAAGTTATGAAACAGAGGTCCAAGAGTAGATCTGGACTTGAGAAATAACCATCAAAGGGGTGAATATGAAGCAGAGCTCAACTAACCAAAATTCACACATGAGATTCTGATCCAAAGGATCCCCATGTGTAAGATAAGGTGTTTATGAACTCAAAATGTAGAGAAACAAGATTGAAATATCTCGTTCCCACAGACGGCGCCAAACTGATGATACGAGAAATCGTACACAGGTAGATCTCGTACCAGCAGATCAAGTGTAAGTGTAGAATAAGTTGATAAAGCAAGTAAATAGATAGAAAACAAGGTATAGAGTGGTTCAGCCCTTAAAATAGGCCTACGTCCACTGTGTTGCTCCGTTCTCATTATATACGATGCACTTTACAATATAAACCTGCCTAGAGAGGCGTACAAGTATGAGAAATAGGGAGAATACATGGCTGTCGAGGTTCCGGGTGTGCCGGAGGTCAGGCCACGTAGCCCCCAAGTCGTATGTTGAGGTCGTACGGGGAGAGCCGTGCGAGGCTTAAGCAAGCGTTGTAGAGACTGTTCCAGAGGAGAGGAAATCCATCCCTTATTTCGAGGTGCGGTCCTCTATTTATAAGAGTGATGTGAGGTGTCACGTGCTACGAGCACATGGTCCGTAGTTGGTTGCAGTGGAGAGGGATGCGGCCTATAAGATAGATGATAAGTGCGGCACCATATGCTGAACAGAAGGTGTCGGGCCCTCCAAGGGAGGGGCCGCGGCCTGTGTATGTAACGCGAGTTGGTTAGGGCCGCACCCTGTTGGTTAGGGCCGCGGCCTATAAGCCCGCCCATGTATGAGTACCTATCCGCGGCGGGGTGCTATATTTGTCATATCAGTAATGCTACCTGTAATGAGAAAGGATGAGTTAAACTCTTAATGAATCTATGACTGGGATTTTCAAGCGGGATGTGACAGGACATTCTTGATAGATTCACCTAAGTGAGTGTGGCAGTAAGGCCGCTGCCTATGGAAATTGTGGCTGAATCTCCTAGATCACTCATGATAGTGGGATATAACTTATGGCCTTAATGAGCAAAACTGTTTTGAACCAAAAGTATATTAAAGTGTCATATGTGTAATCTATTGAACATGTTTACCAAACATAATTGCTCAGTTCAAGATACGTAATTCACTGAATAGTTAGTAAACCCAATGGACCAACACGAAGCAAGGTTCAAGTCCAAAACATACCTCTTCCTACTAATGACATTTTACTGCCCAAAAATTTCCTTCTTCTCATATTTCATTAATGTAGGGGATTGTTGTGTTTTTGTGTATATTTCTTTGTGTGAATGAAATACTCACAACAACCTCTAATAGCCTAGTGGTAAGTTTTCAGAATCATTGTGTGAGGTCTTGGGTTCAAGTCCCCCTAGGTGCACACTATATATATTATATATCAAGATTTGGGACTTGGGCTTGGGTCCTGGGTCCTACAAGACCCAATTGTAATTTCATTTTTTATTTATTTTATTTTTATATAAAATTAACATTCGGATTAATTTTTTCTTAATATTATAATACGTTTATCCTAGCCGTTGGAAGTGGTCTGAGGGCCAGTAATGGCTAATTATTTTAAGCCATAGAGTGGCTGTAGGGGTGGTAGTGGCTACTTATTTTAAGCCATAGGGTGGCTGTAGGTTGGTGGCTGCATCCCTTTAAAGGGCCTTGCAGAATCATATCAAAAATCTGTTCCTCCTCAAATCATATTTCTGTGCAATACTGGTGTGGTTCTATTTGTTCTCCATTATGTGCTTCAATCGGACGAACAACGCTGTTGAATCCTGGGGACATATATCTGAGGCTCGAGGCACCACTCGATTAAGTGCGGGTGATATTTCTGTCTTAGGATTGTGTGTCTAACACACACCTCAACATCCAGATAAATCGTTATAATTTTATTATGATCTTAAATTTTCCCGTTTACACGAACAACAGTTTAATCCCATGTCATGATTTTTTTTTTACTGTTGGTCTTACATTTTTACACTTGTCGTTCTCTACAAAAAGAGACATGAGCGGTTATGAGAGGTTACATGGAAGTTGAGGGAGGTTATGGGACTTAAAAAAACTTAAAAAACACATGGGATGGAAGACAAACAAAACTTTAAAATGAGACTAAAACCGAAAAAACTATATGTTTTTTCATACCTAATGTAAACAAAGTTACTTCTCCTTTATATCTGACCATTGGAATTGGTCATCAAGAATCCCGTTGCTTTTGACCAAAACTTCCACAAACCCATTCTATTTATTTGACAAGCAAACTAATATTTCCAAATTAACCTTTTGGTTTCCTCCTGAATGTGTGAGCCAACTTCCTTAAACCACTTTGTATTCTTTTTTAAATCCACTTATGTCCAAAACTACTTTTCTCTTGAAAATAAAAATCAAACATATTATATGCACCCTAAGTCACAAACGGTGCAAGTGTGAGTGCGGGTGTGAATACGCTAATGAGTCAATTTTTAAAAAAATTAAAAGTGCGGGAGCGGCACCAAAACAAATGTTGATTTAATAATTTTAAATTATATATACATATATTTTCCAACATCCAACAAAACTATACTTACACATTTTTATAAATAGTGATACCATTTTCGTCTCAACCCAATCGAAAAAACT
The DNA here is from genome assembly GCA_949130495.1 of Sambucus nigra. Lineage (NCBI taxonomy): Eukaryota > Viridiplantae > Streptophyta > Magnoliopsida > Dipsacales > Adoxaceae > Sambucus > Sambucus nigra. The sequence goes on along the minus strand of OX422224.1, from coordinate 172,529,016 downwards.
CACATGTTCAAACTTCCATAGAAACTGTTTCTCACCATCACCAAAACAAATATAAGCCAAAAAACTTACCAATCTCACCTCTGAACAAATATAAGACAAAGAACTTACCAATCCCAGTACTGAAGAAATATAACCCAAAACTGAATTTTTAAAACCTCAACTTCCATCCAACTTTCATATTTGCATTTTACTAATTTTTTGTACTTTTTAATACTTTTTTTCCAATTTTGTAGATTAATCACTTATGCTTATAAATTATTTTTATACTAAAGGAAGAGGCAGATACAGGGGGGGGGGGGGGCAAAGGGTTGGCCTTCTCCCCCCAAACTTAAAAGAATTTCAAATTTTAGCCCTATAGTTTTAAAATTTTATAGAAAAAAATTATATTTTTATAGTTTTGGCCACTACAAAAATAGATATTTATTATTTGGCCCCCTTTTACTCACATTTCTAGATCAGCCAAGCATGTGTTTGTTTGCCAAATGTGTGCTATCAGATTCCATCATTTTTTCATATTTATTTTGATTTTTAGATTGTAGTTAATATCTTTTATGAATTGTTTAAAATTTCTCCCAAAAAATTTAGAGGTACAAAAAACGTATTTATAAAAAAAATTATTCAATAAAAAAATGTGCTTAATATATGTGTAAGTATTAAAGTATATATCTTAAGAGTAAATTAAATTAGTATACTAGGTTTGCCTGACCCTGTTTGCCTTGAGCTACCACTAACCTCAACTCTCTAAGCGATTTTCAACGTGATTTCATCGCATATTGAAGTCTCTTAACTCATACTCTTATTTATTAAGCTATCTTAATTAAATGAGGGAATGGTTGATGACAATAAGTAGAACATTTAAGTCTAGACACAAGAACAATCATGGACATTCTTCCACAAAGCAAATAAAATAGTCCTTTTATACCAACACAGATTTATGACATATTTGGTGCGACACAATGATCTGTCGCATCGGTGTTGGCTATTGCTGCTAGCAAGGACCCGCATTCATAAGGCAACAACCAATACTGATACGACACGTCACTGTGTCGCAAATCTGTGTCGGCATAGTATTATTGCAAATAAAAAGCCTTTGACATTACATGACCGAGAATCACGCCTATACCTTTTCAGTGTTGTGCTGTTGAAAGGAGGTGTGTTCCTTTTGTTATGTAAGAGGTGATTTCCTACTGTGTGAATTTAAGATATTGTAAATTTATGATCTATACCGCTGAAAAAATATGAAGAATTGAATTTACTCAAGTCCCGTCTTCAGGCATGGTAGAAGAGTTTACCGAACCATATTATAAATTGTCATGTGTGATCTACACTCTTTCCATTTAATTCTAAATTCCATTTAATTCTAAACTTTCAATTATTATTATTTGAGTCAGTTTAATATTGATCGGTAAAGTTCCTCTAAAACCCAATTCAACCCTCTTTTGGGTTAATTTGGACAACACTTCGTGTTTTAGCACGCATATGCTGTGGTGGAATTGTAGGGACTTGTCGTTTGATTTTGGAAAGTTACATTGTTAACCCTCAACCTATTGTTAAGCTTAAATTACGTCCAATATATATCTGAACTTTTTTACAATACCCAAACTCATTTTCATTTCCAAACTTTGTTAAGGTTGGCTATATGATATCTCTTTAATTTAATTTCTAGTTATATTTTTCTTTTCTCTTACAATGATGTAGTCAACAACGAAATTTATGGCGAAAAAGTGGGGTTTAAACAATTGGAATTGGGTATCTATTTTATCTCAAAATTAGGATACAATTGTATTTATATACCTAGGATCATTTTTAATTATCCGTTGGATACCGACCAAATTTATTAACTCTTTAAAAGGCGTCATGAATCTACTCACTTAATTGATTGAAACATTTAAAATTATAAGACTCGTAACAACTTTTTATTTTTTTATTTCAACCAATAAAGTGATGTGTCACAATGACCTTCGAGGAGGGTCAACAAATTAGGATTTGGGGTCAAATACAAAATTAGTACATTGGCCAAATTACAAAAATAATTTTATTTAAAACAATGTTGCACCCTTGAGAAAATAGAGACGCCTTTGTTGGTGACTCTTTTTTAATACCATTATCTTGATGGATAAAATCACTAGGACATTATCATCAAGAATCTGGGTACTAAAACATACGAAATGTTGAATTAATAATGCCAAAACCTCCATCAATGAAGAGGTTTTGTCCACTCACATACTTGGCTTCATCGCTATCCAAATAGAGCGCCGCATTAGCAACATCTTCTCTCCTCTAGGTCACACCCTTTGAGGTTGGCAAACATATTCATCACATTCTTAATATCCCCATCTTCATCGATCCCCACAATTTTTTTGGCCAATGGGGTAGAAAGCTCATAGGGTGACAAACAATTAACCATAATACCAAATTGCCCCAACTCAACAGCCAAATTTTTAGTAAGCCCCAAAACTGCATGTTTTAAGCAACAATATGCATGTGAGGCAACACCACCAATGTTTGAGCTCAAGCTGGCTGTTGGGATAACGCAGCCCATTCGGGCGGGGACCATAACGCGAGCTGCGGGTTTAATCCCAAGGAACAAGCGAGTTACGTTAATCCCCAACACGTACTCGAAGTTAGATTTTTCGATGTCACCGATACGTGGCTTGTTGGCGTCGGATATACCGCTATTGTTGAGCATGATATGCGTGAGTATGTTTGTGTTATTTTACATTTTTTGTTTTAAAGCTCGTAAATGTAAATATTGGGGTCCGTTATTGTGCATCGTGCGTTTTTATACTTTTTATGTAAATATAATAGGTGTGCGTTTTATGAGATTTTTAGGTATTTAATTTAATTTTTTTAGTATTTCTTTATTTTATCTGATATATATTTAATTCTGCTAGTTTAGTTTTATTATTATTTTATTTTATTTTATTTGAGTATTTTATTCATAGGTTAGAATTTTAATTTTTAGTTTTTAATTTTAATAGATTTTATTTTATATTTTGTTGAGTGTAAATATTTAAATAGTTTTAATATTTATTTTTAGTTAAGTACAATTTACACATTCACATACATACTAACTACCATATGCCTCCCCTACACCTAAAACACTTACTCACCCACACCCTTTTCTCATACAACCTACACACATACAATCCACTCTCAAAACTCACATGTTGAAACACCCCGCTAACAATTAAATCTGATTTGACTTTCTTTCTCCTCCTACGTCATCATCTTCCCCACTTCCATCCTTTCTCTCACCTCCTTCCATTAAAGACCATAACCTGAAAATCCCACGCTCAAACCCAAGACCAAAACCCCACACCCCGAACACATCTAAACCAACCCCTGTTTAAAACCCCATACCCGAACTCAGAACCCACTGGAAAAATGAAACTTCGTCGCCTGAACTAAACCTCCAACCTTCTCCGCCCCATTAACCTAATCCCCCGATCTCCTATCTGCCTTAGCTAAAACCCACGAAACTGCTGCTCTATACCAACCCAGTTTCAGGCTTAACTCAAAACCCCTACCTTCTAAATCCCAAACCCACCTCTACCTTGACACCCAACCCTTTAGATAACTTGATTGATGACCCTAGGTCCCAAAATCTAATCCGAAATCTCCAACTTGGACCTGCCTTACACCCCCATACCATCCTACCCATATTCAACTCGTCGGACCTACCCCAAACTCATCTCTTCCACATCCCGGTTTGAACCATAAATGACCCATCTTGACCAGCAGCCTTACCCTTTTCTCATTTACCCAACCAAACTCAGTTATACCCATTTGAAACCCAATCCCAAGTCCTACCCGATTCTGCCATTGACAAAAAAAAACAAATAAAACAAAACCCACGTGTCTTAAAAAGACTTTTATCCCTATTTCCTAAAATACTCCCCCCAACATCCTCTTTACATCACAAACCCAAACACATTTATGCATTTCCCCATTTATCCTCAACACAAATCCTTCCCAAATCACCCTTAGCTCCACGTGCCACTTATAAAAAACATAAAGGTTCATTTGCAGAAAAAAAGACCTTAGTCTAGAGAAGAAAGTACAGAGAAATTGTAGAGTCAGAAATAAATTGCAGATTAGAATTAGAATATTTTTATTTTTTATTTTTTATTTTTGATGTAATTTGAGGAAAAATAAGTATTAGTTAGCACCAATTTGAGTGTGAGTGCTTCATTTAATATTTGTTTGATCATTCAAATTGAGGGTTGTAATCTTCATTCCGAAGGATTGGAGTTAAATTACACTTCAAGAGATTTGGTTTGATTGTTCTCTTCTCTACTCTTAATATTTTTATGCCTTTATTTATTTGATTATCATGTTAGGCAAAAAAAAAAACCTTTAAAGGGGTGGGATGAACCCATGTTTAATATTTTTGTGGTTAATTAATTTAATTGTTTGAGATATCCTTTTGAATATTAGATTTTAACTTTCACTTTCCTATTTACGCCTCGAAAGAGGGTAAATGATTTTTGAGAGAAAATCGAAATTCAAGATATAATATCCATTTTAGAAGAAAACTAGAGATACGAGTTTCTCAAGTGTGGTATTATTCTTTAACTTTCAACTCTAAATTGTATTTTCTATGGCTTAAATGAATTTTGGTTAATCGTTCCCAGCGGGTGATTTATTAAAAGGAGTTTAAGTCTACTTTCTAAGAGTTGTGGGATTTAAATTTATTTTTCTAAAAGGTCAGTGTTAAAATTGCACTTGTGACGAGAGTTGACTTTTAATTTTAATACTAACTTGAGAGATTTCAAATAAGTGAATTGATTAATTAGAATAATTAGAATATGTGGTGTAGTCTCATCCCTTGTTTGCTCTCACATTTATTTACCTCACTTATCTGTTGTTTTAGTGTTTGATTTTGTTCATATTTTATTCACTTAGTTGAGTAGCATAATTACCCTTGAAAATAAAAAAATCCATAAAAATAGAAAACAAAGAAAAAGCAAAAAAAATCAAGAAAGGAAAATAGCAAGAAAATTGGATTACATCACTTTTTGTGTGTTTCACTCCATAGAGTTGGATTGACATCCCCACTTACCTCTATACTAGTTCTTGTTATATTTTTGTAGGTAGTTGAAGGAAATTTTTTATTATCTTAGCGACGACAATGACAAATACATAAAAAATCCAAGTTATCGAATGCATCATTTGGCTTGTATTGCGGTGCTTGGAGACACCATTTAGTTTTTCATTTATATTTGTGATAATTTATAAAAGAAGAAAAGTGTGATAGGGAAACTAGACAAGGTAGAGAGAGGTCATCCAAAGTTAAGAAAGATAAGACTCTCTACTTTGGGTCGGTAGGACTTCCAGGGCTGACTCAGATAGGCGATCTCGCCCCGGTCGACTCAAATCAATATTCACCCCACGCGTGTCAAAATTGTGGGAGGTACATTTCTAAACACTCGCGAATCTCCCGCATGCGAGTCAGTATTGTGTGTGCTTACGTGCTCTTGTGTGATTTCCATTCTCGCTATTTTTTATTGGTATGATGAATTCATCAATTAAGACTTACACCCAATCATTCACGAGAAGGGACTTTATCACCCGACTCACTCACTTATTCATTGTGTGCTACCCTAGCTATGATTAAATTTAAAATCAATCAACTAGATATACCCATAGGATACGGTGTTCGTAAACCCCTTTTTGATCAATTTAACTTATAGGATAACCCATAGAGTCCTCTCCATTCAGCTTTCGCTTAGGCGAGGAAGTGATTGGAGTCGATACGGGGTTTGAGAGCTTTCGAATGGCCACCAGATCAGTTTTTGATAGTAAAATGAACCCTTCATCCGAACCATAAGGTCGATTCATGCATGGGGTGGATCGTTAGAAAGGGGATTCAGATCCCTTAGAAGATTCATTGAGCTTACGCTTAGGCCTGGAAGTTGACCGAAGTCAAATGGGGCCCGGGATAGCCTGGTGGCCTCTAGATCGATACTCAGGGTATAACCTAGGTCTGCGGTGAATGAGTGAGTGCTAGGGACCTAACGAGGTTAGTAGGGGTGTCGTAGAGAGCCCCTCGACGGGCGAGCTTGGAACAACTGAAGGTCGTTGAATGATAGACACCACATCGACATTGGGAAATAGGTTTTGTAGGTCAATTTTGAGGACCTAGAGGATGAGGTTGACTAATTCAGCGGGTCAAGGTCAATTCTGAGGACCTAGAGGATGAAGACGATTGATTCAACGGGTTAAGGATGACCGATTTAGGGGGTCGAGGTTAATTCTAAAGTTATGATGGGGATTACCAATTCTGAGGGCAAGGATCAATCCTGAGGACCTGAAGTTGTGACAACCGATTTTGAGGGCCTAGGTCAATTATGAGGACCTAAAGTTGTAGTGATCGGTTCTAAGGACCGAAGACAATTCTGAGAGCCGAGGTCAATTCTGAGGACCAAACGTTGTAGTGATCAATTATGTGGTCCGAGGTTAATTTTGAGGACCTTAAATTATAACGACTAATTCTTAGGGTCGAGGTCAATTATGAGGACCTAAAGTTGTAGCGACCAATTCTACGAATGATGACCAATTCTGATGGTCGAGGTCATTTATAAGGACCTTAAGTTGTAGTAATAAATTCTACGGGTCGAGGTCAATTTCGAGGACCTTAAGTGATGACGATCGATTTTGTGGGTCGAGGTCAATTATGAGGACCTTAAGTTGTGACGACCAATTCTGCGGGTTGAGGTCAATTCTGCGGACCTAAGTTGTAACGTGTGGAGTTGCTCTCCTGGGATATTTTAAATTATCTTGGGGTGCAGATGCATCTTTATTTTCGATGGGAATTGTGTTATTTTAAGATTCTCTGAGGATTATGTTGTTTTGAGACTCCACTAGGGGTTATTTTAGGCCGGGGAGTAGTAGACTTGGATGCAGATGCATCGTTGGTCTGCTTGTGTAAGATTAATCCGAATGGGGATTATGATGGGGATAAGAGTGTAAGATTAGTCCTTCTGGGGATTTCGAGAGCTTTGTAAGGGGCTTAGTGCTCTAAAAAATGATTTTCTTGAGAAAAATAAGGTTCCATATATTTTTGGAATTTTTGAGAATTTTTCGAACAATTTTTGGATTTTCTAGCATTTTTTGTAAGAAATTTGGAGGGGGTACCAATAAGGGGTGCCAATTGGCAAGGGCACGAACTCCTGGGCTTCTTTGGGAAGAGGAAAAGGCGACTACCGACCGACATGGTCAAGGGGCTTGAGAACTTTGCTTTTGGGTGGATTGTTGAATCTTTGTTGGGGATATAGGTGACCTTCTACCCTTGGAGTCTTCCTATGGGGACCGCAGGGACTACAGGCATGTAGGTGTAAATAAGGAGGTTACTAGCGCATGAGGTGGTGTCAGGGTTGATGGGGCTTATGAATGCAAATCTTTGGTTATGACTGGAGGAGCTTGGCATTGTCCATGTTGTATGTTTGATTTAGCGGCTTTGTACCTGAAAAGAGACTCAAAAAGGCCAAAAGAGATGCATCTTTTTTGTTTGATTATCTTGATTTAATGGCTTAATCTACATGCACTTTAGTTTGTTGTTGAGATTTTGTTTTGAGAAAGAGTAGGAAAAGTTTGTTTCTTGAAGTTTTTGAGTAGAGGAGAGCCTTTGAGGCTTGGTTGCGAAAAGTTTCCCTTTGAAGGGACTTATTTTGATAAAAATGTGTTTTTTTTGGGAAATTTTTGGATAAAGGAATGCCTTAGAGGCTTGGTTGGTATATGGATGAGGAGATATAAAGCTCAATGCAAAGTGAAGCATGTCGCCTTTATTGTGTTATCTTAATTCTTGTGTGTCGGAGAAACCATACTAGTGATGGATTTGCCGGAGCTGTTAACTGGAATCTACTTGCAACAGTGGTACAATTCTGGTACCTCGAGGATTATGTCTTTCGATTTGGCTTGGATGAAGTATGTCCCATCTACGAGGAATTCTCAGCAATATTTGGGGTCAGCCCTAGTGTGGCAGTGGTTATGCCTGATTTCTCCCATTTCCCCGGGCTTTTTTTAGAGTTGCTTCACATTTATCCATCAGCGGCTAGACTGTTGGTTGCTGGAGTGGCCATTTCTCTTCAGGCGGTTATATATGCAGTGCGTCAGAGGGGTTTTGAGGATGTCGACTTTGCTAGGGCTGTCGCCTTAAGCCTTACTGCGAGGATATTATTGGTAACAAGGGATTTGACCGTGGACCCTCAGGTTCGTGGTATAACGGCCTGGATCTCTTACTTACATAATCCTGCGGCGGTTGTGCTGGATGAGACCCTGAAAGACCTGAATGCTTAGAAGGAGGGCTGTTTTGACTTTCTGAAGGGGAGCCCCATAATGATGTTTATGTGGCTTGCGGATAAGTTTCATATAGCGGACCCTCTTGAGTTCCCTTTCGTGGTTGTGCCAATTTCTTTATCTGGACTTTCTTCAGCTTCGACCCTTATGTGGAGAGATAGGTAAACTGGCTTGTAGAGCATGGATCCTGGTGTCTTCGTTGGTCTGTTCCATGGTGGGGTGACTTACTGCTTATCTTGCAGCTTGGAGATTATCGGTATGTACGGTTAGTGGGCCTTTAGCAGATTTCCTTTTATTTCCTCTGGTGGCTCCTGTGCAAAGTCGTGTGGGAATATATCGTGCCCCCTCGTATAATAAATTTCTTCCCAGTGGAGGATTTGAATGAATCACCTAGGATGATACTAGGCTCTATGTGGCAGTGCCGTTGGTCATCCATTCGTCTATCATAATCTGTGGAAGGGGCCTGGCATGTTTCTGGGGACTACCTGAAATGGTTATGGAAACGGGTAGTAGAAAAAGTCATGGCGGAAGAGACCAGTCAGAGGTGGTTCGTTGCTTTTGACACCATGGAAGATGGTGTTATGGTTCTTTCTAGGCTAGTTAGGGTGTAGCGCTTCATGGAGCGCATATGTAATGTCAACCAGGAGTGGGAAACTTAGGGACCTCCAAGGGCTTATAATGATGATGAAGCAGGATCTTTCGACAGTTGAAGGCAGTGTCTTGTAAAGATTTAGTGACTTTTTAAAGCTATGGTAATTTTTGTGTTTTTGTATTTGGGGACTATTTTGGGGATAATTTTTTGTGTGTAGTTTGGTTTAGGGTTAGGTTTGTTTAGGAACAGTTTGGTCAGTGGAGATGAGTGGTTGGTTTGACTCCCTTCGCTGATACTTCATGTAATAATGTTATTTTCCTTAATCAGAAATAAAAGTTGATTATGATAATATTTTGTTGTGCCTCTTGATGAGTTTTGAATTTGAATTATCTAAACCAATTGTTGAGTCATACATAATCCTTTTGTTCATGTAAATGATGAAATGAACCGTCGTTCTTGGAAGTTATAAAAGAATAACATTTTGTGAAAAAGAAGTGGAGTGGACCCATAAATGGTGTATGGGCTGCCTACATACCTCTGGGTGTTTTGAAAATTTTCATGAGTTTTAAAAAGAAAAGATTTTTGAGAGGATCAGGTCCCACGTAGTTTTGGGTAGGGTAAATGCATAATTTATTTTTAGAATGGCCGTGTCGAGATTTCGAACTAAGGGTAAAATTTCTTGAGACAGTCCAGGTTGACTGGACGTGCCATATCTTCTTCGTCAAGGTCTATGAGCATATTAGCTCCTCTTGAGAGAATCTTCTTTACGTTGTAGGGGTTGCTCCAATTTGGTTTAAATTTCCCTCTGGGGTCCCAGATAATTTTTGTGATCTCTTTGAGGGCAAGGTCTCCTTCCTGGACGCCACGGTCCTTGACTTTCCTGTTAAATAATCGTGCTATCTGGCGATGGTACCCCTGTATATGGTACAGAGCCTTTAATTTCTTCTCATCCAAGAGTGATAATTCATCAAAGCGACTCTGATTCCATTCTTCTTCATTAACTTTGCTTTCTATCAAGACCCGAAGGGAAGGTATTTCCAGCTCGACGGGTAGGACTGTTTCTATGTCATATCCTAGAGCATATGGGGTAGCCCTAGTAGGTGTTGTGGTTGAAGTGAGGTAGTCCTAGAGGACGTAAGGGATTCGATTGGCCCAATATCTGTAACTCTCAGTCATCTTGCTGATTATGTTCTTCAGGCTTTTATTGGCGGCTTTGACGACACCATTGGTTTAGTGTCGGTAGGGAGAAGATTTGTCTCTGAATCCCATACTCTTTGACTAGTTCTGTAACATCCGCTTCAAAATGGAGCACATTATCTGATACTAACTTGTGGGGAACTCCGTATCGACAAATGAGGTTTTTTATGATAAACTTGACCACTTTTTTGGCATCCAGACTGTGATGACTCAGCTTTAACACATTTAGTGAAGTAATCAATGGCAACCAGGATGAATTCGTTACAGTTTGAATCTTTGGGAGTAACTTTCCCTATGATGTCAATGCCCCAGGTCGAGAAGGTCCAAGAAGAGGTCATATTATATAGTTCTTGTGGAGGCAAGTGTTGGAGACTGCCAAATTGTTGGCATTTGAGGCATCTTCGGACATAGGCAGTGCAATCTTGAACCATGGTGGTCCAATAGTATCCCTGATGGATGGACTTTTTGGCAAGCATGTGATCATTCATGTGGGGTCCGTATTCCCCACTATGAATCTTCTGCCTTATTTCTTCAACGTCATCCCCTGTAATGCAGTGCAAATGGGTTCCATCGAAATTTCTCTTAAATAGTGCTTTATCGTAAATGATATTGGGCAACCAATTTATGAAGGGTCGCATGGACTTTCTTATCGGCGTCTTGGGGACACCTACCATGTTTGAGGAGGCACCAAATGTCATAATACCATAATTTGTCCATATCAGGATCTTCCTTGGGAACGAGTTCAATATGGTAACAGTGGGTAAGCTTAGCTTATTTCTGAACCAGGAAAGGGGCCATTATTATTTCCTCAGGTATGTTATCTATGGTGGCTAGGGTAGTATGGGTGTCAGCCAGGCTGTTATTTACACGGGGCAAGTAGTGGAAGGTGACATCTTTAAATTGGGAGGCCAGTTCTTCTAGGTCGGCATGGAAGGGTAAGAGCTTTTCATCTTTGACTTTCCATTTTCTAAGGATTTGGTCGACGATAAGGGCAGAGTCTCGATAAATGTCTAGGTGAAGAATTACTTTCTTGAGAGCGATCTTAAGGCTCATAATGCATGCCTCATACTCAGTCATATTATTGGTGCAGGGGAAGTATAGTTTGATGGAAATATAGGTGTGAGAGTCATTAGGAGAGATTAAGAGTATCCTAATATCGTATCCTTTCTTATTAGTAGCTCTATCAAAGAACATTTGCATATGAGGTCCTCTTGAGAGGTGCATAGAATATCTTCGTTCGGGAATTCAGAGACCCAAACATCGACTTATTCCATGGGGTAATCAGTAAGGTAGTTGGAGATGGCTCTCCCTTTCATAGCTTTTTACGTGACGTACATAATATCAAATACGGCTAGTAACATTACCCAATGACCCATTCGACTGGACAAAGTGGGCATTTCTAGAAAGTACTTGATGGGATCCATACGGGATATAAGTCTGATGGGGAAGGCAAGTATGTAACATCATAATTTTTGCATGACCCAGACCAAGGCGACACATGCTTTCTCCAAAGCAGTGTAGTTGACTTCATACCCGACCGTCTGGTATAATAAATAATTCTTTCCTTAAGGGGTTTTTCAATGTATTGGGCTAGCAAAGCCCCAACTGCAGTATCTGTGATGGTCAAGTACAGGAGGATGGGGATATCTGGCTGCAGAGGCATTAGCACCGAAGGTCGAGTAAGGTATCACTTGATTCTGTCAAAGGCTTATTGGTAGGCCTCATTCTAAACTTTAGTAGAATCCTTCTAGAGAAGATTAAAAATGGGTTCGCTGATAGAAGTCAGTTGGATGATGAACCGAATGATGTACTGTAGTTTTCACATGAATCCTCAGACTTCCTTCTCTGACTGTGGTGGTGGCATCTCAAGTATGGATTTCAGCTTGGCTGGGTCTGCTTTGATTCCCTTCTCACTGATCATGAATCCTTAAAGTTTTCCTTCGTGATGCTAAAAATGTATTTGTGTGGGTTTAGACGCATATGGTATTGCCGCAGTCGGTCAAAAAATATTCGAAAAGAGGGAATATGACCTTCCTAAGTCTTAGATTAGATGATCATATTGTCCACATAAACTTCGACCTCTTTGTGAATAAGGTCGTGCAAGATGGTAGCCCCAACATTCTTGAGTTCGAATGGTATGACAATGTAGAAAAAATTTCCCTATAGGATGATGAAGGAAGTTTTTCCTAATGGTCAGGGTCCATCTTGATCTGGTTATATCTGGAAAATCCATTGATAAATGACTTAAGGGCGTGGCTAGCCATGTTATCCATGATCATTTCGATGTTGGGTAAAGGGTAATCATCCTCCAAGGATGCTTTATTTGAATCCCGATAGTCGACGCACATGCGTACTTTTCCTCATATCTTTGGTACATGGACGATATTGTTGAGCTATGTAGGATATTTGACTACATGAATGAAACCTGCGTTTAATTGCTTGACCATTTCCTCTTTAACTTTGAGTGACCATTCGGTGCAGAGCTTTCGTAGCTTATATTTGACTTGTTTGCATTATGGGAATGTTGTGATCTTGTGTTGAGCTATTTTGGGTCAATACTGAGCGTGTCATCGTAGGACCAGGTGAAGTCGTCCACGAATTCTTTCAATAATTCTTCGAATTGTGCCCACTCATGCTCGTGAAGGGTGGACCTTATCCTAATCTCACGCTATTGGATACTAGAACTGAGATTAATAATAGTCCCATTATCATTAATTTGAACGCGATTATGTTATTTGTTATTCTTCTTATTAAGATCACTTAAGAATTATTCGTTTTCAAAATCATCATCATCAAGTTTGATCAGAATCAATAGAATTAATGTAAGGCACAACAAGATACTCAAAATATTCATTTATTTTATTATCGAGAAAAATAGCATTGAGAACCTCGTCAAAAGAGGTTTCAGTTACACTGATATCAAAAAAAAGAACAACAACATCAGATGAAGAGATTTGGATATGGTGAATAGTAGGATCGGGCTGAATCTGGGCAAGTTGGATAAGCACGACATTCAAGTTGAAGAGAGGCATGTTAGTAGCTCTGATTTAAGTAGACGGGTTCGACGGCGCGAAAGTTGGACGGATCATGCAGAGACTTAGCCCCAGTTTCTACAGGTTGAATGAGTCCTCGGAATCACTTTTCTCAGAATCCTCGATAATTGTTACAGCTTTCTCGGTAAGAGGTTACACTTTACGTTGGCAGTCTTCGATCAAAGTGTTACTGTCTTGAAAGAAGATTTATAGTCTCAGTTTCATCTTCTTGTCAACATGGTCATATCATGGTTCATGAATGCCGCATAAAGGGAAGTCGTCACCTTCCTTGATAAACCTTCCATTCAAAGAGTCTCTCAAAATAGTCGTTTCTTCTTCTAAGCTTCTTTTCAATCGTGGCCATCAGAGGGCTTTGAGTTCTTCTGGTGATGGTTGGTAGCCCAGGCCACATGGGTGAAAGGCCTCCTTAAGGACTATGGGCTCAAGGATCCCTTACTGGAGTCTCCCTAGTCCCATTTCGGGCATAAAGTGAATGCTTTTAAACATTTGAATCACACTGACATTGCCATGCGAATTGTGTTCCGGACATACCCAGTCTTTGAAACTATCTCCTGCTGGAAGGGGAAGTGGTTCAACTCTGAAGCCAGAGAGGATCATGTCATTCATCCTATGCTGGATCTCTAATATTGGATTGTTAGTGTAGGCAGTGCCTGAACTGTCGGCATCCCCCAAGATGGTGATAAACTAGCCATTCAGGAAGACTTTCAGTTTATGATGAAGAGAAGACGATATCCCTTGGATACTGTGGAGCCATGGATGGTCAAGGAGAAGGTTGAAACATATAGGTATGTCAATGATTTAGAACTCGGTGATAGGATCGACCTCTATTGTGAGTTTTATGGACCCCATTACCTCTCGGCAAGTATTTTTGTAAGCATGCATGACGAAGGAAGTGGAAGTGAGATCATTAACTTTCAAGCCCAAGCAATTGAAGGTTCTGAGAGGACAACATTGAGAGCAGATCCATTATTAATAAGTGGGAGTGGTACTGTCTTTCCCAATACTTCAACGGATATGTTCAGGGCATAGTTGTGGTCAGGTCTGTTCTTTGGTATCTCTACTTCGAAAAAGGAGAGGAGTTTGGAAGAGGTTAAGGACCTAACTATCTTTACGGCTTCTTCAGGAGTGGTGGAAGGAGAGAATGCAGGCTTGGAGGGGAGATTTATCAAAGAATTTCGGTGCAACTGGAAGTATATGAAAATCCCCCATAGGGTGATGTTGGCTTGGATTTTCTTGAGCTGGTCAAGGACTTTACTTTCTTCGATGGTCAATTTGAGCATGGGAAGTTCTGAGGCAACCCCTTTTCCTTTATCTATCTCGATCACATGAGAAATCAGATATTTGTAGTGTCTGCTGACCTCGTTATGTGATTTACTGAGACGTGGAAGAACAAGAACCCCGTGTCTTTATTTATTTCTGTCTAAATGGTCAGCTTGTTGATTTCCCCTAATATATCATCGAAGAATATTATATCTCACAAACTAGCTACCAGACTGGTGTCTTCTCGACTGGGCTGGTCATCGGAGTTGTCAAAGTCATCTTCCCATCCGGTGGCGACTATGTACTCTTTGATATAAAAATAGTTTACTACATTATTAACTGAAAGTCAAGGGTTTAAGTAAACTCCGAAAGTAAACTCGTTGAACGAAACTCTTTTAAAAAAATATTACTACACAAGATGTGTAAAATTGATTTTAGTATGGATGATGGATCTGGTAGATAGATTACCTTAGGTTTTTAAAATAAAACCTAAACTAATTCTTTAGTAAGAAACCAAACAGATAAGCAGTTAAACTCGATCAAGCTAATTGACACAAGGTTTTTAACGTGGTAAAATCCCAAATTAGGGAAAACCTCCACGGTGACCTCCACGCCACAAAATAAAAAATTCGCTAAAAATAACCACAGATTAAAAGAATACAGGCACCAAGCATGCATAATGAGATCCTAAGTCCAAGTCAGAAATTACACCTACACGAGCTATCCTTCTCTCCAAGGCAGTTGTGAATGGCTTTAATCTCCCTCGCAACTTCCTTACTTCCCTCCTTGTAATCCGTTTGTAGTGGCTCAAATAATACTATATCTCTTAAATGAAACACACAATCTAAGTGTTCGTGTAATAGTGAATAGTGACAGTGATGTGATTATATGCAAACATGCAACTCACCATCTTAATATTTATACATATAAATCCTACAATTACATTCAATCTATATGATATGCAAGTCTTTCAAATATCTTTTGAAAATCAAACTTCCAAAACTTTTTTAGATCTGAGAAATAATCTTTCTAAAAATTATATCAAGGTTGTTTCAAAACCTTATTTATTTACAAATAAATTTCACAAACTGTGAAACAAATATTTTAAAATAGAAAATTTTCAGATCTGAGACTTTATACAACCAGAAATATCTTTTTCAAATTTATTTGAAAAGAGATAGTGGATCTAACAAAATACAGATTTAAAAAACAAGATCCATAAGATAAGAGTCACAGGAAACCTAAAATACTATGTGGAGTATATCTCTTAGTAAATCTCACACTTTCTATAGAGAAATATGAGATTTACAATGAGAGGGTTCCTAAGAGAGATACAAGTTGAAGAGGGTCTTCAAGCAGTAAAAACCTCACCGCAAAACTCACTGAAATCCTAAAGATCTAACTCTCGACTATAGGGTTTTCAATTTTGAAGGGTTTGGTGTTTGGTTTTGAAAGAAACACGTTTAGGGTTTGATAAATTCATAACAGGTTTTTCTCTATATCTCTACTATTTATTTTCTCCCTCTGCTCTAAAAAACTTCTTAAAGGCTGACCCAAAGGGCCTTTTTATTATAAGCTTAGAAGGATCCAGAAGTTCGAATGGTTTGGACGGTTGAGATTGAGTCTCACCGTTTGACCTATAATCTAAGGGATACAAATGCGCCACTGTTATATGCTCTCTGATTGGCTCAACTCACCCTCACATGGATTCACTTAGACGACATACAGATCGTTGATTAATTTGATCCAAAGGTTGGGATTAAGTCTTTTAACAAAGACACATAACAAAAACAAATCCAGTCGGTATAGTCTCAACACGTTTAAGGCAGAGGTTGAATTTAAAACGCGTGTTTTTGATATTTAAAAAATACAAAATGCACCCACACATGTCTCTGCCGCTTTCGGATTCTACCCAACCAATGTTTTTAGGAATAAAAATATTTCCAATTGAGCCCACAATATTTCAATACATAATTTTAAATGATTTAAAAATGTATAAAAAGTGTGTCTAAAAGTATTAATGATACTTCCCTTTGGTAGATATTGTAGGTTCTTCGACTGGATGATCTTGTTGAAGCTTGGATACTTTGAGAGGAGATTTCTCTTTAAAAATCTAAAATATTTTGTCACCATATCCAAACTAGTTGGAACTCATATATGGCACCGACTTAAGTAAGTCAACCATATAGTGTGTTCTCAATCTCCCCCTTTGGATATTGGAGACAGAATTCCCTTGTGTAACCTGGACTCGTGGGTAAAACTAAAAAATCCTATATTTCCTACACAAAATAGTTATCTACCCATTCCTATCCTAGAATAAAAAATGATAATAAAAAATACATAACTCAACAAACATTCAGACCATTACCCTAAGAAATGTGACAAGCATTACAAATGGGTTTGGAAAATGCCTGAAAAAAATGAACACTCAATGGCATATTAGTTGAGTTAGTTGAGATAAAATATGAAATGAAAGCCAGTTACCCAAGTTCTTCTCCCTCAATTTTCTCAAATATATAATGGGGTAAAAATAGATATAAAAGCAGGAGTATTGAAACAAAACATTCTACACAATCAATATCATAAGCAAGGGCAGATTTAAGGGTCTACTACACTGTCTAGATTAAGGAGGTGTCTTTTGTCATTTAAGAAACGTCCATGCTTTAAATCCTCAGAAACCAATTGTTATCATGAAACTACCGAGAATATGACAATTGTGTAAGAGTGATTATGTTAGAACTATCATTCCTATGGCTTTTCTAAGGAACTAAAATCTAATATTATCCAAAGGTTTGGTAAATAGATCAGCTAATTATCTTTCAGTATTGAGATAATCAATATCAAGCTCTTTGGATTCTACAAGTTCACGAATAAAATGATGTCTAATTTTTATGTGCTTAGTTCATGAGTGATGGACTGGGCTTTTAGATATATTTATCGCACTCTGGTTATCGCAAAATATAATCAATCTATCTTCAATGATACCATAATCACTAAGCATCTGTTTGATCCATAAAAGTTGGGCACAACAAGTACCCGCTGCAATGTACTCAAACTCGGCCGTATAAAGGGATATGTAATTCTGTTTCTTACTACTCAGACCGACTAAGTTATTTCTTACATAGTAATAGGCACCAAAGGTCCCTTTACTATCGTCTGAACATCCTTCCCAATCGGCATCAGTGTATCCTACAATAGAAGTTTTAGTGTCTTTTGTATACCAAATACCGAAATTTAATGTACCCTTAACATATTTAATAATTCGTTTAACGCCCAACATGTGGGTTTCTTTAGGCGTACATTGGTATCTTGCACATATATATACAACGAAGGAAATATCTGGCCTGGACGCAGTAAGGTATAATAGACTCCCTATCATACTTTTATAAAGAGTCGGGTCGACGGCTTTCCTATTTTCTTCCTTAGATAATTTGTGGATGTGCTCATGGGTGTACGTGCTGGTTTTGAGTTTTCTAGCCCAAACTTTTTAATAAGATTAGCAACATATTTTGATTCAGTGATAAATAATCCATCATTAAATTGTTTTACTTGGAATCCTAAGAAATATTTTAATTCACCCATTAAATACATTTGAAACTCAGCATGCATGATATCGAAAAAGTCATTTTACTTGACTGGAACAAGTTGATCCAAATATGATATCATCAACGTATACTTGGGAAATTAAGATATGTTTGTCTGTTTTCCTGACGAATAAGGTCTGATTATTTCCCCCACGAATAAATCCTTTTGAGACCAAAAAGGTTGATAAGTGCGGCGCTTATACCAAGCTCTAGCAGCGTATTTCAAATCGTACAAGGCTTTCTTTAATCTAAAGACGTGATCAGGATGTGGAGGATCTATAAACCCTTTGGGTTGTTCTACGTATACCTCCTAAGTCAAAATTTCATTTTAAAATGCGGACATAACATCCATCTAAAAAAAGTTTAAATTGTAAATGGCATGATATGGCAAAGAGGAGACAAACTGACTCAAGACGAGTAACATGTGCAAAGGTTTTGTCAAAGTCAATTCCCTCTATCTGGGAGTAACCTTGTGCTACTAACCTAGCTTTATTTGTAATCACTTCCCCATTTTCATCAGTTTTGATTTTAAAAATCCAACGAGTGTCAATAACGTTCTGATCTTTTGGCTGAGGAATAAGGTACCACACATCATGACTCTGAAATTGGACAAGCTCTTCTTGCATATCATTGATCTAGAATGAGTCACAAAGGGCATCGTTTATATTTTTCGGTTGTACAGGAGAAATGAAGCATGCAAATCTAGTCACTTTTTAAAGTTAGGATCTTGTTCTAACTAGCTCAGAAGGATTAAAAACAATCTTTTCAATGGGGTGGTATTTAAAAACCCAAGTTGGTACAGAAGGAGTCTACGGTGGCAGTGAATCAATTATCGATAGAGAGTCATGAGTAAAATTAGTTTCAACCTCATCCAGAAGCACTGTTTGACTGACACTAATCTCTGCACTTGTATCATTTACAATTATGTTAAATGACTCCTTTATGACTTTGGTACGATAATTAAAAACATGATATGCTCTATTTATGGCCATCCCGATTAAGGTGCGCGTCACTTCCTCTTCTCCTGATTCTACCTCTCGAAAGGGGGGATGGGAAAGGAAGAGGGATTGAAAGGTCTCACGTCCTACTTAGGAACGCTTCGACCATCATCGGTGTGGGGAGAGATATTTTTCATAAAACAGGCATACGAAAAAGTGGCTAAACTGATGCATACGAAACTAATATTTCGAAGGGTTCAGGGGCTAGGTTACGAAATGGGAAGGTGTTAGGCTCCTAACTTTTCGGTCTCTCATGGGCTAGTGTTATTATTTTCCTTTATTTCTTCGTGAAGTGTGTGTGCGTGTATATATAATGGAGATCGGAACCTCCCAACTCATACCATGGAAGAGATAGAGTCCGGTCATCCATAGGAATATTCCCAAAATAATATATAGAAAATATGATTTATGAATTTATCGCTATATTGGTCGTTAGGATGGAACGATACTATGTGTCGGATGAAACGCAAATAAGAATCACAAACATAATATGTATAATAATGCAAGAATATGATAAATATGAAAATGGGGAATTTGGTAAATTTGGAAAATTAGAAAAATTACAAAATTGGACTCGAGTCTCAGGTTTAAATTCGAAACGCCTACGTAGACTATAAAGGCATCAAAGCCCACATAGTTTGAATGTGGCACAAGGGTGGGGTTTATCACATAGATTCGAACGGAATTTTATTATATGTGTAAGTGTGGAAAACGTGTTTTAGTTTTGGAAAAGTGTGATGGAGAATCCCGTTCGAAATTTATGGGTATAACCTTCTTTTTGTTTGTTTTGGGTTTTAAAAAAAATAAAATATTTGCAATATACTAATAAAAGCGTAAGATGTTAATGTGTATGGACTAAATTAAAACTAGATTATGAATCTAATGTAGTTAATGTAAAAACAAGAAATTTAAAGAGAGGGAAGGATTTGGACCATCTTTGGAGCTTGATCTTTGATCTTGGATTAACTTCCATGAATGTGAGATGAATGTTAGAGGATAGAGAATGAAAATTTTCCAATTTGGGTATGAAAAGAATACGAATATAAGCTTGAATGGAACTTCACATAGAGGAACTTTGTTGATTTCGAGAGAATGTTGTTGAGATCACTAATGCTGATGGATCTGATGTTTGTATTTGGAGTGTGGTCATGCCCTATATTTATAGGGTCAGGGGTGGTGCCAGTCGGAATTTCCCTAGTACTTCCTATCGATATGTAACCCTTGACACACTGCCGATAGGCAGGGAACTAGACCTGCTAATTGACTATCTCGTGCAGATTTTTCTGGAAAAATGACCATGGAACGTAATCTGTTGATCTGAATTGCGCATGGGGAATACCGTTGAAAAGGAAATTCAGATACCTTCAAGATTCCTTGGAACTATCCCGGGTTCGAGAGTTTACTTTGGGTAAAATATGTCTTAGAAGCGCACGTTGGTCCTTCGGACGGGAGATTGCTGAAGGAAAATGGATCATTCGTCCGCATGGCAAGTCAGAATCGCGCACGAGATGGACCGTTGGAAAGGTTAAAAGATTTAATTCAACATTCCAAAGCGTTTCACTCAGTTTGGAAAGTTGACCTTGGTCAACTGGGGCCCGAAAGCGCCCGATGACCTCTCGCAGTAAAACGGATCGTTCGTCCGCACCATAAGTCAGAATCGCGCACGGGGTGGACCGTTGGAAAGGGTGTTTAGTGCCCTTAGAATATTCATTTAGTCTCATTCAAGATGAATAGTTTACCTAGGTTAAACGGATCCCGGGAGCACTCGGTGGCCTTCGGATCAGTTTTTGGGAGAAAATAAATCATTCGTCCGAACGGTTATGCTGTTTCGCGCACGGGGTGAAAAGTTGGAAAGGGATTTCAATTCCCTTCAAAGATTAAAAGAGCTTTTGCTCTGATGAGGAAGTTTATTGGGGTCAAATCGGGGCCCAGGAGTGCCGAGTGGCCTCCAAATCGTTTTTCGGTGGTAAAATCTGACGTTCGTTTGATCCGTTATGCCGATTTTCACATGCGACAAACCATTGAAAAGGGTATTTAGAGGACTTTGAAGATTCAATGATCTTTTTCTCTGATGATAGAGTTTACCGGAGTCAAACGAGGCCCGGGAGCGCCCGATGGCCTCTAGATCAGTACTCGAAGTACGACCTAGGGTTTGTAATGAAATGGAGAGGTATTAGGTACCTAAGTAGAGACTTAAGGGGTTCTAGAATGTGGTGTCCACACTACTTATTTGAGAATAACCAAGAAAGATTCCTCTCTCCTCGGATGCTGAATTTTGAATGATTTTCTCTATCCTTGCAGATATAACATACAGTTTTGAAATATTTTAAGTTATACTTTTTATGGTACCAAAGTTCATAAGAAATTTGTTTGAAATTTTTCTTAAGGTATACACGATTAATGATATGACACGCAGTCTGTATGGCTTCAAACCAAAAGAATTTTGGTAGACTTTTTACGTGCAACATCACCCTATCCATCTCTTGTAAGGCCCTATTCTTTCGTTCAGCAATTCCATTCTACTGAGGTGTTTTAGGAGCACTAAACTCATGTTTATATCCATCACCTATATAGTATTCTGTAACACTTGAGTCTTTGAACTCTCCGCCTCTGTAAGGATAAAAATTTCCAATTGATTCCCTGTATTGTTTTGACTTAATTCCGTGAACAAAACATATTTGTAATATGTCATAGGGAGATTTTATTTTGTCATGATCCCACTTGGTTTATGATGTATTGAATAAATTGAAGACGTTGCGGCAAAGATTCAAAGATTTTATCATGCCGAAGTTTAATTAGTGCAAGTGTATTCGTCTTCAAAGTTAATTGCATTCCGAGATCACTCAGGAATGAATGCGTATAATTAATGGTGCTCGGCATTATTTTATAAAGATAAGGATGTAATTTTTATAAAGAAAAATGTTTTAAAATGTTTTAAAGTGTTTTAAATGGTTTACACTATGTTTTAATTCTGATAAGCTTGAAATAGAATTTGACTAATTTGGATCTCTTTTGGAAGAGACATTTTGAACAAAAATCAAAAAGTCAAACTTTCGTGCTGTCGTTCAAACGACATAAGCTCTTGTTCGAACGAGATGCTCATGCCACTCGAATGACGTTGCATTGTCGTTCGAATGACACATTTTTCGAGGTGGTGCTTAATTCCTATTTAAGTGTGTTTTCATCAGAGTTTCATCAGTGTGCATTCTGGAAAAATAGTTTACGAACCAGAAACTTGTTTGCACATGTTTTCTAAGGTTTAAAAAGCTTAAACACATCCTTAGAGTTTGCAAAGATTTGAGTTATCATTATTATATGTTTACGTGTTCTTGCTGCACCAAAGTTGAGTTTATTCATCATTGAACTCTTGTGATTGTTGGGTTTGCGGTGAAGAAGTGACGAACATCATGTTCAACATCGTAGACGTATCAAGCCATATTGGTGGACACCGAGACATACGTGGATGCGTGTGTTGTGGACAAGTATCGTGGAAGATGGAATTTTTGCGTGGGCACTATTGAAGAACGGTAGAAGATCAGAAGGAGCATCAAGACCCGTGGGGATCGAGTCATTGTGTAAGGCTAATATGTGTTTGTAAAACCTTTGTTCATCGTGATTATTTGGCTTGGGTCATCTGAGGTTTTTTCCCGTCTTGGATTTTAACTCGTACTTTCAGCGTTGTGAGTATTCTTTACTTGCTTTAATCATTAGATGCATGTTTAGGATTAATCAAGATAAAACTGGTTTAAAGTAAGAATTGGTTTTTCACAACTTGGTTTGGTGCATAATTAAAATTTGAATAATTTTTGGTGGAAATTGGTTTGATTTGAAACACACACAAAAAGGGTCCTTTCAAATTGGTATCAGAGCTAGAAAACATAAATTGTTTGTTTTGTGATCCAGTGTGTTTTCAAAGATGAATTTTGGAAATAATGAATTTTTTCGAACTCCTGTTTTTGATGGCACTAATTACACTTATTGGAAGATGAGAATGAAAAGTGCATTAAAATCTATTGATGAACGTGTTTGGCTAGCTGTTGAGAAAGGTTGGACACCCCCTGTCACTTTTATAAGTGAGGTCACTACTTTAAAGCCTGTCGAGTCATGGACCGAAACTGAACATAGTCTTTCACAATATAATTCCAAGGGTTTGCACGTTATTTCTTCAAATGTCACACCAAAAAAATATAATAGAATTATGACTTGTGAAACATCAAAAGAGGTTTGGGATATTTTGGCACTCATTCATGAGGGCACTGGCACGGTTAGGGCGTCGAAACTTCAAAATCTCACTACACAGTTTGAGACCATTAGGATGTTAGAGAGTGAGACTTTTGATGAGTTTTATGCTAGGTTGCCCAATATTGTCAACTCGTCGTTTAACCTAGGTGAGAAAATTACCGACAACCGTGTCATTAAGAAAATCCTTAGGTCGTTGCCTAGTAGGTCTGATGCGAAAGTAACCATTTTAAACTCCTTGGGTAAGTTAGAGTCGACTAAACTAGAAGAGATTGTAGGTGACTTACGAACCTATGAAATCGACATGATTACCTCTAAACAAGTGCCTAAGAAAGAAAAGGGTATTGCTTTGAAAACCTGGAAGGAGGAAATTAAAGTTTCGAATTCCTATTTCGATTCTGATTTTGAGGATGTTGCTTTGTTGGCAAAGAAATTTAAAAAATTTATTAAGTTTCAAAATCAATCGAAAGATGCCAAGAAATTTGAAAAATTCAAAAACAACAAAGTAGATTCCACCTCTAAGGATAAGTTTGAGAAGCTTAAGAAATATTAGTCGGATAGGTGTTTTGGGTGTGAGGGGTACGGTCACAAAGTTAAGGAGTGTCCCACTAGACTTAAGTGTAAGGACAAATTTTCAATCGAGTCATTTGTAATATTAGCTACATTCCGTTGGACAAAACAATTTTGGGTCATATCTCATCAAGCATCATTCGACCGTAAAGATTCGAGCATTGCATCCAAAGTTCGCGCGGCATCAATATGCACGCCATGTTCACTCTTCTAAAAGGTATATGACCAAAATCATTTTAAGTGTTGGAGTAATTTTTTATATAAACAAGAAATTTTCACATAGAGTAAAGTTCACAAAAATTCAATTTTCATAAAGAATTATTTTTGGAATTTATTTTAACCTTCTCTGGGCAAAATCTGTCATCTCGTTCGATATTTCTCCAGGTCGTTCGAACGACCTGGATCTAACGACATTCCACAAGCCACACTGGAAACTCGTTAGAAGCTCGTTAGAAATGTCGTTCGGACGAGATTTCTGACGACCTATCTAACTCAACACTGGAACATCGTTAAATAACTCGTTCGAACGACATGTCGTTCGAACGAGATCTGCCAGATTTGAAAATTTTAACTTATTTTTGTACAGTTATTTTACAAAAACTGTTTTGGTCCACTTCTTTTTCAGTTATATTATATGGACGAAAATAAATTTCTTTAACCAAGGAAGTTTCATATCCTCTTGAGAGCATCTTTTCATAACTTCCCTCTTTTTGGTAAAATCAATCTCCAACACCATTTTCAACTTTTGAAACAAAAACCCCTACACTCAACTTGACATTCAACAAGCAAGTTTGCAGTGGATCTATGCATTCAAGCTTAGTGGAGACGGTGGTTTTGGGCTTCGATGGACACCGCGACACGAGTAGTGTCGCGCAACGCGTTGGAGCTTCTCGCACTACAAATTCGGTGGTCGAGGATGGCATAAGCATGTCTTGAGTGAGTCAATGTCTGTAAGTCTTTTGAGTCTCTCGTAAACCCCATTTTGTAGTGGATTTTTTCTAGGCCCGGCCGTCCGAGGTTTTTCCTATTTGGGGTTTCCTCGTACATTGGCGCGTTGTGGTTGTCATTATCGCAATTTACTTTATTAAATCACATAGATGTATTCTTAGGATAAAATGGATAAAATTGGATAATTTTATTTCAATTAATCAAATTAGCAATCTCATCGCATTAATTGAAAAGTGTTCTTGCTAACTTATCAATCTGCTACATAAATTAAAATTGGGAAATATC